>JAYJMM010000013.1:0-116556 GCA_037349105.1 Limnomonas spitsbergensis
GAGAGCGCTGTGCACAAGCGCATGGTGCACTCGGATCGCCCGTGGCGTTGCTGTGTAGCGGCGGAATCGATTCGGCGGCAATGCTGTCCATCGCATGCACTTTTCAAAAAAGTGCGCAAAACCAAACCGTGCAAAATGACCCCGTGCAAAAACCAAAACGCACAAAAAGACCATGTGCAAAATGAACCCACGGCGTTTTCAGAAAAATGCAAAGTCTTCACGATGCGATACGGGCCTGGACATTCCGATGACGCTTTTTATGCCTCGCTTTTGTGCTCCAGACTTGGGTGCCCGCATGAAGTCGTCGAGTTCGGACCGTCTGACCTTGGGGATGACACGCTTCGAGAGGTCATCTACGTGTGCGAGACGTGCGATCCCAACACGATCCGTGCGGCGATCCCAATGTACCTTTTGGCGAAACACATCTCTCAGAACACGGATGTGAAGGTCATTCTGTCCGGAGAGGGCGCCGATGAGCTTTTCGGTGGGTACAATTACTTTCGCCTCTCTCCGGAGCCTCAGGACGCTGTCGACGAGTGCGGACGCCTCATGAGCAATTTGCACATGTTCGACTTGCTAAGGGCAGACCGTTGCTTCGCAGCACACGGGCTAGAAGTGCGTGTACCGTTCTTGGACAAGGACCTGGTTGCGGGCGTCTCGGCGATGGATGCAGCGCAACGTGTCAGAGGAGAGAAGCAGTTGTTGAGAGACTCTGTGAGCGACCTGACAGAGCTTGGGGAGCTGCGCATCCTCGATCGTCCAAAGGAAAAGTTCAGCGACGGTGCCGGATTCTCGTACGTTCCCGACCTGCTACGCCGCATCGCGATGGACTGGGGGGCGACGACGGCAAGCTGCCATGCAGACTCGCGGCCGAGCGCAACGCGTACGCGACATTGTTCAAAGAGGCATTTGGGGGGGAGGGTGGACCCTTGCGAGGTAGATGGGTAATTGAACGAACAATGCCAAAGTGGACGGAGGACGCGAACTCGGTGGATGCGGGGATTGTGCATGTGGGTGGGATGTGATCAAGAACAACAAATGTCTCTTCGAGATGGATCGCATTCAAAATGGAGTCTGCATCGTCGAATCCGTTGCACTCCAAGGTCTTTTTGAAATACGGGGGCAAAATGTTTTTCAGAAGTCATACTTGTGAAAGCTGACTCAACGTCTTCATTTTCCAAAAAGTTACGCTTCACCGAGGAAAAGCATTTCTCGATGGGGTTGAACCATGGGGAATACGGTGGTACATGAGGCAAAGGGAGCGACTTGATGAAATCGCAGAAGACCGTCCTGTTCACACCTCCTTTGATCGACTTGAACCCCGCCCATCCATCCGTCTTTGGAAGCACACGCAACGACGGATATTGAGGTCATTCTCGGTTCTCTCTTCGGACAAACAACGGAGCGCCAATCTTCGCGTACCCGTACGCCCGGTTGTACGAGAACCTCCCAAACCCTGTCTCATCGATCGAAAAAAAGGCACGCCCTTGTTCAGCGTAATGTTTACGCAGCCCCAAAAATGTCTGATTCAATTTGAGTGCATTTTTTGCAAGACCGTAGAACCTAGCCTTTTTACGAGTGTAAACCAGTTGTAAGATTGACAGCCTCACAAGTTCCTTGTACACAACCATTCCATCCAACTTTTCCGCAATTATTGCCTTCAGTTTCTTACAGGTCAGAAATGGGTCTGATTTTAAACTTGTTTCTACAATCTCCAAAATAGACATCATTTTAGTCTTTCGATGCATTTTGACCTCAACAACCAATGGGTTGGTGTTGAGCGATGTTGCTGCTACCCAACGTTGCACTGATGATTTGCTGACACAAGAATGGCTGCTGTCTTTCGAATGCTTTGCACATGTTCGTACACCATCTTGGCTGATAATTTTCGATCGTTGGGGAACACTATCGGCATTTCCTTCTGGTAATGAAAGGGGATATATATATATATATATATATATATTGCACAGCGCAGGTTTACGCAGGCGTTGGAACCGATTACGCAAGACACTTAATCGTGAAGGTATGGCGAATCGAATTGACTAATTCCATCTAGGCAATGTCAGCAACTGGCCGTGGGCTCTGGGATCTGCGCAACCTCGTGATCATGCCTGCGTTCCTCGACGCCCTACTCTCTCGGCTTCCCATGCGTCCGCCGCCAGGCGTCTGGGATGGCTCGGTCACCTTGGACCTGACGGAGAATCGGCTGGGACCCGTGGTGGACTGGCAGCCGCTGGTGACAGCCCTCAAGCTGCGCCCATGGCTGCGCGTCCGGCTGGGGAGCGAAATCATGCCGCCCAGGGTCATGGACGCCTCGCGGCTGCTGACATGCGGCACCTCTGGGACTCCCAGCTGTTCGTGGACCGCCCTTGGGAGAACCCAAGCAACAGGCAGCTGGGGGACGCCATCACCGCCATGTCGGCCCTGGTCATGGAGATGAGGGCCACCACCGTGCTCTCCGCAAGTGAGGCAGTCGCCGCAGCCGCAGCGTCAAAGCACTCGGCGTCCGCATGCAAGCTCGCAGCCAAGGAGAGCGACACCAACAACCGTGGCGTCTCCAACGCCTGGGAGCAGCAGGCGGCTGCGGGCATCGCCGCCCACCTCGAGGACGGCGAGATCGTCGCCGTCAACTACAAGTGGCGCCACAGTGTGGATGGCAAGGCGGGCGACCTGGACTACCTCGTCACCGGCACGCTGAAGGACGTGGGCCCGGTAGTCGTCATCGGAGAGGCAAAGCTGAACATGCCCAGCAAGGTCGTCGACGCGCTCACTCAGGTGGACCAGAACCTCAGCCGCTGGCCGAGCTCGTCCTCATGCACCGCTGTGCGGACGACGAAGCTGTGCAGCCCTTGCAGAGAACGACAAGAAGGACATCCACAAGCTGCGTGTGGCGCAGCTGGGCGACAGGCTGGCGTGTGTGGCACTGAGCGGCGCATCCATCCAGAGTTCACCATGAAGCACATCGTTGAGCACATGCACATGCGGAACCAGGGGACCCGTGGTTCACGGTCAGCATGCCCAGCGGCGAAGGGTGGGGCGTAGGCGTGGTTCTTCATTTTTGAGCTTCTCGGGTGCTCGGTGCGAGGGATGCGAGGGATGCGAGGGGATGCGCGAAAGTGCGTGAGGATGTCAGCGGATGGCGCCCGGGCGCCATTGCGCACACATCCTCTTGCATCCTCTTGCATCCTCTCGTCTCCTTGAGCATATCCTCTTGCATCCTCGTGCATCCTCTCGCATCCTCGCGCATTTCCTCGCGCATCCTCGTGCATATACCTCGCGCATCCTTTTGCATATCCTCGTGCATATCCTCGCGCATCCTCGTGCATATCCTCGCGCATCTTTTTGCATATCCTCGCGCATCCTCACGCATTCTCACGCATCCTCGCGCATATCCTTGTGCATATCCTCGCGCATCCGCCGAACTTTGGGGACTTATTATACTCCTTGCCCTTGGCGTCCTTTCCGCCCGGAGCGGCATGAGCAGTGTGTTGCCGATGCGGGTAGGATCCCGGCACCGTTCCTACGCCGTTTTTCAGAGTCTTCTCCTACGGAGGTTCGCCTCTCTCATACTATCTTTGAAACCGGAGTAGGAGTGGTGAAACAGGCTTTTCGGGTGATGCACATGGTAAAAGATCAACGAATACACGTTGCTACCAGGCTATACAATAAGCGCCTGGATTCTGCTGCAAAGGCATTTGATGCAGCTGGGATCAAATTCGATGCATGTGTTGACAAATATTGCAAAAACATCGTGTTGCCCGCAGGCGTATACGTGAAAGACCAAAAAATGCCCGGTGTACCGCGCGACGATGCAAGACGGATGTGCGACGATGCAAGACGGATGCGCGACGATGCGCGACGATGCAAGACGGATGCGCGCGGGATGCGCGACGATGCAAGACGGATGCGCGACGATGCAAGACGGATGCGCGACGATGCGCGACGATGCAAGACGGATGCGCGCGGATGCGCGACGATGCAAGACGGATGCGCGACGATGCAAGACGGATGCGCGACGATGCGCGACGATGCAAGACGGATGCGCGACGATGCAAGACGATGCGCGGCCTCAGGACATGGCGCCGGGCTACGCCCGCCCCTGGCTGGCTCCTCGGGGACTCGGGCTCGTGCCTCGCCCTCACCCCTCGGGCACAGCCATAAACCGGGTGCGTGCCGCACCCAGTTTCCCGTTGGCGACGCCATCGCGCCTGCGGCGGGGCGACAAAGAAGATGCGCACCGGCTCTGACGCTTCTTGCACGGATCAACTACTACCTACCCCTTCTACGCCGCTTCTTTTTTGGACAACCAACCACCGCATCGACCAAGACATGGATATGTCCGTGGCGTCGCTTGGATGACGGTAAATGAAGACGATCGTCGGAGTCCGACAGAGCAGGTGTGCATTTTCTTTGTCGCCCGCCGCAGGCGCGATGGCGTCGCCAACGGGAAACAGGGTGCGGCACGCACCCGGTTTATGGCTGTGCCCGAGGGGTGAGGGCGAGGCACGAGCCCGCGTCCCCGAGGAGCCAGCCAGGGACGGGCGTAGCCCGGGCGCCATTTGCGGCAAGATGCGCGAGGATGCGCGTGTCCCGAGGATGCGAGCGGATGCGCGTGTCCCCGAGGATGCGCGAGGATGCGCGAGGATGCGCGTGTCCCCGAGGATGCGAGCGGATGCGCGAGGATGCCCGAGGATGCGCGAGGATGCGCGAGGATGCCCGAGGATGCGCGAGGATGCGCGAGGATGCGCGAGGATGCCCAAGGATGCGAGCGGATGCGCGTGTCCCGAGGATGCCCGAGGATGCGCGAGGATGCCCGAGGATGCGCGAGGATGCCCAAGGATGCGAGGCGGATGCGCGAGGATGCGCGGGGATGCGCGAGGATGCCCGAGGATGCCCAAGGATGCGAGGCGGATGCGCGAGGATGCGCGAGGATGCGCGAGGATGCGCGTGTCCCCGAGGATGCGCGGGGCTTGCGGTCTTGAGGTCTTGCTGTCTTGAGTGTAGGGGGCTAGGACCTCCGCTAATGTCCTCTGCCCGTCTATGCATCTATGCATCTTTGCATGTCTACACCCCTCGGGCCACGCACTGCTCCGAATTCGACGGCAGGCGCCCGCCCCAAGACTGGTTTCCAGTGTTGCCATTTTGTTCTGGGACATCCCTCTTGTCGCGGACCCATTTTTATTGTTTGTTTCAGGGGTGCCTTCGGATAACAGAGATGGAACAGTGACTTCAGTCACCTTCAGTCGAACCTGCCTCGAGGCATCATTTGATGGACCTGCCTTCCTTTTCGACAGAACGGCTCAGGCCTAGTGTACCCATGTGCATTATGAGCAGCATCAGAATGTTCCTCGATGCGTTCACATCTCGGTTCCACGTCGTCTCTGTGCAAGTTCGTTTGAACTTGCTCGCACTGGGTTTGCAGTGGAGAACCTTGTGGACCCGTTGATTCAGAAGTGTCACGATCTCTGGGGCATTTGATGTGTCTGATTCATCCCCCCCACCGCCCCTGGTTCGTGGCTGGTGTGGTTGATGGTATTGATTGACGGATGGTTTAAACGCCGATCGGGCTTCTTGAAAATCACCACATTGCCTTGGCAGCGTGTGGCATCTCCCATTTCCTGAACCGCATGCCCCCCGCAAAGCGAGGTCGAGCTGCCAGCAACGTCACGGGTCGCAGTGGGAGCAGCAACGGGAGCGCAGCATTGCGTGCCGGTGCCGTGGGTAGTGTCGGTGCAGGGACGACCCCGCCGTCCCTCGTGCATGACTGGCTGGAGAAAATGTTGGTCGAAGACAACGGAAGGGTCACCATACACCCGAAGACATCTGATGCTTCCCTCGCCACCGCCATCGAAGCTCGCTCCCGTCTGGATCGAGACATATTGAGACATCCGTCCTGCCCGGCTGTTCCGCCCGATCCGGTCACACTGGCAGAGTTGTACGACCCCAGTTTTGAAGTGATGCACCACCCCAAATGGCGAGAGCAGCTGGTGGAGCGGGCGCCCCACCGTCGGAACACAGCGACGGATATGGCGGAGCTCGTGCTTGCCTTGGATGACGGGATGTTGACGTCGATGTTGGCGTTCTCGACGAGCTCCTCGACCGAATGCTACGTCGCCGGAGACAATGGTGTGTGGAACGCTGTGAACATGAAGGAATACCACGAGCTTACCGCGTCCGTGTTGGCGCTGACGGACCGACTCGATGCAAAGATCATTGCGCCGACAAAAACGTTGCTGCGAAGGATGAGGGCCAATGCGAACGTATCCGAAACAAACGCTGTGGCCGCTCAAGAGGCCATGTTGGAGGCAGAGGACCACTTGCGTGATATGGCATCCTTGTACGAGAAGCTGCGCACGCCTGGGTTTCAGCAGGCAGTCATACGGATGATGATCACCATGCGGGTCATGATGACGGCGGCCGAGGAGGTGAAACCGGAGATTCTGGACTCAGAGAAGAACTGCGTCGCGTTCGAGGATGGCGCGTCTTCTGCTTCAACGTCGGGCGACTACTACGCGGTCCAGCAGCAAGAAAAAAATACCAAACGTACAGCGCCGGATACCGATTCAGCGAGCTCGTCAGCCGCGTGACGGGGGAGGCGGAGAGCGAGGGCGACGCATTCGATCTCCCGACGATGCGGACATCTGATGCGTGGGGGAACTACGACCGCTACGTGGACAAGATCTTCGGCTCGACGCCCAAAGTAAGGGGCTATCTCATGGATATGTTGGCGTCGTCATTGCTCAACGAAAACCGACAAGCCATCGTGTTTCACCACAACGTGCAAGGCGCCAACGGCAAGACGACCTTCTTCATGCTGGTCAAAATGGCGTTCGGCGGCATTTTCATGAAGTGTCATTCGGGGCTTCTCAACCCGGCCTCGACGGGATCGGCGTCGGGGGCGAATGAAGAGCTGGTGTCTACAAAGGGAAGCGGCTGGTGCTCTTCTCCGAGCCGAGCGCAAAGGTGAAACTATCCGCATCGTTCATCAAGGAGCTGGAGCGGAGAGGGACGAGCAATCGACGCGGGCCATGTACTCTAAGAAGCAGACGTTCGTGTTCAACGGCACGGTCCACGTTCTATGCAACAAGATCCCCGAGGTAGACGATATGGACGGTGGAATGACACGGCGGTTGAGGTGCATCCCGTACGGAAGTACGTTTGTCGAAGACGAAGACGCCGTGCAAGAGGACAAGCACAAGTACTTGATGCGAGACGAGCGGGACCAGTTCTCCGTGTGGCGCCACTTTCTGATGTACGAGGTGATGCAAGCGGCGCTCGCAAGGGTCTCTGCGAAACGAGAGGGACGGCGCGACCCTGTATTGGCCCCGGACATTGTCATGGCGGCGACGCGTCGGCTGATCGAACGCGAGAGCACGGTTCAAACGTTTGTTTCGGCGCGTCTCAGGCGGACCGGCGTTCCCCGCGACAACGTAAGGCTCAAGGATGCGTACGATGCATATGTGAGTGGTTGCGTCGATGGAAAGGCCCCGGAGAGGAAGGGGGTGTTCAAGGAGGAGCTGATCGCAGTCATGGGGGCGTTCGCAGCCCCCTCTGGAGACAAGAAGAACTTCTGGCGAGGATGGGAGCTCATTCCGGATGACACGGATGACGACCATGAAGAGCCGGGCGAGGAACACTGACGTTTGGTGTACACCTCGTATGCCTCGTATGCCTCGTATGCCTCGTATGCCTCGTATGCCAATACCCCCCCCCCCCCCTTGGAAGGATACAAAAAGAAAAACGCAAGACCGTTTTTGTGACACTGGAGCGCGCCAAACGTCGGCTGCAAGACTGGCTACCAGTGTGTGGGCGCAAAGAGATACCTTTGTTACTTTCTTTAAAGAGTTATAGAAAAAATATTATAGGTATGTGTGTATATATATACCACGGGAGCTGGCGAGGTTGTGCCCCAAAAAGTATCAAACCTATCCGACGCCTCCTCCGGACGTTTTGCCACTGCATTCTAGTGTGCGGCGGGCGAGAGAGGGGCGGAGGCGTCTTCCCAGTGTCAGAAAAAGGATCCTGCGCTTTCCTGAAACTATCTCGCCTGCTCTGTTATTTTGCTTGCCCCCTTCCCGTCCCCCCCCCTGGAAGGATACAAAAAGAAAAACGCAAGACCGTTTTTGTGACACTGGAGCGCCGCCAAACGTCGGCTGCAAGACTGGCTACCAGTGTGTGGGCGCAAAGAGATACCTTTGTTACTTTCTTTTAAAGAGTTATAGAAAAAATATTATAGGTATGTGTGTATATATATACCACGGGAGCTGGCGAGGTTGTGCCCCCAAAAAGTATCAAACCTATCCGACGCCTCCTCCGGACGTTTTGCCACTGCATTCTAGTGTGTGGGCGGGCGAGAGAGGGGCGGAGGCGTCTTCCCAGTGTCAGAAAAAGGATCATGCGCTTTCCTGAAACTATCCTGCCGCCTGTCTCTTGATTTTTGCTTGCCCCCTTCCCGTTCCCCCCCCCTGGAAGGATACAAAAGAAAAACGCAAGACCGTTTTTGTGACACTGGAGCGCCGCCAAACGTCGGCTGCAAGACTGGCTACCAGTGTGTGGGCGCAAAGAGATACCTTTGTTACTTTCTTTTAAAGAGTTATAGAAAAAATATTATAGGTATGTGTGTATATATATACCACGGGAGCTGGCGAGGTTGTGCCCCCGAAAAGTATCAAACCTATCCGACGCCTCCTCCGGACGTTTTGCCACTGCATTCTAGTGTGCGGGCGGGCGAGAGAGGGGCGGAGGCGTCTTCCCAGTGTCAGAAAAAGGATCCTGCGCTTCCTGAAACTATCCTTGCGCCTGTCTCTGATTTTTGCTTGCCCCCTTCCCGTTCCCCCCCCCCTGGAAGGATACAAAAAGAAAAACGCAAGACCGTTTTTGTGACACTGGAGCGCCGCCAAACGTCGGCTGCAAGACTGGCTACCAGTGTGTGGGCGCAAAGAGATACCTTTGTTACTTTCTTTTAAAGAGTTATAGAAAAAATAGTATAGGTATGTGTGTATATATATACCACGGGAGCTGGCGAGGTTGTGCCCCCGAAAAGTATCAAACCTATCCGACGCCTCCTCCGGACGTTTTGCCACTGCATTCTAGTGTGTGGGCGGGCGAGAGAGGGGCGGAGGCGTCTTCCCAGTGTCATAAAAGGATCCTGCGATTTCCTGAAACTATCTTGCCGCCTGTCTCTTATTTTTGCTTGCCCCCTTCCCCTTCCCCCCCCCCCCTGGAAGGATACAAAAAGAAAAACGCAAGACCGTTTTTGTGACACTGGAGCGCCGCCAAACGTCGGCTGCAAGACTGGCTACCAGTGTGTGGGCGCAAAGAGATACCTTTGTTACTTTCTTTTAAAGAGTTATAGAAAAAATATTATAGGTATGTGTGTATATATATACCACGGGAGCTGGCGAGGTTGTGCCCCCAAAAAGTATCAAACCTATCCGACGCCTCCTCCGGACGTTTTGCCACTGCATTCTAGTGTGTGGGCGGGCGAGAGAGGGGCGGAGGCGTCTTCCCAGTGTCAGAAAAAGGATCCTGCGCTTTCCTGAAACTATCTTGATTTGGGCGCGCTGCCTTGCTGCGCTGCCTTTGCCCGCCCTTCCCCTTGGAAACAACGCAAGACCGTTTTAGTGACACTGGAGCGCCGTGACAAAATACCGGCTACCATAGGGCGCAAAGAGATAGGGGGCTCTGTTCCAGATGTTCCAGATGAAAGCAAACTTCTCGGCACGCTCCTGTGCATTTTACCGTCGTGAGCGGGAGACGTATCGACGGCATGCTCTTTGCTATTTGCTATTTGCTATATGCTATTTGCTCTTTGCTGTCCTTCTCGTTGATCCTCTCCCCCGCCCTCTCCCCCGCCCCCGCCCCGCTCCTCCATCCATGATTGCCTCCACGAGGCCGCCCGCGACCCCTGCTGCAGCGAAGGCATTCCCTTTTCCACCACTCGGCAATCTGTATGCGATCTGCGCGACCAGATCGTTGAAGTTCCTGGATTGTGTGTACACGTTGCACGGTCCCTTGAACTGCATCCCGAAGCCTTCCCCCCCCAGGAAGCTGGACATCAAGGAGTTGCCGAGCTTGACCAGTT
The DNA here is from genome assembly GCA_037349105.1 of Limnomonas spitsbergensis. Taxonomy (NCBI): domain Eukaryota; kingdom Viridiplantae; phylum Chlorophyta; class Chlorophyceae; order Chlamydomonadales; genus Limnomonas; species Limnomonas spitsbergensis. The sequence continues at coordinate 10,085 of JAYJMM010000013.1, forward strand.
TGTACGTCACATGCGCATCGCACATGAGGAACAGTCCGTTGTCCACCAGCAGCGTGTCGCCCTCGGCCAGTTTGTGCTCCCGAAATCCGCCGTACGCTGAAACAAAGACCCCCCCCGGCCCGTCCTCGCACGTGGCGGTTGGCAGCACCAGTCCTTCCTCCTGCCCCACGGGCAGCAGTCCTCGCCAGTTGAGCTTTCCACTGATTTTCACATTTGGCGAGGATGCCAGGTACGCCCCGCGGCTCATCACCAGTCCTTGTCCGTCTTCCATGGGGAAGTAGCGCGCATCGCCTGGGAAGCAAGATGCAAAGCACACCTCTCCTGTCGCGCCATCAGCAGCTTCGGGGTCTATTTCGAAGGCATTCTGGAACAGCGACTCGCCCCCCAATCCACGGCCGATGGCCTGCATGAATCCTTTTGCTTGCCACTGTCCCCTCATCACCGGGCTCCTCAGGAATGACAAAGCGCCTCCGTCCGCCACTATGGTCTGCCCTTTTTCCAGGTAGATTAGCACCTCCGAGAATGCTGGCCCCGACCGGATTTCGTAGTTGTAGAGCGGTGTTGCTGCCCCACCGCTGCTGCTGCCCCCTCGGAATTGGGGGGATGCCAGGGATTTCCGCCTTCCCCGACCATGCTTGTGCTTGTGCTTGTGCTTTTGCTTGTGCGTACCACATCCTTGCGAAAAAAACGTTAGGTCCACGCGTCTGGAGAGATGTCGGTGATCTGTCCTCGCATTGCAAGCACTCCGAGCATGTCCCTCCATTTCACTGCGTTCTGGTACGTGAGGCGTCCTCATCCCCCGCATCACGAACGTCCATCTCTGGTCTGGACGTTCCTCTTCGCCTGCTTGCCGACCTCCGTGAGTCCGACTTGCTCCGTGAGTTGTCGTCCCTTCTGGAGGTTCCGTACTTGTCAGCGTCCGAAGAGGACGGCATCTGGCCTGTAGTGGGCGTGTTGTATGGGCCTTGCAAGCGTCCCATTGTATGTTTGCCCACCGCGTTCCGTGACCATCCGCCGAAGAACATCTTTTACCTTGTTGACACGGGTGCTCCCATGACGGAGCTGAGCCCACGCGCCTTGATGATGGCGCTCGTCTCTGATGGTCCCCCGCCTGCTGCGGGTCGTGCGTCCATCAACGGCATCACGTGCATTGTGCATCTGTGCGACCCCACCGTCAACCACCCGGACATCCCTTTGCTCGGTGCCGACTACATGACCCAAGCGGGCCTCATCCTCACGATCAACTACAAGACCCAGACTGTCAGCCTCGACCTTGCTGTCTGAGGCGTTTTCCATTTTGTTTTGATGTCGCCACAGGTCCTGCTGTTCTCGTTACTGGCGTGTCTGTGTCTGCACCTCTCTCCGACACGTCCGAAGCTTGACTTGGGCCTCTGTTCCTGGCCACCACCAGCCTCACGGGCATCATCGGCATCGATGAGTGTTTCCGAGGGAGTATTTTTGTTGAGCCTTGTACCGTTCATGGTTCATGGACCCTGATCTTGAGAAAAAAAACGGGGTATTTATCAAATATAGAACCGTCAACAAACGACAGTCGTGGTCTGCGTCATCGAAGCCATCCGTGACCTCGTGACCGTGGCATGAAGCCCCTGCGGGCGTGGTGACGTAACCCTTCTGCCCGACAAGATGCTGACCGGGACCGCGGTCCCTGCCGGCCGCCTTAACGACAACCAGCGCCCTTACTGGTTTCCCGGATCTTCCCGGCGTCCCCCGTCTTCGGCCGATGCCGATGCGTCATCCGACGGCGATGCGGGCGATGCGGGCGATGCGTCAGAGCCAAGTAGACGTACCGCTTAGGTGTTCTTTTATCCGCCGGTGTGTAAAGGATGTGTGTATATGTATGTGAAACCATATGGTCCGTGCACCTGTTGTGAAGCATGCGTTTCCCGGGGCTCCTCCGGCAGAGGACCTGTCGCGGTATCAGGCCGCATTGGACGCCACCCCGAAGCTTTCGGCTGCTAGTAAGACCCAGTACAAGAACCAGCTGAAGCGTCTGACGGAGACGGTCGGTCACGGCGTGGAGTGGATCCTTTCTAACCCGAAGCCCGCCATGGTCCTCCTGCTCGACGCTGAGCGGACTGACGGGAAGCGTATGCTCGACGAACCTATGACGATCAAGGCAATGATCGACGCGGCTGTTGCTCTTCTGCGTCATGTCCCCGATCTTAAGGAGCGTTACCCCGACGCTCGCGAAGCGTTAGACAAGCTGTACGTGCACGTGTGTGCTCTGTCGGAGGAGCGGTACATGAACAACGAGGCTACCGAGCGTCACCGTGCCGACTACGTCCCGTGGTCGGAGGTTCTCCGGCAGCGTGACGCACTCCTGCGGCGTTCTCCGCCGGTCCACATGGATGCTCTTGTGGCTGCCATGCACACCATGGTGCCACCCGTGCGGAGCGACTACGGCGACGTTCGGGTGTACCGTCTCCCTGGCGACCCCGTGCCCCCCTCCTGCGTGTCTCCGAACCACATCGTGTGGAGCTCGTCAGGGTCGCCTCCAGTACACGTGATGCACCTCGTTCTGAACGAGTACAAGACTCGTATCAAGAAGAACGCTGCGTACGAGGCCGACCTTCCTGCCGACCTGGTTTCTCTGCTGGTGCGCAGCTTCGAGGCCCGGCCGCGGCAGCACCTGGTGTTGAGCAACGAGAGCGGTCTGCCGTACTCGGAGGCGTCGGCATACGCCAAGTACGTGACGCGGGTGTTCTCTACGCTGCTGGGCAAGCACACGACGATCAACTCGCTGCGTCACGCTTACTCTTCCCAGCTGGACCTGAACGTGCTGACGCCTAAGCAGCGCAAAGAGATCGCCGACGCTCTGATGCACAGCCCGGAAATGACGCATCGGTACCGGTACATGAACGTGGGTCCGTCTCCTTCTTCATCGTCGCCATCCTCCGAGGCTGCTCCCGCTCCTGCGGCGGCTGGCTCCTCCGGCTCCTCCTCCGAAGCTCCTCCTTCGTGCAAGCTGGTGTGCAAGCGGCCAGCTGTCGGCATCAAAAAGACTGCCGCCTCCATCGCAGCGGACAAGAGGCAGGGGATGGCTGCGGCTGCTAACCTTCTTGCTCGGAGGCTGGCCGAGCGGGCTCTGATCTGACAGAGCATCTATGGTGTCAACTATGGAGTCTCCCTAGGGGGTCTGAAGATCTGTGTAGTCTCTGATGTCGCTTCCGTGGCTTCCGTGTACCGTTTCAATTTCCCAAAAAGTCGGGCCCGTCTAAGTGTCCTCGGTGAGGTCCACGACGACCGGCGCTGGTGCCGTCTTGCCTTCGCCTTCGCCTCGCCTTCGTCTTCGCCTTCTTCGTGTTGTTGCGATCAGGAGCTGAGGTTTTTTCTTGGGTTTCTTCTTCTTTGTCGCATCCTTCTTTCCCTGCGGACCTCTGAGAAGCCACGCGATGGCCTGTGTGAGGGCGTCGGCTTGGTCGAAGAGGTCGGCGTCCCTCCCGTTTGCCTCTTTCGGACGTCCCTTCGTGAATGCGGCCTCCGCCTGTGGCGGCACGTCCCCTTCGTCTTGGTCCGCGATCCACTGTCGTGCGCATCTGAGGGACTCATTCTTGCGTTGGTGGTATGCCTGTTTGGCATTTCCCGAGCTCTCTGCAAAGTTGAAGTGCTTTGCTTTCTGCGCGGCGTGCACTGTGACTACCTCGAATCCGTGCGTGCCCTCGAGGTGCTGCCTGAGAGCTCCGAAGACCTGCGTCACGCGCTTGCTTGCCATGAACTGGTTTTCGATGATGCATGTACAGTCGCGCCTCTGGACGGAGTGTGGCAGCATGGCTACTACCTCGTCCATCTTCTGGAGGAGGATCTTCGAGCTCCACCGCGCTTTTACGGTTGCCTTTGCATGCCTTTCTTCGTCGTCAAACAGGCTGAGCCGTCCGGCTGCATGCAGGTGCACAGTTTCACCGTTGGCCACTCTGTGGCAGATGGCATAGCCCAGTCGGCGTAGTCCCGGGTCGATGGATATGCACCACATTTCGTCAGTTCCTTGTGATCAGGTGTAGGTTTGCCCTATTTTCTCGGCTCTCGGTTCATCTCCCAGGTTCAGCAACCAGATGTCATCTTTGCGGATTTTTGGGTGAGTTGTCCTGGTTCTGGGCGGTATCTCTCCCACCTTTCTGATGATGGCCAGCCCTCCGACAAATGGATCCCACGTCATGCTATCATGGGGGGGCGTTTGGTACGCTGCCAAGATCACCAAGATCTCCCCCGTCAAAGATCCCGATCATGCCTCGCAAACGGCTTGGAAGGTGTCTGTAAAGTGGACGACCCAAGGCACGTCCTCCAAAAACGTCAACCTGCGACCTGAGACACGCGTCCTAGCCCCTCCAGTTGAGAACCAACGATCGGCGGAGCACGACGCCATCAGCCCATGGTGGTGGGCGCGCTCAAAGCCCAGGCGCAAGGAGGCCGCGCGACGCTGTGATGCGTCGGCTGCGTCGGATGCGTCGGCTGCGTCGGATGCGTCGGATGCGCCTGATGCGCCTGATGCGCCTGATGCGCCTGATGCGCCGGCTGCGCCGGCTGCGTCGGATGCGCCTGATGCGTCGGATGCGCCTGCTGCGTCGGCCGCCCCTCCTTCAGCATCAGCCCCCGTTGTGCCTCCCGAGGCAGAGCCTGATGCAGAGCCTGAGTCAGAGCCTGATGCAGAGCCTGAGGTGCCGCCCAAGCCCAAGCGCAAGCGGGCCTCGCGACGCTCGGATGCGTCGGCCGCTGCTCCCGCGGCTGAACCTGCGGAGGTGCCCTCTCCGACTCGCCGCAAGCGCAAGTCAAAAGATCCCAAAACTTCCGCAAAAGCCGCTGCAGAGCCCGATCAGCAGCCTGCAAAGGGCGCCGCAGAGCCCAAGCAGAAGTGCGTCGTCTCTCACCGGAGATGGTCGGCGATGCGCGGCGGGAGGCTGGTTCTCCAGAACTACGCCGACATGAATTTCCACCTTCCGGACGAGTTGGTTGGCAGTCTCGTCCGCAGCCGCAAAGAGTCCGACAGCGATGAGAGCAGCGAGGAGAGCAGCGGCGATGACACCGAGGGCGGCCCGAGCAAAGGCGGCCCGAGCCACGGAGGCACGCGCAAGAAGGCAGGTACGTTCAAGCCGGCAGCCGGGGCTCTATTCCGGATGAGCTTGAACCCCGAGGTCCCAACTGCGTCGCACGTGCCCTATTTCCAGGCCAAGATTCTCAGTAGGTCGTCCGATGCAGCAGGGTGGACGGTTCATGTGTTCTCGAACAGCGATGAAGATGAAGAGGCCAGGGTGATCGTCATGACAGACGAATACATCAGAGGCAGGATCGTGCCCAACTGCTGGAACTGTGGTCAGTGTGCGACGCCTGAGGCGTGGTACAACTTCCTCCAGGGCGAGAAGATGGCTGCCCGCCTGCAAAACTGATCAATTCGGTCTTAACATTTTTGTGCTCACTTGTGTTGATCCGACAAAAATTGGGAGTTAGTTGATTACCAAGCATACAGATCATATTAATTATGGCCAACAATGGGTCCCGTGGCTCAAGCTATCTGCCTGAGGCACCAGCTACTGCCCTCGCCCGAGCGGAGATCGGTGGCAGGATCATGGAAAAGTTAATCCCCGCGATGGCGACCCAGAGTGATGCAACTCTTGCACACAGCCGGAAGACGAAGGCTGAAAAAGTAAAGGAGGAGAGAAAGGGCAAGAAGTCCCCTAACACGGGGCATGGTAAAATCCAGGAGTTTGCGAAATTTAGGGGACTGGCACTGGTCAATGAGCTGCGAACAAAATTTCCGACCAGCAAAGATGCATTGGACTTCTATGAGTTGACTGTCTTCGGGCAAGCCCAAAACAAGAAGACCAAAAACCGGACCGTATCCAGCTTCACAGAGGTTGCGAAGCTCATGACGCTTCTGAGGAGAGACGCAGATCGTCTTGATCAAGTGTGCTGCCTGACCCCGCTCAGCGTGGAGTACTGCGACATCAAACCACACCTGCCCGCCCTATCTTTCAAAAAGCTCCTCGAAGGGTTCAGGCAGCTCGGTCGCACGGCGTTCGACTTCAGCCTCACTCAGGGAGGAGTCCTGGCTGAAGCGACTGACAGGCCGTACAAGACCATCGACTTCTTGAACCCCATGAAGCACCCGGATGCACTGAAGAATGAGAAGGCCAGGAAAAAAGGTCCTGGCGGCGCGGCCCGTATCGTGCGCGGCCCCTCAGGCGGCCCCTCAGGCCTCCCCTCAGGCGCCCCCTCAGGCGCCCCCTCAGGCGGCCGTGTGACGGGGAGGCCGGCCATGGCCTTGCGCACTCTGGCGCTTCTGTTCCACAAGCTGGTGCGCCTCCTAATGTCCAACGCTGTGAAGCACGGCGACACGCCGTTCGACGACGCCGGCCGCCCGATTGTCTCAGGCGGCTTCAAGGCCTACCAGACCATCGTCAAGGTCGCGTCGTCCATCCAGACGATGCTGTTCGGGATGCGGACGCCCATGCGCCCGATCGAGGGGAGTCACGCTTCGTCCTTCGCGCACACCACGCGTGTGTCCATCGGCTCGGAGGAGGTCGACGTGCCTATCGTGGTCGCCCGCAGCATCCAAATCGCCCTCGATCCCCAGAGCGTCCCTCCGATCACGGAGGCCACGGCTGTGCGACTCTTGGCTGGCAAGGCCAAGCCCAACAAGCGTCACCAGAAGAAGGTCAGCCACGTCAGCCGGGTGACCATCGTCCCGCCTCAGCTCCGCGGCCTCATCGACCTCAACGCTCTGTGCATGGCCTTGAAGTGGGATGTCGGATCCGGCGGTCGTGATGTCGGCGAGCAGTTCCGCCTGAACGGCGGCCTTGGCACCAGCACCTTCGACGGCCTCCTGAAGGAGATCGGCGCGGGGCACGCTGGCTACAAGATGCGCTACGCCATGGCCATCGAGGTCATCGCGTTCCTCGAACGTGCGAACGACGGTGGCAGCGAGAGGGTGCTCGCCCTCGCCAATCGGCTGATGAACCTGTTCGTCAAACAGTATGGGCACAAAGGGGCGAAGATGATCAAAGACATCTACGGGGATGCCGGGCGCACGGTGTCCTCGCCCCCGTTCGCTGTCGACTCGCACAAGGAGGTGTCCTTCGAACGCTTTGAGATGTACGGCATGGCCATCGACGGCGCCCCCGCCTTCGCAGAGAAATCTGTCCCGTCGGCCCGCGTCGCCTCTGACGAGGCTGTCAAGGCCGCGTGCTGGCTCGCGGCCGAGCGCATGGTCCCCGCCCTGGCGGCGGAGCGAGACGAGCTCAGGGCTGCCTCGATCGCTGCCGGACTGACAGATGATCCGCATCGCAGCGCCATGTGCCACAGTGCTCACAAGGCCTTCAGGGGGCTCTTCCCCCGCGGCGCATCGCACGGCATCTCTGAAGAGGAGGTGGACGCCGTCATCTTCAGATGCCGCCCCCGCAGCTGGAACTGGATGCTGAAGCTCATCCAGGGCTTCCAGATCAGCTTCGACGTCGAGAACGAGATCGACCTTGGCGCTTGCCCGCAGTCCGTCAACGACGAGATCATGAGCGGCTTCTTGGTGCCCGACTCCTCACCGGATGAGGTCATGGAGGACAGCGAGGAGGAGGAGGAGGAGGACAGCGAGGAGGAGGACAGCGACTAGTCGACATCCCCGACATCCCCGACATCCCCGACATCCCCGACATATTTTTGGTGCTTCTTCGGGTACACCGGGAGGACAGACTTAACTCGCCTGGTGCATTATTAAACCTACCCTTCAGGGGGGCGCAATGGGTCTTGTATCTTTGCGTGAGGGCGTGATCATCCTCTCGGCCTCCATCCGGTCGTACGCTGCCTCAACGGCGATCGCATTCTCATTCTCATTCTCATTCTCATTCTCATTCTCATTCTTGCCCGTGACAGGGAGCATGTAAGACTCGATCGGAAGACAAGGAGGAGGGGCACCTCGAGGGGCGCGAACGGTGGCCACCAGCCTAGGCGGTGCGCTCTGACGTTGGCCCATCTGTGTTCATGCATGGAGCGTATAGAATGAAGTTGATGCATTCTCATGGCATGCCCCCATATCATATCAGAATGCCCCATGGCAATGCTTCAAGATGGTGTATATCCATCTATACAAAATCGGTCCTATGATGCGAACTTGGGGGGCATGATCAAGTGGTTGACGTGGGTGTCCCAAAACAGCTAGGGTTGAGTGTACTTGTTCCTTCACACAGAAAAGGTTCTCGACATCTTTTTAGGAAGCACGCCCACGTAGCGCCAGGACTCCTCTCCCGGGCGCATCGGCGCCGGCTTTCCAGCGATGGCGTTTGCAAACACGATGTCTTCGCCTTCGTCCGGGATGAGAGTTCTCACCAGCTTCACTCCCAGCGCGCAATCGCCAAGCAGAGTCGCCTCCACGGTCGCCCCGATAGTGGGTTTGAAAAATCCACGCCTTTGCAGCACGGCCATCATGTTCAGAATCAACGTGGACCTCTCGATGATGCCTAGCACTTCAGGCAAGGTCAGCACTCGCGTGACCGGAGCTGAGCGCCCTGTGATGGTGCCGATCACGTCGCTCTGCGATCCAGCACGCTGCGACGAAGCGCGTGATCCTGCGCAGCGACAGCAGTGATCAGGCCGTCCGTCGGTAAGGCTCGCAGCTTTTGCGTGTGATCGTGATATGCTTTGGGCTCCAGCATCTGCAAGATGCAACGAAAGCCATTCGCTTCGTACCAGCCGTCGCCGCGTGTCAGGATGCGCATGTTGCGCAGCGGCACTTTGAGGTCATCATCATCTTCTTCTTCTTCTTCGTCGTTGACTGCAGGAGCGCTCTGCGCGGTCGCCATCTTGGAGCACGGGGATGCGGGAGTAGTCGTACAGCGTCACGCGCGGCATCCCGAAGTAGCGGCATAGCCCGATCGCTAAGCCCAGCGCGTCGTTTCCGGTTGCCACGTTCTGTGCGGGGTTTGCTGCGATGGCTGAGATGACGGCGGAGCCTGTGATGAGGTCTGTCCTAGTGATTGAATGTGTACTGCATCGCTTTGTCTGCCCCTCAGATTGCCAGTCATCTCAGCAGAAGTGTTCGTGGTGCGGATCGACATCTCGGTGACTTCGCCGCCCAATGTAGCCTCCATCTTGACGCCCAGCAGAACCCGCTTGCCGCGGAACATGGCGGTCGCAAAACGTGCGGTGGGCTCAGTATACCTCCAGCGGTTCGGAACGATCAACTTAGCGGTGTCCGTCGTCGGAACGGCCCAAGTGTGGTCGTCGTTGAATCGGCGCATGCGATCCCAGCCGCTGCCTTCTGGGATGCGGGCGCCGGCGTCCAGGCTTGCGAGCTCCGAGTCTAAATCGAGAGGGGACGGTGTCCTCGAGGCAAACAGAGGTCCTAGATCGTTTGACTTTGTTCCTCATGGCTTGCGTTTGCTTTGCCTTCGGATGCATCATTGCATACTACTGCATACTGCTTACAGGGGGGGGGCGAGGAAAAACGAAGCCCGTCAAGCCCGTTTTATCTGCCCCCCACACACGATCGTTGCGGCCTCAAAGTACACTGAGAAGAGTCGAACAATTCGGAACTGATCCATCCAGCACAGTTTGAATCCTTATTTTCACACACCATTATGTCGGGTATCCATCATCATGCACACATGCACACATGCACACATCCGGACCGCATGCAATACCGTCTCTGCCCTGCCTTCCCTGCCTGTGAGGGAGCTTCAAAGCTCCCTGTCGACTTCTCCTCGGACGGCTGGCGCTTCCGATCTCCAGGCGCAGACACAGCGTGGCAGCCGCCCCCGTCCTGGATCCGTTTTCGTGCTGGAGTGCCAGAGCGGCCCGGCGGGGTCAAGAGGTCGACGTGGGGATGTGTGCCGAAGATGGATGAGTGCATGGACCTGAAGTCGCCCGTCGGCGGTCGCTGCGACACGAAGGTGCTGAGCATACAGCGCCCTTCTTGCTCCCGTACGTTGACGTCCCGCCAGATGCATACGACGGGCCTTTCATGCGACGCAAGCTGCGCAGAGTGCAGAGTGCAGCCGTGTGTACAAGCCGCTGAGCTACCTGTTCGTTGACACGAGGAGCGGCGAAGTAAAAGTACGTGGGCACGACGGTCGACCTGCCGCATAGTCTGTCAACGCACGGCAGTACTCACAAGCTATCGTTTACGAGAGTGCGTCTAGGAGGGAAGTTGAGGCCGGCGAAGCTCGAGGCGTTGATGTGGCCTTGCATGCCTACGAGCGTATGCTGTACCAGGCACACGGGTACGTCCCAGAGTGGAACCTGTGCCCTCCTCCGTCGTCGAACGTGACGTACCGCTGTATCCAGCTGACGCCGTCGGGCGTGACTGAGGTGAAGACGTACGTGCCAACGGACTGCAAGCATCTGCACGCCGAGGCGCTCGGCCTTCGCCTAGCGGCGCCGAAGAGCAACGTGCATTATGCCATAGCCATCTGGACGGAGAAGAGGGTGTCGACGTCGGCAGCGGAGCACGATCAAAATCTCGGCGAGCTGGAGCTGCCTGGCGTGGGCCTGCTGTCGGCATCGGCGACGACGATGCTCGAAGGCAAGACACAGTACGAGTGGGCGTTGAGGAGGACGGACGGAACTTCATCAATGGGGAAGTGGCCGGTGCTCCGCCAAGGCGAGTGCGAGCTGCTGGGCTTCTACGGCTACTGTCGGTGCCCGGTGCCCTGTGGCCAACGGTGGATTCTGCTGGGAGAGCCCGAGGCCAGGCGGACGAAGCGGGAGGAGAGCAGGTTCGCCGAGTGGACCGACCCCTGGCGCAAGCACGGCGTGATGGGCACCGACGACGACGAGGTGTGGGAGAAGGTGGCCACTGCGATGGAGATCCACGCAGAGACGGAAAAGAAGCGGGCCGACGGGCTGCCCTCTGGTAGCCACAGGCGGAGCGAGCTGGTCCAGCTGACCAAGGAGATCACAGCGTTGCGCACGCGGCAGTTCTACGGCCGTCGCCGTGGAGAGTGCACGAGGACCATCCCTCTGAACTGGAGGCACAGGTACTTGTTGGACCGTAGTGTATTCCGGGTAAAATGATAGATTGGCACTCTTGAGAGTGCACCGTGTTGAATGATCTTTGTTCCGTGTTCCGTGTTGTATCGCCCTGTGTTCCGTGTTCCGCGTTGTTCCGTGGTGTTTCCAGAAACCCTAACTGCGGCCCAAGTACCCGTGTTCCGTGATGTATCGCCCCGTGTTCCGTGATGTATCGCCCCGTGTTCCGTGTTGTATCGCCCCGTGTTCCGTGTTGTATCGCCCCGTGTTCCGTGATGTATCGCCCCGTGTTCCGTGTTGTATCGCCCCGTGTTCCGTGTTGTATCGCCCCGTGTTCCGTGATGTATCGCCCCGTGTTCCGTGTTGTATCGCCCCGTGTTCCGTGATGTATCGCCCCGTGTTCCGTGTTGTATCGCCCCGTGTTCCGTGTTGTATCGCCCCGTGTTCCCTTAGCCAATTTGGGTCGGCCTCAGAGACCACCATGACGTCTCTGGCTAGAGCTACGCTCTAGCCGGGCGCCCCCTCCGCAGCTCTATATAGATAATGCGATATCAGTACCCCTAAAGTACCTCCACGATTAAACCACTTAATAGTATAGATGGACTCCAAACCCGAACCACGATCTTGCGTAATGCAGCACACTTGTCATCAAATGCAACTATTCCTGCGTCGGTTTCCAATTGAAGAGCCATGAAGTTCACCGCACGTGAACGTGAACATCCCATATCCGGCGTCAAAGCCTGGTATATCATCCAAGACGGTGGAATTCAATCCCTGCCTATCCCACTCCCCGCCGATCCTACTACACGGGATACTGGCATCAAGTTACTTTTCTTGATGAAGCATATTCAAATCAAGAAGTGCGTGGATTCACAAAGCGCATTACTGAAAACTGGTGGATCCAGTACCTGAAAGAGCCTTCTTGGGAGACATTTCTGCAGTCCGAGAGGAGACTGAGCACCTCGTTCGGCATCTTGACAGGCATCATTCCTCCTATCATTCCCCCTCGCTGAGGTAAGGTGATTCTAGGCATCAGCTATAAATAAGCGAACTCCAGTTTTATCGCGAGGGCCCTGAAGCTGCAGTGCGGATACTGGCCATGTGGGTTGTTGACGCAAAGGAGGCTCGAAATAGGCTCCATATTGCATTGGCTTACTTGCGCAACTTTGATCATGTGCTTGTGCTTGTGCTTGTGCTTGTGCTTGTCAAGGAAGTCCCTGAATGTCTGAACTCCCCCGTTGGCGCAGTGTGCACCTGGAGAAAGACGTCCATATGCTCGATCGCCCCTCATCTGATTCACGAATGATTCAAGAAGGCACCGATGTAAAGAAAAGGAAGGACAAAAGTGTGTAATGTAGTTCCCGGATACTGGGGAGGCTGTTGTCGCTGATGCTGTTGTTTGCAAGATTGGGCACCCAAGCAAAGCTTTCGGCCTGGGAGTTTGTTGTTTCGGTTCAAGGTGTCTCAATGCCAGTGGCAACGCTCTTGGGCTGAGGTGTTGAAGGGCGAAGTCTTGATACTTAATACTCATCTGAACGTTAGCATCCAAGATCAACTAGTTAGAATCCAACACAGCTTGGCAGGTAAGGCGATCATGGACCGTCACCTCCCTCCTCCTCTCACGGCCGCTGACAAATTTATCCCCAGACCAGATACGAACATGTGCAAAGCATCTTGGTGTCAGCAACTTACAAAAAGTATGCACTGAAATTGAATCAAACATAGGGGGTCAACATCCCTCAGCAATCACATTCTCAATAACATGCAGACTCAACAACTCGCAGTCAACAGCCAACAACCTTAACAGCCCGCCGCCTATGGCTTCCACAGCATACAGACTACAGCATCTCCAGCAGCAGCAACAGCTAATATCAGCAGTAGGAGCAGCAACAACAGTAGCAGCATGCAGCTCAACAACGAGCAACACCACCATCATGCAAAACTAACAGCCTGCAGCTCAACATCATGCAGCCTAACCAGCATGCAGCTCCACACCATGGATCTGCATGTAACACAACAGCATGCAGCCTTAAGAGCTTGCAGCTCAAAACCTGTCGTCTCTGCCTCCTCAGATCACCGGGCAGCAAGGCAATGCCCTGAACCCCAAGACTAAAAACAGCTTGCAGCATTTGACCGAACAGTTGCGAAGGAGTTGAGAAAAGGCAAACAACAACAGCAAACAAAAAAACCAAGGCCAACGACTAACCCTCAACAATCCACGAAAGCAAGCCAATGACATTACACCTCTGGGCCCTGCTAAAAAATGCTCGGCCGCCTGGGCGCCCAACTGTCTCGTTGGAATGAAGGAAACTTAATAATTAAATTGCTCCCTGATACTAGGGCACTGGAAGCACAAATGTATCAGTATTCCACTCCAATCCAATATGATTCAGTCCATCAGTTAGGCAACACAGTACTTGATCCAACCCCGACACAAATATGCAACCCCCATCGGTCATGCAGGCTTCAGTTTTCCGCTTGGCCAAGGTCAATCTAGACAAAGATTTTTTGCAGACCTTCAGTAAATTTTTTTCTAAACATGTAAGTTGTGTCACCATTCTTCTCAATAAACTTGCGCTTCACCAGCAGCTCTTTGTCCTCCTTGGCACCTGACAGAAGCTTCTCCTTAGAGAGGAAAGCCTGCAACACAGGGGGTGGATGGGGGAGTGAAGGGGGGGGGGGGATTCAGTGACTACAATGGCTTCAAATGTATTCAAACAGTAGACAACAATGTCTGATTATGGGGCCCCCTACACATAGCATAACCTCTCACATTGTTTTCAATACTTGCTACTCTTGAGTTCCGCGTCTCCTGGTCATCGTCAAATGTTATCCTCCTGCCGGAAGCAGTGCCGCGATACAGGATAGGTTGACCCGTATTCTCATCATAGACCAGCTCGTACAAAATAGTCTCCTGCTCCTGCTGCTGCTTTCGCTTCCGTGTGGAAGGCCCAGTGAAGGAGGGCCCAGACAGCGGCTGTTGAGGCGTCAGAGGCAGTTCCTGCTGCTGCTCCTGCTGCTGCTTTCGCTTCCGTGTGGAAGGCCCAGTGAAGGAGGGCCCAGACAGCGGCTGTTGAGGCGTCAGAGGCAGTTCCTGCGGCTGCCCTCCCTCCTGCGGCAGCTCCTGCTCCTGCGGCTGCCCTCCCTCCTGCGGCAGCTCCTGCTCCTGCGGCTGCACTTCCTCCTGCGGCTGCACTTCCTCCTGCGGCAGCTCCTGCTCCTGCAGCAGCTCCTGCTCCTGCAGCAGCTCCTGCTCCTGCGGCAGCTCCTGCTCCTGCGGCTGCACTTCCTCCTGCGGCTGCACTTCCTCCTGTGGCAGCTCCTGCTCCTGCGGCAGCTCCTGCTCCTGCGGCTGCCCTCCCTCCTGCGGCTGCCCTCCCTCTTGCGGCCGCTCCTGCGGCAGCTCCTGCTCCTGCGGCTGCACTTCCTCCTGCGGCAGCTCCTGCTCCTGCGGCTGCACTTCCTCCTGCGGCAGCTCCTGCTCCTGCGGCAGCTCCTGCTCCTGCGGCTGCACTTCCTCCTGCGGCAGCTCCTGCTCCTGCGGCAGCTCCTGCTCCTGCGGCAGCTCCTGCTCATGCGGCTGCACTTCCTCCTGCGGCAGCTCCTGCTCCTGCGGCTGCACTTCCTCCTGCGGCAGCTCCTGCAGCTGTTCTCCCTCCTGCGGCTGCTCTCCCTCCTGCAGCTTCTCTCCCTCCTGCGGTTGCCCTCCCTCCTGCGGCTGCTCCTGCTGCTGCTCTTCCTCCTGCTGCTGCTCTTCCTCCTGCGATTGCTCTCCCTCCTGCTCTTCCTCCTGCGTCTGCTCTTCCTCCTGCGTCTGCTCTTCCTCCTGCGTCTGCTCTTCCTCCTGCTCTCCCTCCTCCTCCTGCGTCTGCTCTCCCTCCTGCGTCTGCTCCTGCTCCTGCTGCGGCGCCTTCCACATGTGCGGGACAGTAGTAGCTGCTGTCAGGAGCACGGGTCAGGCCCGCACACAAAACATGAATGCATCCCTTGCATTCGACATGATCGCAAATCATCATGTCATTTACGTCTGGTATCCATTCCGTTCGCCCGCATACCAGGCAACCGATATCATCATCATCATCATCCTACAACAAGAAGTGCACATGACATGTCAATGCAGTAGAAAACACACAACACAAACTGCATTGGGTATGTAACAAAATACAGGATCGTCACTGACATGTTGGGCATGTAACAAAACACAGGCCAGAAAGCACGTAAACAACAGCGACTTACAGGGAAGGCATACTGGGGGTCGGTCGCGGTCCCATTCTCCAGCCAATGAGACATACAGTCATGAAGATGTGCAAATGTCTGCAATATAAATTGTCATCATGTGGTCAGACAGCAGTCAAACACCAATATGCCCCATTGTCATCACCTTCGCTCTCCCTAAACATGTGCTGCTGTGACCAGTTGCGAGCTTGAACTTGTCGGTTTCCGACATAAAATGCTCGAATAGCACTCGTGCATTGGGGTGATCCTGTATGTGTCGAGGCAGATCTAGAAAGCATATTTCCCGCATGTCTACTATGCGACAATCCTCAAGCATGTCCATTTTGCTGCCTTTGACACGGCAGCAGCAGAAAGAAGATAGAAAGAAGAAAAAACGCCTGAGCGTGCTGCCTTGTGGAGTATGAAATTATCCTCGGCCCCGATTCTTATCATGAAGATCCAGTAGTGTGAATCGTCGCAAACACTTCTTGATGGGAATGTCAAAGCTTGCATGGACGTGGGCATGAGCATGAGCATGAGCACCGTCCGTGTGCGGGATTCCATACTTTCGGATTCGTGTACAGCAACGGTGTGTCCGTCCTCCCCAGAGTTCTTTATGGTCCTCCCTCTATTAAAACTAGTCACCGAACGTAGGCAAGACAAACAAAGAAGGAACGGTCACGAAGAAACAAGAGTTCGACTGGCACAAAAAGTGTGATGTCACGTGTGCCTCCAAGACGGGACAGGCCTGACGCGATGTCTGCCTCGGGGACGCTGTCGATCCTAAAAGCGCTATGACCTCACCCAACAAACCCTGAAAGCCCTCCTCAAAATCTGGGGCATTTGGGCTACTGACGACGTTCGTAAGGATATTGTGTCTGACTATAGCATCATGAAACAAATTGCTCCATTCCTGCAAAAAAGGTAAAAGTCCCATGCAGCCCGTCGCTCCCTTTTGCAGCATCCCATGCGCAGAGCTACACATCAAGCTTATTAAACATATAGAATCGGTAGATTAAAGTAGCGGGGGGAAGTGCATCATTTCTAGTAGGGCTCATTACGCGCGGAGACCATCTGAGCCGCAGCTTGCATGACAGCCTCTGCGGCAACTTGGGGTTGTTGCATGGTCATCGTGGACCTACGGGCATGGTCGCATGTACGGCAAGTTGGTTTGCATCATCATCATCACCATCATCATCAATATGAACCGACACATGCATGTCCCATGTCCCATCCCTGCATACTCACAACTCGATCGGGGACACGCTGTGGTCTCCGTCCACGCCATACATCACCGACAAGCGGTCGGTGATGCGGCAGGCGGCGTTGAACCCCGGGATCAACAGATCGTGCACGACGGGGCCGCTGAGCGCCTCGCCGTCTCCGGCGAGCACGAGTTGGAAGTCGCGAAGGGCGTGCAACCTGCCGCACGTGAACGTGATCGGCAACGGTTGGTAGGGCAGGTAGTGCTTCCAGAAGTTGACCACCGTCCAAAAGTCTGCCTGCACCTCCTGGTCGGCTTCTTTGACGGAGCGCAGCCCGGCGACCTCTTCCTGAATCGCACGAAGGTTGCCGTCTTGGAACGGCGTGGCTGCAAAAGACATGTATCTTGTCGGGGCGCGACCAGGAGCCAGTTCCGCGATCACACAACCGTCGAGGATGCCGCTGAGGAACATAGAGGACATCGTGAGCTCGCGTGCGACCGTGTCCTGCACGAGCGGCCACGGCATGGCGCCCTCGAGCCGGTTCTTGACGTACAACAGGCTCGAGCGTACCGAACTGAGGCCGCTGCAGAGTGCGCGAACATGCATGGCCTTGCCGGGGAGCTTCAGGGCAAGCACATCGGGTCTGACCTGGGAGCGCGGAGGAAAGGCGGCGGTCAGGACATGCTCCATCTCTCTCACCTCGGCGGAGTGCCTTGGGGCAAACATGCTGTCTGTTACGCATGGCCCAGATGTATGCATGGATCGGGCGAACGCACGCAATGCCGAAAACAAACGTGCGCAACTCATGTTGCAAACAATTTAGTACCTGACTAAATGAACTGTATGATGTCCCCATGCAGCTAGCCGACTTCGCAATCCGGAGCATGCCCCCCACGCGCAGCCCAATGTTCATTTCTCATATACTTTTAAAGATGTCCGCAATGTTTCCACACTTCGCGACAAAAATGTAACAAACCAACCAGTCTATTTCACGACATTGTGTATTCGTCGTCTCAATAGACGAATCCTCGCTGAAAGCTGCAAGATCACATGTCGTCATAACTTAATACGACACTGTGTGTTCTTGAGAGAGACATGAGAAGGTCGAAAAAACATACAATGTAGTACCACTTTATCGTTCCGATATGCACCACAAAAGCAGCACATCGTGAAGGGGCTTCGAGGACGCTGACGAAGAAAACACAGCAAAATCTCTGACACAAGCCGTAACCGCGGGAACGGAGCTTAAGTGTGTTAGAAAGATGGTGTATCCATCTATACAAAATCGGTCCTATGATGCGAACTGGGGGGCATGATCAAGTGGTTGACGTGGGTGTCCCAAAACAGCTAGGGTTGAGTGTACAAAAGCGGGTTCTCACTCTCCCGCCTGACATGCAATGGGCCATCTACCGCAAGTATTTCAGCCTATATGTGGTACCTATCCTCTCACAAAAACAAAATAAATGTAATATGATAAATGAGCCTGTCGATTTAGGTATGGAACGGAACCCGTTCGATGCGGATAGAGGAACCATGCGGAGCGCATTCTCAAAAGTGTGTTTGTATGGGCGATATGGCGCTGAGGTGGACATCACGGAACTGTCAGCAAATGATAGATATTACGTTTACCGAGAGCTGGAGAATGCTGGAGGCCAGCTGGTTGTACAGGGGGTAGAAGTCGAGACAGTTTCACGGCCCAAGGGACGCATTGTAATTGTAACCCCGGACTGGGGTAGAGACTCTTGTTGGGGGATTCGAGCACACCACGCTCTACGGCGACACATGAAATTATACAAAACGGATTGCATTATTCCTGGGTTGCTTCACGTCACTCAATATAGACTGCGATACAGCACTGTCAATGGGGAGAGTAGATATGTTCCCGTGGCATATCAAACCGCCTTGTTGCCAACAAAGTAGGACAAGGCTCCCCCCTCCCCCCTTCAGCTGGACCAGCTGCTGTGCCCAGATGCGCAAAGCCCACGCAAACTGCCAGTCGATGCTCAGGGAGAGCTGATGTCCTTCCAGGGCCTGGGTGCCATGGGGTGGAACCACTTGGCTTCTGGAAATTTCACCCTCGTCCACAAATGATGGTGGTGTCGTATTGAAGTCACGGTATCCCATCTAACATTCTCGCTATCAATTCGATATTATGCTCGTTCTTTAGTTTGCTTCGAAGTGGCTCCCTTACCAGTTTATTCTCTACCATATGGTAGAGAATCTGCAATATCAGCTATGGACATTGATTTGAGCGACATCCTACAGATCGAGATTGTATTTTTGACATGACATCAACCAACTCTTTCTTTGTTTTTTGTTGTACTTTGCTGCATCCGCACTGAGGTATTTGACTAATCGATGCCGGCGTGCTAACTGCTAACAAGGTTATGCTCTCACACGCAGATCACGCGCACGCATTTATACCCTGAGCGATGGGGAGGGGCTGCATGGATGCATCCCATGCAGCCCGTGGCGCCCTAACCCATGGCACCCCATGGCGCCCCATGGAATCCCAATCCCATGGCGCCCTAGCCCGTGGCGCCCCATGGCATCCCTCCCCCAGACCAGCCAGGTAGTGACTTAGGGCAATGTTCTTGCACATGGGATAGTACGCGACCTCCTTGTCATGAGCAAGAGAGCCCTTCTCGTGTTCCCGAGCTACCGTGTCGACGGCATTGACGCGCGCATGGCCTACGCCCTGACGCAAGCGGCGGTCTTTCCAAAGGACCTCGGCGCGTACACGGACGATGGCGCCCCCCGCGATGCGGCCGCGCTCAAGCACGCGCTCGGCGGCGGCTTCCAGGTCGACACGCTGGACGGCGTGGTTCTCGCGTCGACCGTCAAGCGCGGGATCGAGTGGTTGCTCGCCCGCGACACGTCGGTGGCCGTGCTTGTGTTCTGCGGGCACGGGGTTCAGGAGGGATCGCCTAACCACGGGACGTTTGTCTGTTCGTACAAGCAGCATGTGACGGCCGAAGCGATCGAGATGATCGCGGCAAGGCAGAAGTTCAGCGGGACCTTCGTACGGATCGTCAACGCGTGCGAGGCCGACGGAGAGCCCGTGCCGTACAACCTGGTCGACCCTTCGCTCTGGGGCAGATCGGCCAGGGATGCGGAAGCCGCCAGGCACAACAAGCCTGCCGCCGTCGACGAGACGTCGTCCCCCTTCGCGACGACGACCTACTTCGGAATGACCATCGCCGCCACCGGCAAGTTCGAGGTGACTTCGGGGAACAGGAGCGGCAGCAAGTTCGTCTCGGCCTTCTGTCGCATGCTGCATGCGGCTTCTGTCGCGCCGTACAACGACATAGAAGCCTTGCTGATCGAGCACTGCCGTCTAGCAAAGATGCCCGCTCCGCACGTCCACATGACTCCCAGCAGGTTCGCCGGCGTCTTCGGACTACCCGCGTCTCAGGTAAGAGCAGAGGAGGGGGGGTGCAAGAAAGAGAGCGACACGCCGCTTCCTTCCTTCCGCCCACGTCCGTGCATCACCCCATGTCTCGTCGAGGATGAATCAGACGTTGAATTCTAGCCGATGTATGTTGCGTTTGTTGCTGTATGCAGTGTTCGAGAGCAAGACAAGAAGCTGGTGAACTTCACGTACATGGACATGAACAAGTGCGTTGGTATTGGTGTTGGTGTTGTTTTTGCTCGGGCGGGCGAGAGAGGGGCGGAGGCGTCTTCCCAGTGTCAGAAAAAGGATCCTGCGCTTTCCTGAAACTATCTTGCCGCCTGTCTCTTTATTTTCGCTTGCCCCCTTCCCCCCCCCCCTCTTGGGAGGATACAAAAAGAAAAACGCAAGACCGTTTTTGTGACACTGGAGCGCCGTCAAACGTCGGCTGCAAGACTGGCTACCAGTGTGTGGGCGCAAAGAGATACCTTTGTTACTTTCTTTTAAAGAGTTATAGAAAAAATATTATAGGTATGTGTAGGCGTGCACTCTGCCCCTGTGGGGGCACTTGGTGACTGCCTCGACTGCCTCGACTGCCTCGACTGCCTCGACTGCCTCGACTGCCTCGACTGCCTCGACTGCCTCGACTGCAGCCGACGGCGCTGCACTCGAAAGCAACGGAGAGAGCGCGGTGCTTTCCAAGTACGCGTTCCGCGACATGATGAAGGATTGAAGCGGTTGCCTGGGGGCCTGACTCGAATCCGATAGGGCTCCCAGGGTCGCGTCTGTTTTGGGCACCTGGTGGCCGTTTTGGGGGGGTTTCGTGGCACTTTTGCAACACCCGTCGTTTTCGGCTGTTTCGGGAGGACCGTCGATACACTGGTTCGTGGTCTTGGAGGCGCGCCCGCCCGCTCGCACCCTCGGCCCCAGTCTTGTACCACCAGTGTGTATGTAACCACCCAAATAGATACTTCACCACTGATAGCCACTCGTCGTTTTCAGCGGGCGGGCGCTTACACCGTGGTTCTCAGTGTCCCGCCGAAAAAGGCGGCCGTTCCCTGAATCCCCGGTGTGCCTCGTGCCTCGGACTGCCCAGAGGGGTGTTTCGTGCCATGGATCGAGCACGAGGTGCATCATGCATCATGCATCATGCATCATGCATCATGCATCCCATGACGCACCTCGTGCATCATGCATCCCATGGCACGAAACACCCCTCTGGGCAGTCCGAGTGCATCATGCATCATGCATCATGCTCTCCCTGAACCCTTAGATTGATGCCACGCCGTTTCCTGAATCCCCCGTGTGCCTCGGACTGCCCAGAGGGGTGTTTCGTGCCATGGGATGCATGATGCACGATGTGCGTCTGACAGTCGAGGCACGATCCCGATGTCTGCGAGGAGCCAGCCAGGGACGGGACTGCATTCGTAGCCCGGGACTGACAGTCGCCATTTGAGGAAGTATCCCCTCACATCCTCGTGCATCCTGTCACATCCTCTTGCATCCTCTTCCATCCTCTTTGCATCCTCTTTGCATCCTCTTTGCATCTTCTTCCATCCTCTTTGCATCCGTCTCGCATCTTCGACGTTTTCAGAGTGATGGAAAGGTACACACCCTACACAAAATACACCCTCGGTTTGAGCCTCTCTCTCTCTCTTAGGGGTGATCTGCACCCTACTACCATCCCCTTCAATACCCTATAAACAACAATGTGTATTTTGTGTATTTTGTGTTGTTTAGACTGTACAGGAGGGGGAGGGGGAGCAGGATCTCCAGCATGCCATGTTTTGACACTGATTACAGCCGGCCACAAGCTTGTGGTGTCCCCCCTTGTCACGGACATCCTCTTTGCATCCGTCTCGCATCTTCGACGTTTTCAGAGTGATGGAAAGGTACACACCCTACACGAAATACACCCTCGGTTTGAGCCTCTCTCTCTCTTAGGGGTGATCTGCACCCTACTACCATCCCCTTCAATACCCTATAAACAACAATGTGTATTTTGTGTATTTTGTGTTGTTTAGACTGTACAGGAGGGGGAGGGGGAGCTCCAGCATGCCATGTTTTGACACTGATTACAGCCGGCCACAAGCTTGTGGTGTCCCCCCTTGTCGCGGACATCCTCTTTGCATCCGTCTCGCATCTTCGACGTTTTCAGAGTGATGGAAAGGTACACACCCTACACAAAATACACCCTCGGTTTGAGCCTCTCTCTCTCTTAGGGGTGATCTGCACCCTACTACCATCCCCTTCAATACCCTATAAACAACAATGTGTATTTTGTGTATTTTGTGTTGTTTAGACTGTACAGGAGGGGGAGGGGGAGCAGGAGCTCCAGCATGCCATGTTTTGACACTGATTACAGCCGGCCACAAGCTTGTGGTGTCCCCCCCTTGTCGCGGATATTCGGCGAAACTTGCCCTCCCTCCATTTTCCGACTCCGAGTCGTGTTCCTATGATTGGGCTTGTGTTCCCACCTCGCCATCGACCGCCATGGCTGCCTCCATAAGCCGAACCCCCATGAACCCCCTTCCGTTCCGGAAACCTCGGACGCAACAGTTGTTGTCACGCATGGCCCCCATCTTGCCTAGCCGGTCCTTGAGCACCGTGATGGACATCCCGTTCGACCGTGCGACGTTGTCTATTTGTTTGGTCAAAACGAAGTCCTCTCGGTTGCCGGTGACCTTGAAGCATCTAGCCATGACTGCGGCGTCGTCTCCGATGTCCTCGCGATACTCCATCGTGTCGTCCCGAATGCTTGTGCAAGGCACCACGGGGCCGGGTCGGTATGCGTCTATGACCATCCAAGTGAAGGCGGCGCTCTGCCGCCTCTGCATCTGCAACCTCATGTGTCTCGGATGCCCTGACCGCGATGGCATCGCGTGCCATGTCCCCTACACAACAAGAGCGTTGTAAATCGTCGCAACCCAGAAGATGCGCGCCTGCTTTGACGGATCCACAATAGCATCCCCTTCCATCGCTTGTCCGGACAACCAACACCGCATGGTGGCATTCCTCGGACGCCATTCAATGAAGTGTCCGTCAAAGCAGGCGCGCATCTTCTTTGTCGCCCGCCGCAGAGGGTTGTCTCTCCCCCATGGACACATAACCCCTACACATGCATGTGACGGCGGGGATTGCGGCGCCCGGTCGGAAGGCGCAGTGGGTGGGAGTACCATCGCCCGTGCAAAAAAGGCAGTTAAGGCGATGTAGGCATCGTTTTCGGAACCCCCCTATACATATGGGGGTGTGCTTGTACACTATACCCCCCCTACATTACCTCTCTTAATCTTATGCCTAAATTGCCTAAATTGCCTAAAGTGTGTTTCTTGGTTCTTGACCATGGGGGTTGTCTCTCCCCCCGGGGATTGCGGCGCCTTGTCGGAAGGCGCAGTGGGTGGGAGTGCATCTCACTCGTTACATCGCACCATCGCCCGTGCAAAAAAGGCAGTTAAGGCGATGTAGGCATCGTTTTCGGAACCCCCCAATACATATGGGGGTGTGCTTGTACACTATACCCCCCCCTACATTACCTATCTTAATCTTATGCCTAAATTGCCTAAATTGCCTAAAGTGTGTTTCTTGGTTCTTGACCATGGGGGTTGTCTCTCCCCCCGGGGATTGCGGCGCCTTGTCGGAAGGCGCAGTGGGTGGGAGTGCATCTCACTCGTTACATCGCACCATCGCCCATGCAAAAAGGCAGTTAAGGCAATGTAGGCATCGTTTTCGGAACCCCCCTATACATATGGGGGTGTGCTTGTACACTATACCCCCCCTACATTACCTCTCTTAATCTTATGCCTAAATTGCCTAAATTGCCTAAAGTGTGTTTCTTGGTTCTTGACCATGGGGGTTGTCTCTCCCCCCGGGGATTGCGGCGCCTTGTCGGAAGGCGCAGTGGGTGGGAGTGCATCTCACTCGTTACATCGCACCATCGCCCGTGCAAAAAAGGCAGTTAAGGCGATGTAGGCATCGTTTTCGGAACCCCCCAATACATATGGGGGTGTGCTTGTACACTATACCCCCCCTACATTACCTATCTTAATCTTATGCCTAAATTGCCTAAATTGCCTAAAGTGTGTTTCTTGGTTCTTGACCATGGGGTTTGTCTCTCCCCCCGGGGATTGCGGCGCCTTGTCGGAAGGCGCAGTGGGTGGGAGTGCATCTCACTCGTTACATCGCACCATCGCCCATGCAAAAAGGCAGTTAAGGCAATGTAGGCATCGTTTTCGGAACCCCCCTATACATATGGGGGTGTGCTTGTACACTATACCCCCCCTACATTACCTCTCTTAATCTTATGCCTAAATTGCCTAAATTGCCTAAAGTGTGTTTCTTGGTTCTTGACCATGGGGGTTGTCTCTCCCCCCGGGGATTGCGGCGCCTTGTCGGAAGGCGCAGTGGGTGGGAGTGCATCTCACTCGTTACATCGCACCATCGCCCGTGCAAAAAAGGCAGTTAAGGCGATGTAGGCATCGTTTTCGGAACCCCCCAATACATATGGGGGTGTGCTTGTACACTATACCCCCCCCTACATTACCTCTCTTAATCTTATGCCTAAATTGCCTAAATTGCCTAAAGTGTGTTTCTTGGTTCTTGACCATGGGGGTTGTCTCTCCCCCCGGGGATTGCGGCGCCTTGTCGGAAGGCGCAGTGGGTGGGAGTGCATCTCACTCGTTACATCGCACCATCGCCCATGCAAAAAGGCAGTTAAGGCAATGTAGGCATCGTTTTCGGAACCCCCCAATACATATGGGGGTGTGCTTATACACTATACCCCCCCTACATTACCTCTCTTAATCTTATGCCTAAATTGCCTAAATTGCCTAAAGTGTGTTTCTTGGTTCTTGACCATGGGGGTTGTCTCTCCCCCCGGGGATTGCGGCGCCTTGTCGGAAGGCGCAGTGGGTGGGAGTGCATCTCACTCGTTACATCGCACCATCGCCCGTGCAA
The DNA here is from genome assembly GCA_037349105.1 of Limnomonas spitsbergensis. Taxonomy (NCBI): domain Eukaryota; kingdom Viridiplantae; phylum Chlorophyta; class Chlorophyceae; order Chlamydomonadales; genus Limnomonas; species Limnomonas spitsbergensis. The sequence goes on from JAYJMM010000013.1 coordinate 34,817, forward strand.
AAAAAGGCAGTTAAGGCGATGTAGGCATCGTTTTCGGAACCCCCCAATACATATGGGGGTGTGCTTGTACACTATACCCCCCCCTACATTACCTATCTTAATCTTATGCCTAAATTGCCTAAATTGCCTAAAGTGTGTTTCTTGGTTCTTGACCATGGGGTTTGTCTCTCCCCCCGGGGATTGCGGCGCCTTGTCGGAAGGCGCAGTGGGTGGGAGTGCATCTCACTCGTTACATCGCACCATCGCCCATGCAAAAAGGCAGTTAAGGCAATGTAGGCATCGTTTTCGGAACCCCCCAATACATATGGGGGTGTGCTTATACACTATACCCCCCCTACATTACCTCTCTTAATCTTATGCCTAAATTGCCTAAATTGCCTAAAGTGTGTTTCTTGGTTCTTGACCATGGGGTTTGTCTCTCCCCCCGGGGATTGCGGCGCCTTGTCGGAAGGCGCAGTGGGTGGGAGTGCATCTCACTCGTTACATCGCACCATCGCCCGTGCAAAAAAGGCAGTTAAGGCGATGTAGGCATCGTTTTCGGAACCCCCCAATACATATGGGGGTGTGCTTGTACACTATACCCCCCCTACATTACCTATCTTAATCTTATGCCTAAATTGCCTAAATTGCCTAAAGTGTGTTTCTTGGTTCTTGACCATGGGGGTTGTCTCTCCCCCCGGGGATTGCGGCGCCTTGTCGGAAGGCGCAGTGGGTGGGAGTGCATCTCACTCGTTACATCGCACCATCGCCCATGCAAAAAGGCAGTTAAGGCAATGTAGGCATCGTTTTCGGAACCCCCCAATACATATGGGGGTGTGCTTATACACTATACCCCCCCTACATTACCTATCTTAATCTTATGCCTAAATTGCCTAAATTGCCTAAAGTGTGTTTCTTGGTTCTTGACCATGGGGGTTGTCTCTCCCCCCGGGGATTGCGGCGCCTTGTCGGAAGGCGCAGTGGGTGGGAGTGCATCTCACTCGTTACATCGCACCATCGCCCGTGCAAAAAAGGCAGTTAAGGCGATGTAGGCATCGTTTTCGGAACCCCCCAATACATATGGGGGTGTGCTTGTACACTATACCCCCCCCCTACATTACCTCTCTTAATCTTATGCCTAAATTGCCTAAATTGCCTAAAGTGTGTTTCTCAGTGGTGTTGTCTCTCCCCCCTCGATGACGGATGGACACATACCCCCTACACATGCATGTGACGGCAGGGCGGTGGGGGGTGCCTACAGGTCGCCGAGAGCAAGGGGTGATGGCTCCAACAAGCGCACACCTGTGAAGCCTCTCCCATGCGCTTTGCCGCCGACGCAACAGTTCTTGTTGTAAGCCCCCCCCATCTTGCCTAGCCGGTCCTTGAGCACCGTGATGGACATCCCGTTCCCCCGGGCGACGCTGTCCAACTCTTTTGTCAGCACGAAGTCCTCTCGGTTGCCGGTGACCTTGAAGCATCTAGCCATGACTGCGGCGTCGTCTCCGATGTCCTCGCGGTACGCCATCGTGTCCTCCTGGATGCTGGCGCAAGGCACCACGGGGCCGGGTCGGTACGCGTCTATGACCATCCAAGTAAAGGCGGCGATGACGTCGGTCCGCCTGATGAAGTCGTTCTTCAACGCCTCGTCACGCGGCCGGTAGTATGACAGGGCGGTCGGGCTTGATAGCTCCTCGGCGGACACGAACTTGTAGGGGAACTTGATGAGCACCATGGTGGACATGGCGTCACGGGGCGTCACCATCGGGATGTCGTTGAGGTTCATGAACAACTTGGTCGCGACTCGGAATGTGCATTCGTCCTTGAAGTTCTTGCGCGCGCTCATGGTGTCTCCACCGGATTGGAAGCTCTTGAGCAAGTTCCCATCGAGCTTGATGGACTTGCTGGACGCATCGCACTTGACCTCGTTCGTGTACGTCTGGCGTGCGTACTCGCAGTCGAGCGCCCATGACAGGGACTTTGCCGCGTCCGACGCCGCGTTCTGTTGGAGGAGGAAGGCGTTGGCGTTGACCGTGTTCACGTAGCACTCCCAAGCCAACTGGTTCAACTCCTGGACCAGGCCCTTGCCGCTGTTCCTCTCTCCCAACGCCATCGCAAACTGCTTGTCCCCGTACTCGCCCGCCATCGCACGAGCTATGAGCGCCAAGTACGTCTCGATCTTGTCCGCGTCGCCGAGCGTGGACATGAGCACCCGCTCCCTCAACTCGTCGAACACCGTGCAAAGCGGACGCTCCGCCGGGAAATTCCGCTCGATGCACTGGCGGGGCAACACGTCCGGCCGTTCCTCGTAGGTGTAGAAGCGACCTTGCCGGAAATCGTAGAGACCATCTAGGTAGCACACGCACCCAATGTTGGACTCCCACATCCGTCGACGGAAGCTGCGGTCCTCAGGGATCAGGTTGGTCGCGGCCTCGACGATGCGACGCACGATGGGCACGCTTCCGCTCATGGACGACTCCTCGCCGCCCTCTGTCACGCGTCGTATGTTGCAGCCCATGCATCGTGACATCATAATCTTGCGCACCATCGCTTCGTCGTCCGTCCAAAGGGGACCATCTCGTACCCACACACGTGCCCAACAGCTTGTCACCGACGCCCCGAGTTCCTCAAGGAAGACCCGTCCAGCTCCCACGTCGTCCTCGGCATAGCGCGGCGCCCTAAGCGCCCCCACGCCGCTGTAGACCGTGAGAGGGACGTCTAGCTTGTCCAAGGTCATGTCCTTTACCTTGATTTTCAAGCGGTGACCGGTTCGCTCGAAGACAAAGTTGCTTGCGCACTCGAGCATCCCTGCATCGTCCTCTTCCTCGCCGGGCAGACGTTTCTCCACCATGCAACCGTCGAAGACGAGCACTCCGACCCGTCTGTGCGTGGCCATGCCCGATTCCACGAACTCCCGGAGGGCCATCAACGCGTCGTTCTCCATGTCGCATAGGAGGAGGTTCACGGCCGACCCCAAAACGTTACCCGTCATCTTCTTCTTCCTCGCCATCTTCAAGTAAAGCGAGTCTCCGTGACCGACGAGGACCTCGCGCACTTCGCGCATCTCGGACGTGAACGTTGCCAACCACGCTTCGCCCACTGGTTGGATGGAGGCGAGGTCGCGGCGTGAAGGGTCGCCGCTCCCCCCGTTGATCACTGCAAGCACGGCCGCCTTGGCCGCAGGGTGCCCTTCCGCCGGGTCTAGGTCGGCCATGATGCCGTCACGGCGACGGCAATAGTCTTCAAGGCGTGGACACGGCACGTTCATACGCTTGCAGTGTTGCAACAGCAGGGTAGGGTGGCAGTTGTGGAAGTCGAGGTCGTCGTAAAAGGGGTACGCGATGGCGTTCCGTATCTCCCGGGCCATCGACTGCAGCGAGAGTCCGCGTTCTGCAAAGTAGCGGCCGTGCCCAGGCACAGCGCGTCGGTATGTCACCCGGTGCGTGCCGTCGGGGTTGGACGACGCCTTGTAGCGCCGGATCATGGAGAGCGCCTCCTTCGCATCCGTTTCAGGGCGGAAGTTGAAGCTGCTGAAATTGTTTATTATGAATGTCAACGCGCCGTAGTCGAAGCGCTCCATTAACGTCAACTTGTCTCCGTCGTTCGATAGCTGTTGGACGGCAGGGTTCTCGCGAGACAGCAGTCGGGGCATGTGGATGGTCATCGGGGGGGGGCATCGTTTCTATGGGTGGGGAATGCTTGAAGCTATGCCCATTTAAGCTAGAGCAAGGCGCAACCTCCGGCATTCTCCGATCCTCGCCATCCTAGCGTATATCCTTGTGCGCATCCTCGGACATCCACGCGCATCCGTCTCGCATCCTCGCGCGCATCCTTGTGCATGTCCTTGTGCATATCCGTCTCGCATCTTGTTGTCGTTGCAAGCAAAAGAATGTCCTTCCGAGGATGTGTGCGCATCCTCGCGTATCCTTGTGCGCGTCCTAGCGTATCCTTGTGCATACCCGTCTCGCATCCTTATGCGCATCCTCGCGCATTCACACGCATCCTCGCGCGTCCTTGTGCATATCCTCGCGCATATTCTCACGTATCCTCGCGCCCCCCCTCCTCTCCCGGCGCGTATATCGCTCCAATCAGAGCTTTTGTCAACCATCATAGTTTTTTCGCCTACCCATACGCATCCATGCTGCTCGTTGCCTTCAGCTAAGCAAGCCTGGCATCCCACTGGACCGAGCAAAGATGTGAAGGCTCTGAGCAGGCACCACACGCACCATCTTCTGGTGCACTCCCGCGCCGCCAAGCTGAACCAAGCCGATCAATTGGCCAAACTTGTTGACGACAGGGCCACCAGACCAGCCAGCGTCATCAAGGGCATGTGCCGTGACAAACCACGAGTCAAAGGCCGTGGCAGACAACATGCCCTTGCTGATGCACACTTGTGTTGTGCCTGAAGAGTAGCCTGCAATGTAGACGATGTCGCCACGTGATGCCACCGCACGTGCATGCTGGTCAGGAGGGCCGGGACGTGTCCCTTGCAGAAGCATCGCGTCGATTGGCGGACGTGGCTTCGCCGCCACCGAAACAGACTCAGAGGAGCCGTCGTGGTAGAGTGCGCGGAAGCTCGTTGCACCGCTGCTGGCAGGGATGTCGCCAGCAGCTGCCCTCTTTCCGAAGCGGTAAGCATGCCCAGCAGTCATGATGTGTGGCTCCTCGTTGTACAGGAACCCCGAGCACTCCACTGTTGTTTGCATCAAGTCGTCCATGCCGTACACCTTGACCATGTTCGGTTCCAGCTTGGCCAACACCTGCTTGTCGAAATCTTCTTGCATGCTCATGAACTCGATGGGATCCACGCACATGTCAAGGCCACTGCGGATCCGCTTCATGTGTATGTGTATGTGTATATGCATCATCCATTGCAAGAGACTGCAGGCGAGGCGAACGCACAAGCAATGCGGATGCGACACGGATGTGCGCGTGAGGATATGCGACACGGATGCGCGAGGATGCGCGAGGATGCGCGAGGATTTTAGCGGATGCGTGAGGATGCGCGAGGATGCGAGGCGGATGCGTGAGGAAGGACATGCGTGAGGAAGGACATGCGCGAGGAAGGACATGCGCGAGGAAGGACATGCGCGGGGATTTTAGCGGATGCGCGCGGATGCGCGCGGATATGCGCTAGGATGCGTGAGGATGCGCGAGGAAGGACATGCGCGGGGATTTTAGCGGATGCGCTAGGATGCGTGAGGCTGGCTCCTCGGGGACTCGGGCTCGTGCCTCGACTGTCAGTCCCTCACCCCTCGGGCACAGCCATAAACCGGGTGCGTGCCGATGCATCGTACCCAGTTTCCCGTTGGCGACGCCATCGCGCCTGCGATGCATCGGCGTCTCGACCAAGACATGGATATGTCCGTGGCGTCGCGCTTGGATGACGGTAAATGAAGACGATCGTCGGAGTCCGACAGCGCAGGTGTGCATTTTCTTTGTCGCCCGCCGCAGGCGCGATGGCGTCGCCAACGGGAAACAGGGTGCGATGCATCGGCACGCACCCGGTTTATGGCTGTGCCCGAGGGGTGAGGGACTGACAGTCGAGGCACGAGCCCGAGTCCGCGAGGAGCCAGCCAGGGACGGGCGTAGCCCGGGCGCCATTTGCGGCAAGATGCGAGCGGATGCGCGTGTCCCGAGGAAGACTCCTCCCACGCAGGGACGCCTCTCTCCTACTATCTTTGAAAACGGAGTAGGAATGGTAGGAATGGTAGGATCTTGGCACGCTCCTACCATTCCTACCGTTCCTACGCCGTTTTTCAGAGACTCCTCCCACGCAGGGACGCCTCTCTCCTACTATCTTTGAAAACGGTTTTCTCATAACTTAATATGACACTGTGTGTTCTTGAGAGAGACATGAGAAGGTCGAAAAAGCATACAATGTAGTACCACTATATCGTTCCGTGTTGTATCAAACCGTTCCGATATGCACCAGATAAGGTCATGCTCATGCATGCTCTGCTTAGAGTGCCATGGCCATGTCCCCTACGCCGAATAAACCAAGACTCCCTCAGATGAGCTGCGCGGCAAACCCCTGGAACGCCTCCAAGCCCGCGTATCCGACGCCGCCTCTGATAGCCCTCGAGATGCCTTTCAGCATCTCACGGACCTTGCCCCTCGGCCCGGCCTCCAGCAGACCAGGTTCGTGACTGGCGGCTTTCATGCGATGAACTGCCTGAGCACAGCCTTAGCAGAATGCAGAAACTCTGCACTGCCCGTTTAGTAGAGTGTTTCCATCGCACCTGTTCTCCAAAGTTCTCACTGCATTGCGAATTGTGTCCATTTGTCGTTGCATGCCTGAGAGTGTACGTATTAAGTCCGTGCGAGCAGCATTGAAAACCTCATCAAATTGGTGTTGCACGGATATTGTGATGCGCATCTCCATGGCCTGAAAAAGCTCGGTGAGCTCCCCCCTGGTCATGTAGACCGGCTGGGGGTCAGGAACAGGAGCCGTGTTCGCCAGAGTATTAGGCATCATGTGTGGGCTCTGTAATTGGGGAGGGAGAAAAATGTTGTTCATTTCCACCTTCCCATGCACACATGCACACCCATGCCTTCCCATGCACACCCATGCCTTCCCATGCCTTCCCATGCCTTCCCATGCCTTCCCATGCGCCCCTTGCCTCCCCATGCACCCTCCTCGCCTCACCAAGCAAGGCACATGCATTGGATTGAAATGCAAACATAGGGCTCGCCATGGCCCCACCATCGCCTCTGCAGTTTGTGCACGAAGACATCATGTAGATAGCCCAACAGAGATCAGGGGTCCCATTTGTACCAAGACTGTTGACCCCTGTCTATTGATGCCATGCGCCTCCTCTTCTCGATGTCGTTAAACAAATCGAACACAGCTGTAATTTCAACACGGGCGTCTTTGGCATTACCAGTGTTCTCAACATGACAAACTTTGATCGTGCAAGTATGATCCCCAATAGCCAGCAAGTTCAGAGGCGGGGGAGGGGTGTAGGCGGTTCCAAATTCCCATTTCCACGCAATCGAATCTGCTACCTCCAACACCGCCCATATAACCTCATCCATCGGGTACAGTTCGATGCATCTGACCACATCGCCGATCCTAGGGATTGGAAACAAGTGCATGCCACCCATGTAAATCCCGACTATAGATGCGGCGCAGGTAACGTGTTGTGCCACATTCACGCTGGCACCATTGGCGTCATCCGTTTCGCGGTCCGGCATTTTGTTGTCCAACATCACACAGATAAGCCTTACATCACATGAACATGCGTAGCCCCGTGCCAGAAAGCGGCAGCAGAGTTTGGCCTCGTCGAATCCCTTGGTGGCCATCTCATGCTGCATCATGCATGCAGTCCCTGGCGTGCGCTTCGCGCAAGCCGGCGGCCCTCCATGGTGGCCATCTCATGCTGCATCATGCATGCAGTCCCTGGCGTGCGCTTCGCGCAAGCCGGCGGCCCTCCATGGTGGCCATCTCATGCTGCATCATGCATGCAGTCCCTGGCGTGCGCTTCGCGCAAGCCGGCGGCCCTCCATGGTGGCCATCTCATGCTGCATCATGCATGCAGTCCCTGGCGTGCGCTTCGCGCAAGCCGGCGGCCCTCCATGTATGTGAGCATACGCGCTCATCACATTTTCAATGCACGCATAGTACCTGCACATATATGCTGTGCATAGTAGTGTATACGCAACTCAGACCACATCGCATGTGCTCACGCAGATGAACGAAGCCATGAGAACTGCATGGGATGCCTTGAGACGCCATGATCTGATCTACACCCCCTCACACACACACACAGAGTTGGCGCACGCCGCAGATGCAGCCAAAATCCGAGCTTGTCGCCATGGCCGAGGCCGAGAGACGACGCCGGGAGGGTATCATCCCCCCAAGCACAACCGGACGTGCGATGGCTATAGCCCATGACACCGCGGGAGCGGCCAAGCAGGTCGGGTGGTTCGGGTGGATGGCTTTCGTCACAGCCACCGCATCAGCCGCAGCCAGCATCGTCATGGCTGCCCTAGCGTTTGCACAGAAACCCACTTTGGAAACCGGGACGTCTCTGGCGCTGGCAGTCTTCGCGGTGTCCAAGGCTATGGTCACTCTCTGGAAAAGGATCAACGAGCACCATGTACAGTCAAACTCCCGCCCCTAAATAATCAAATGCATGTAGCTGAGATGCCTGCTTATCTGACTCTCGGCGTCTTTGCCCAACTGCTCAGATGGCAAGTAGTAGTCGTTGGTCAGAAACAGGGGAGAGTGGGCGCATGGGCGAACTGCCACAGCCACCTCGTACACGTACAATGCTAGGGCATCAAGACATGCGCCGCTCATTACTTTTACGCCTCTGCCGTGAACGCTTACGTAATATTCGATTCCCACCTTGAACACCTTGATGAGCTCATTACTCTCGATTTCCTGATCGTCATCCGAGATGCACAGCCAACACGAAGATTGCATCTCGATGACAATGGTACACCCTACGTCCATCGACCAACGTGCTGACAGCTTTAAGCCGGCACAGGGGTCACAGGGGGGGCAGCTCTGTGATTTTCCGGTCCACAGGGGGCCAGCTCTGTGATTTTCCGCGTCACAGAGCTGGTGTTTTCCCACGATTCCCGCAGCGATACGCGAGCGCGCTCGCAAATATATAACACTACAATGGTCTTGCCTCGCTGGTAAAGAGATTAGGGCCTATTACGGATGTCGGGGGTAATTCGCCCTCGCGATATTGCCATGCAACCCCCCGCTCTCCACACTGACTCTCAGTCATTCGATTCGCCCGAGTTTTCCCTAACATTCGAGATAATGCATTAAGACTCAATCAATGAAGGGACCCGAAAGTACCAAACTATCGCAGGGTTGCAAGCCTCCTTATTTGCCAAAAAACACACTGCTCTTCAGTGGCAATCCTTAATTCCACAGCCCCAATGGATGAAGAGGATGGGAGTTGGTTCTATCCTTGGTTCGTGAGAACATGCCAGAAATCTCCCCGATCTCGTTCGCCTGGAACAATGGATCCTCTAGGGTGCCCTCCTGACGGACACAGGGGGCATGATCATCCTCATCATCCCATGCGCATGCGCACAGCCCCCGGGTATTCGCCGAGACAACGCCGGGATAACGCCGGGTTTTCAAGAAGGGACCTGGGGGCACTCGAGAACCACTCGTTTTAAAGGGACCTCGGGGAAAAGGACGGTCTCTGGGTTTCCGGGTAACGGATTTCGGGAAAGCATGCCCTCCCCTCTCCACCCCCCCCCCTCTATCCTCTATATATCTACCTTTTCCTAAAATCATTACCCAGATACCCAGACACTGAGATTTTTCGAGATCTCGATCCGAATGACCGACTCGCAGTCATTCGGCCAAAAACGTCGCAAATACCCGGCCGTAACTCGGACGGAGCCCAGGGTTCCCAAGAACGCTCAGACGCAGACGCAGACGCAGACGACGCCCAGGGAACGCTCAGTGAGAAGAAGGAGGACCAGGGGGGAGGCGCAGTAGTAATCGGGAAGCGCCGCGTCACCCCACCATCAAAAGTCACCCAAGGCGTCCGCCGTGCCGCCGCCAACGCCGCCGACGCCGACGGCCTGTTTTTTTTAAACACGCCTCACGCACGACCTCGAGGTCGTGAATGCGCCACCGCTTCGTGCGGTTCGCGTCAGAGTGTTGCGCTCAACCCCGACGAGCGCTGTCCGCGCGCTGACCGCACGCGATGCACATCTGCTCGATGGACCTTGGATCCAACGCAGAGTTCACCGCAGCTGTTGCGACATGCACACCGGCAACCTAGGCAGCGGTGTTGACTCTGCTGTGAGGGATTTTTTGTCATCCGAGACTTGCCAGCTTCTACTTCCGGTCGCACTGATTCATCAGTGCAAAACCACGGCGAAGAACTGGTTCCGGTGGATCACTGAAGTCGATCTGGACCTGGCGCTCCGGTGAGTCATGGAACGGCACACCGGTCATCTCATAAATACATAGAGCAAGCCTGACGGTAGTCCATGCGTTGTGCGTGTTTATGTGTGACACAATTGGATCATAATGACTTGCAATGTGTTCGGTAGGCAAGTGAAGATCGGAATCACCAATATCGTAGCATGAAATCCCGATATACCATTGATACCTCCATGGTGGCCAGCTCATGCTGCATCATGCATGCAGTCCCTGGCGTGCGCTTCGCGCAAGCCGGCGGCCCTCCATGGTGGCCAGCTCATGCTGCATCATGCATGCAGTCCCTGGCGTGCGCTTCGCGCAAGCCGGCGGCCCTCCATGGTGGCCAGCTCATGCTGCATCATGCATGCAGTCCCTGGCGTGCGCTTCGCGCAAGCCGGCGGCCCTCCATGGTGGCCAGCTCATGCTGCATCATGCATGCAGTCCCTGGCGTGCGCTTCGCGCAAGCCGGCGGCCCTCCATGGTGGCCATCCCTGGTGGAGACTATGTGAGCATACGCGCTCATCACATTTTCAATGCACGCATAGTACCTGCACATATATGTTGTGCATAGTAGTGTATACGCAACTCAGACCACATCGCATGTGCTCACGCAGATGAACGAATATACGATAATACCCAGTATGTACGCAGGTAAGCATAGGTCTGCATGACCTGTATGTATACCATTGCATTTATGCATACCACACATGATCTGATAATGAAACAATAGATCGCGTCTATTACACGGCATTATGAATTCGTCGTGTCATATACGATCGTCGCAATAAGCATCGGCTAAAGATTTCATAAGTAGATTGTGGTACATTAGATTTGAAAAGTAGATTGTGGGTGAGACAAAGATTTAATATCGGAAAGTGGATCAAGTAGCGCAGCACCACGGGTTTTTCTTCCCGGTGGGATATAACAGCTGTACCACTTTATCGTTCCGTGTTGTATCAAACCGTTCCGATATGCACCACAAAAGATGCGCTGCATCGATGCTCTGATCACAGCCCCCCCCCGTGGTTGATTCGTCTCGCATTCTCATTCTCATTCTCATTCTCATTCTTGCGCGTCCGTCTCGCGTCTTTGGTCGTGTGTCCGGCGTTGTCCGGTGACTCAGGCCGCTATACCGCACCTCGTGCTCGATCCATGGCACGAAACACCCCTCTGGGCAGTCCGAGGCACACCGGGGATTCAGGGAACGGCCGCTTTTTTCGGCGGGACACTGAGAACCATGGTGTAAGCGCCCGCCCGCTGAAAACGACGAGTGGATACCCGTGTTTAACTTACTATATAGCGATAAGAAACACGTCCAGACCACGAGACTGGGGCCGAGGGTGCGAGCGGGCGGGCGCGCCTCCAAGACCACGAACCAGTGTATCGACGGTCCTCCCGAAACAGCCGAAAACGACGGGTGTCGGGAAAGTGCCACGAACCCCCCCAAAACGGCCACCAGGTCGACCCCACCTCGGAGTTGCGCGATGCATCGGCGCGATGCGTCGCAGCTTAAATGCGACCCCACCCTCTACCCGACCGACCCTCTCCGTGTGGTTGTGCTTTTGCTTTCGCTTGTGCTGTGCCCACATCATGTCGCGCCATGGGCCCCGTCGTCGTCCTCCCGCGCCCATGGCACCTGTTGACATGTACGGCGCGACGTGGCACATCGGCTCTGGCTCCAAAGACCGCATGAAGAGCGACGCCTCTCTCCGCGGCGCCTCTGCGATGGTCCAGCTGCAAGATCCCGACAGCGGTTACCGCCACTTTGCGTGCTACGCGGACTGGGACGCGGCCCTGATCCACCTTCGCCGTATGCGCAGCTCTCGCCGTCATCTGTTCGAGCTGATCCCCCACGGTCGCCCGTGCAAGCCTTACCTCGACCTCGACGGCCCGTCCCTCCCTCCGCAGTTCGAAAGCGTGGATGCCCTCGTGACGCACGCCGACCGCATGATCTGCGCGATCTTCCTCGGCGACTACGGCGTTCATCTCGACCCCGTGAATGACCTGATCTGGCTCGTGAGCCCGAACCCTTCGAAGCTGAGCCTCCACCTGATCGTGAGCACGCATTCGCCGCAGCACGTGTACACCAGCAATCACGTGTCTGACGCCACCGGCGCCGCTCACCTCGCGTTGCGCCTGCGGGAGCTCGACCCGGACGGCGTTGGGTCGCTCGTCGACCTCTCCGTGTACACCAAGGACCGCGAGATGCGCGCCGTCGGCGCCACCAAGTTCGGGCGCCCGGACTCCGTGCTGGCGCTGTTCCGCGGCGACACGTCGTCCGTCTCTCCGCGCGAGACGCTGATCACGTGCCTGGACCCTCTTGGTCAGAGATCGACCCTCCGCGTCCCCGCGCACATACCCCGTGCCGTGCGTGACCACCGTCGGCGTCTGCGCGTGCCCGAGGAGACGGCGTTGCAAGATCCCCATCGCGAGGAGGCGCAGGTCATGACTCGGATGCAGGACCTCCTCCGCGACAGCTTTCACCCGACCGCGCATGCATCCCATGCATCCCATGCATCCCATGCATCCCATGCATCCCATGCATCCCATGCATCCCTTGACATCCATGACATCCGCGGCGTCAAGTTCTCCTACATCGACCGCTCCGAGGCCTGCTACACGGGCCATGTGCACCCGGGTGATCAGAACCTGCGCTGCTGGGTCGACGAGGTCGGCGACATTCACGCCAAGTGCTTCTCTGCTTACTGCGCGTCCCACCCGCCCCGTCGTCTGGGGCGGCTGCGAGCGGATTCGGACGCGTTCATGTCCAACGCCGTCCGCGTGGACCTCGAGTACATGGAGCGTCGCCCCCTGTCCGCCTCCGAGTTAGCGGCGCTCATGGCGTGCGACGCTCCGCCTCCGAGCCACTGCGAAGCCTTCAACGCCGCCGTCGAGCGCTGGCTCCGCTCTGACGTTGCATCCACCCTGTCCATCCGCAGCCCCATGGGCAGCGGCAAGAGCGTGTTCCTGGACGCCCTTTTGCGAGACCTGGGCCCTGACTGCACCGTGCTTGTGATCACGTACCGCCAGAGCCTGGCGCTGGAGCAGCTGCGCAAGCTGAAGGCCCACGGCTTCGTGAACTACCTCGACGTGCCCAAGACGGCGGACCTTTCGGACCACAAGCTGTACCCTCGCGTGATCTGCCAGGTGGAGTCGATGTGGCGTCTTGGATACGACCTGAAGCTTCCCCGCTACGACGTGGTGGTCCTTGACGAAGTCGAGAGCCTCCTGCGGCACTTTTCCTCTCCGACCGTGAGGGAGCCTCGTCGGTCGATCCACGAGTTCGCCACGACGCTCCGTTTCGCTGTGCGCGGCGTGGTGACCCTTGACGCCACGTGGGGCGCTGTCACGGACGCCTTTCTACGCCAGGCGAACATCCCCAACATCCTGGTGGTGAACGAGCGCCGTCCGTCTGCGCCGCGCACGTTCGCGTTCAGCAACGACGCGAAGACGTGGCACGAGGAGATCGTCGCCGACCTGGCGGCTGGCCTCAACGTGGTGGTGGTGTCCCTGTCCTCCGAGAAGGCCATGGTCGTGTATGCGTCCGGCGTCGAAGCGGTCGGCCCCGATCGGTGCGTGCTGCACACGTCGAAGACTTCGGACGAGCTGAAGGCCGAGCTCGCGGACGTGGACGCTCTGTGGCGGCGCTTCCAGTTGGTGGTGTACAGCCCCACGATCGCCGCGGGCGTGGACTTCAGCAGCGAGCACTTTGACCGCATGTATGCCTACGCGTGCCCGATGTCGGCTCTCCCGGCGACGCTGCTCCAGATGGCCTTCCGCGTGCGCAAGCTGCGCGACCCTCGGGTCCGCTGCCTGTCATCTCCCAACATGCGGATGTCGACGGTCGCATCTCGCGTGCCCATGACCAGCAGCGAGATGGCGCAGTGGATCCGCTGGATGGGATCCAGCGGATCTACTTCGGAGCGACACTCCGACCGGGTTCTGTCGGATTGTCGGGTGCTTGAGGTGGAGCGCGGCACTCTGGACGACCTGTGGGCCATCCCCAAGTCTGTCGGGCCCGCCTGTGCCGTCGTGCCGCTCTACGACTACTTCTTCACCGTCATGACCTACGTCGAGGCGGAGCGGTACAACGCGCAGACCGACTACCTGCGCGAGTTCACGGTGATGGCCGAGGCCGCCGGCCACTCGGTGTCTCTCGAGCGCGTCGTGCGTCCCGGCGTCGAAGCGTCGACGCCCTCCGAGACCGCCGCGCGCATGCTCTTGGTGTCCTATGCGCCTGTGTCGAGCGAGGCGGAGCTGGAGGATCTGCGCATGCGCGTGTACGGCAACGTCGCGACCGAGGAGGACAAGTGGCGCCTGTTCGTGGTGTCGTTCAAGGCTGCGTGGGGCGTGGACCTCATCGACGCGGCGTTCCTCGCGGCGAACGGCACTCAGACCGGCTCGCCCAAGGCCAAGCTGCTGGCCCGCGTGCTGTGTCCCGCGTTGCGTCCGACGCAGACGGACGTGGGCATGTCGGAGCGGAGCGACGTGTTCAAGATCCCTCTGGTGGAGGATGTGCTGTCTGGCCTCGGCCTCCTCTCTCCCTTCGACACGGACACAGTGATCGACGACCTGACATGTCTCTTCCATGAGAAGCTTCTTCCTCTGCCGATGTTCCAGGACTACGCCAAGACGGTCCAGGTGTTCCGGCATGTCAAGGCGGACGCTAAGGACAAGGGGTGGGACTTGAGCAGTATCGTCAAGGCGCTCAACATGGTGCTCGGCGCAGTAGGTCTGTCTCTCAAGGGCGTGAAGGAGCGCAGGCAGGTGCAGGGGGTCCGCGGTGTCAAGACGGGTGGATACCGCTTGGACGGCGACGGTGTGTCCCTCATGCTGGAGCTGGTGAAACTGCGTCTGCGGCGCACCGGGTGTGTACCGCCCGGGGAGCACGCCGCTGCCCGCCTAGAGGCGTGCACTCTGCCCCTGTGGGGGCACTTGGTGACTGCCTCGACTGCCTCGACTGCCTCGACTGCCTCGGCTGTCTCGGCTGCCTCGACTGCCTCGGCTGCAGCCGACGGCGCTGCACTCGAAAGCAACGGAGAGAACGCGGTTCTTTCCCAGTACGCGATCCGCGACATGATGAAGGATTGAAGCGGTAGCCCGGGCCTGACACGAATCCGATAGAGGAGGCACGTGGTGACTGCCTCGTCCGTTTTCGATGCATCGGGGGGCGAGCGCTTACACCGTGGTTCACAGTGTAAAGGCGGCGATTTCATGAATCCCCATGCGATGCGAATTGCGACTGCCAGTCCCGGGTTTCCCGGTGTCGCGTCTGTTTTGGTTCTCGAATCCGAGGTTTGCACCTGGTGGCCGTTTTTGGGGGGTTTCGTGGCACTTTCCCGACACCCGTCGTTTTCGGCTGTTTCGGGAGGACCGTCGATACACTGGTTCGTGGTCTTGGAGGCGCGCCCGCCCGCTCGCACCCTCGGCCCCAGTCTCGTGGTCTGGACGTGTTTCTTATCGCTATATAGTAAGTTAAACACTGATAGCCACTCGTCGTTTTCAGCGGGCGGGCGCTTACACCGTGGTTCTCAGTGTCCCGCCGAAAAAGGCGGCCGTTCCCTGAATCCCCGGTGTGCCTCGGACTGCCCAGAGGGGTGTTTCGTGCCATGGATCGAGCACGAGGTGCGTCATGGGATGCATGATGCATGATGCATGATGCATGATGCATGATGCATGATGCATGATGCATGATGCATGCGCGTCATCACATCCGCCTTGCGCGTGTCTCTTGCTCACGCCCACGGCAGTGATGGTGATGTCTCTCGTTCTTTCTTTCATGGGGGGGGGGGTGAAATGTGTATCCATTCGTTCCTTTGCGTGCTCGTTTTGCGTCTTGAAGTCGGGGATATCCTTCAGATGTCTGATCATGCTCTTGACGTTCTCTGTGCTGAGTCGGTGTTTGCACTGGTGCTGAGGAGGAACTGATGGATCCGGTGATTGCATCCTCAATCTTACTTCTTCATGTAAGGTGAGCCGTCGTCTGCCATCATGGTATACATGACGGACAGGCCACTGCCCTCGAGGTTGACGCGAAGGGTGCCCCTAGGGGTCCCCCAGGGTTCCCGCGGATAGCCGCATTGCTGGGAGTTCATGGTATTGAGATAGAGAGAGAGAGAGATAGAGATAGAGATAGAATGTATATGTTTGATGTAAGGGGGGAGTGGGCTTTCCGGCAGACCGCAAAATAAGAATAAGAATAAGGCAAGCGTCCCCGCTCGATGCCTGGGATGCCTGGACTGCCTGGACTGCCTGGACTGCCTGGACTGCCTGGAATGCCTGGAATGCCGCCTTGCCTGCGCTAGCGTGCACCACGTGCGCAACGGCGCAAGCGGATGTCATTGAACGGAATAGGATGCAAGCGGATGGGCAATAGAACGCACTAGGATGCAAGCGGGTGTCATTGGAAGGAAGCGGGTGTCCGTCCTAGGATGTATCCGCAAATGGCGCCCGGGCTACGCCCGTCCTTGGCTGGCTCCTCGGGGACTCGGGCTCGTCCCTCGACTGTCAGTCCCTCGCCCCTCGGGCACAACATAAAACCGGTCGCGTTCCGCACCCGGTTTTCCGTTGGCGACGCCAACACGCCTGCGATGCATCGGCGGGCCGACAAAGAAGATGCGCCAACCTACCAATCAGTGTAAACATGCCTACCCTCCAGCTTTTCCTTTTTTGACGAGCATGAAAAGACCTTTCCCCCCCCCTCCCTTCCGCCTCCGGCCTATTTTTTTGTTTCAGATGTTTCAGGAAAAAACAAACTCTCCCAGAAAAGGCCAGCCCCCCCCGTGCTCCTGCGGAGTTGCTTTTCATCTGAAACAGCTGAAACAGGCTTTCGCTGTGTGCTGTGCTGCTGCCGCCACCCCTTTACAGAGAATCGTAGGAAGTGTTTGTAGTCCCTGAAGCGACAGAGCCTGTGTGCATCTTTTTTGTCGCCCGCCGCAGGCGTGATGGCGTCGCCAACGGGAAACTGGGTGCGGCACGCACCCGGTTTATGGCTGTGCCCGAGGGGTGAGGGCGAGGCACGAGCCCGAGTCCCCGAGGAGCCAGCCAGGGACGGGCGTAGCCCGGGCGCCATTTGCGCACATATCCGTCTCGCGTATCCGTCTCGCATCCTCGCGTATCCGTCTCGCATCCTCGCGCATTCTCACGCATCCTCGCGCATCCTTGTGCGTCTTCCCAGTGTCATAAAAAGGATCCTGCGCTTTCCTGAAACTATCTTGCTGCCTGTTGTTTTCATTTGCAGTGAATGAACTGTTTGTCACTTAATCTTCAGCGGTTTAAATGATCAAACCAGTAGAGCGTGGGGAGTCACACACCCTCACACACACCATGGGTGTCCGCCCTGATACCCTATATATATTGCATTCAACAGATAATTCATCGTCAATGATGAAGCAGTGAATGAACTGTTTGTTACTTATTCTTCAGCGGTTCAAATGATCAAACCAGTACAGCGTGGGGAGTCACACACCCCCACACACACCATGGGTGTCCGCCCTGATCAGCTGTACACCAGCAATCGACACCCTATATATATTGCATTCAAAAGATTATTCATCGTCAATGATGCAGAAGTGAAAGAACAGTTTGTCACTTATGCTCAGGGGCAACAGCAGCAACAGCAGCTGCAGAGAGCTCAGGGGCAGCAGCAGCAACAGCAGCTGCAGAGAGCTCAGGGGCGGCAGCAGCAGCAGCAGCCGCGGAGAGCACAGGGGCGGCAGCAGCAGCAGCAGCAACAGCAGCTGTGGAGAGCTCATGGGCGGCAGCAGCAGCAGCAGCAGCCGCGGAGAGCTCAGGGGTAGCAGCAGCAGCAGCAGCAACAGCAGCTGCGGAGAGCTCAGGGGCAGCATCAGCCGTGGAGAGCTCAGGGGCAGCATCAGCCGTGGAGAGCTCAGGGGCAGCATCAGCCGTGGAGAGCTCAGGGGCAGCATCAGCATTAGCAGCATCAACCGGGACAGAAGTATCAGGACACAACGCCTGCGCTGAGGATTGCTGCGGTTGGTGTGCCAGCGCCAAAGCCTGGGGTTGATGTTGCGCCTGCCAGGGCGCCTGGGTTGGCTGTTGCTGCTGCGCCTGCCAGGGCGCCGCCTGCCAGGGCGCCGCCTGCCAGGGCCACGCCTGCCAGGGCGCCGCCTGCCAGGGCGCCGCCTGCCAGGGCCACGCCTGCCAGGGCCCCGCCTGCCAGGGCCCCGCCTGCCAGGGCCCCGCCTGCCAGGGCGCCGCCTGCCAGGGCCCCGCCTGCCAGGGCCCCGCCTGCCAGGGCCCCGCCTGGGGTGGCTGTTGCTGCTGCGCCTGCCAGGGCGCCACCTGGGGCGGCTGTTGCTGCTGCGCCTGCCAGGGCGCCGCCTGGGGTGGCTGTTGCTGCTGCGCCTGCCAGGGCGCCACCTGGGGCGGCTGTTGCTGCTGCGCCTGACAGGGCGCCACCTGGGGCGGCTGTTGCTGCTGCGCCTGCCAGGGCCCCGCCTGCCAGGGCGCAGCCTGGGGTGGCTGTTGCTGCTGCGCCTGCCAGGGCCCCGCCTGCCAGGGCGCAGCCTGGGGTGGCTGTTGCTGCTGCGCCTGCCAGGGCCCCGCCTGGGGTGGCTGTTGCTGCTGCGCCTGCCAGGGCGCCGCCTGGGGAGGCTGTTGCTGCTGCGCCTGCCAGGGCCCCGCCTGGGGCGGCTGTTGCTGCTGCGCCTGTGGTTGCACTTCCGCCTGTCCAGCCCGAGCAGGTTGGGCGCTGGCTGTGTCGGCGGCGGGCGTTAGCTGAGTCAGCGGCGCCTGCAGCTGCGTCTGCTTTGAGTGCTGCTGCGATGCCTTCTTCTTTACCCCCTCCTCCACCTTGTGCTTTTTGGGACTGGGAGAGGGAGAGGCAGACGATG
Organism: Limnomonas spitsbergensis; assembly: GCA_037349105.1. Taxonomy (NCBI): domain Eukaryota; kingdom Viridiplantae; phylum Chlorophyta; class Chlorophyceae; order Chlamydomonadales; genus Limnomonas; species Limnomonas spitsbergensis. The sequence continues at coordinate 53,555 of JAYJMM010000013.1, forward strand.
CGCCTGCACCACTCCTCTTGGTCGCGGCCTGCTGCTGCTTCTGTGTCTGCTTGTGCCTATTCAAACGGCCCTTCAGATCTGCAAACACCTGCATGGGAGAAGGGAAGAAATGGGATTGGCGCAAGCCTACTGCTGAAAACCACGGAGACGTCAATTCACCTTTTCAGAATTAGGGGTGAAACTAATTTGAACATGGGGCCGTTTACAATCTTTGCCACAGTGTATACTCTCGTCCGTCTCACCTCAGTCTGAGTATTGTACTTTATGCCGTCCCGTTCCCATTTCTTCCCCGTGAAGTCATACGTGCAGGCGTTGAAGAATGCGACCTTTACATCGCTTGTCTCCGCCCCGAATTGCTGATCCCATGTTGAAATAAGCGCTGCTCGTCGCCGTTGTTGTTTCGCTTCCACTGCTTCCGCTGCTTCCACTGCTTCCACCCATTCATCTTCTTCAACTTCTTCATCTTCTTCAAATTCTTCATCTTCTTCCTCTCCAGAATCGCCCGAGTCTTCAGCTTTATTCGATATCCCTCTCATGACCAATCTCCGAAATCGGTGGCTGGGAGTTTGAGCTTATCACGAAATGTCGACCGCAGCTCATGTGCTCCAGATATTTGATAGGGCTTTCAGGGTTTGGCGTAAGAGATTTTTGATAGCGCTTTTAGGGTGCACTGCGTCCCCGTTTTTGCGAGAGGTGATGCCGCAGCAAGGGGAGGTGACCCTTTGAACAGGTTATGCATTCTCACGTTTGGATCGCGAAAATGAATCAGCCCTTACCCCGGTTTTCTCGAGGTGGTGCGTGAGGCTGTGAGGCAGGCAATCCGTGCATGTCCGTGCATGTCCGCGAAATCGCTGGGGATTCAGAAATTCGCCGGGGAGTTCCTGCAAAACAGAGATCGCAAAGCCGGGCGCCCCCCTGCCCTCCCTGCACCTCTGGCTTGCGTAAACGCAAGCCGGGCGCCCCCCTGCCCTCCCTGCCTCTCCAGGCTCCCCCCCCACACATGCCTCTATGCGCCCCCCCTGCAGCCTCAAGCAATCTCGGGCGTGCGCTACGCGCAAGCCAGCGGCCCTCATGGATATTATCATTACAGATATAAAAAACTCTATCGCCAGCAAACGACATTTGTACGAAGCACTCTACAGTATATCCTACATGAACGAATCTTAGGTGGAATCGTTCCGATATGTGGCCGGGAATGGTGGCATGCATCGTGCATGCAGTCCCTGGCAAGCACATCACGACATATGTGCATGGAGTGGGTACATACACGAGAAAGCATCAGAAAGCATACGCGCTCACAACACCATCAAGCCATGCATAAATAGATCACAGCGAATGCCGGCGTTAGCGCAGATAAGCATTTGTATGCCTGCATACCGCATGCATATTATGCACATTATGCATATTATTATGTATATCATACATGAACAAAAATGTAACAACCCAACCAGTCTATTTCACGACATCGTGTATTCGTCGTCTCAATGGACGAATCCTCGCTTAAAGCTGCAAGATCACATGTCGTCATAACTTAATATGACACTGTGTGTTCTTGAGAGAGACATGAGAAGGTCGAAAAAACATGCAATGTAGTACCACTATATCGTTCCGTGTTGTATCAAACCGTTCCGATATGCACCACAAAATCCCAACTCGGAACATCCTGTAATTTTTAATACCTTGTAAACCATGAATAATGACATCGGCATGCACTCTCTTATGCACAGATGGGATATAAGAGCTCTTATATCCCATCTGTGCATAAGAGAGTGCATGCCGATGTCATTATTCATGGTTTACAAGGTATTAAAAATTACAGGATGTTCCGAGTTGGGATGGAGAAAAATAGCTGCATGGACTGGGATGGGGCAAGAAGGGGCAAGGGCACTAATGCTTTGGGCCCAACAAGCTGCATGGACTGGGAGGGGTAAAGGAGGGCCCACAAACACGTATTGTTATGGAGAAAAACAGCTGCCTAGACTGGGATGTGGCAAGGGGGGGCAAGGGCACTAATGATTTGGGCCCAACAAGCTGCATGGACTGGGAGGGGTAAAGGAGGGCCCACAAACACGTATTGTTATGGAGAAAAACAGCTGCCTAGACTGGGATGTGGCAAGGGGGGGCAAGGGCACTAATCCTTTGGGCCCAACAAGCTGCATGGACTGGGAGGGGTAAAGGAGGGCCCACAAACACGTTTTGTTATGGAGAAAAACAGCTGCCTAGACTGGGATGTGGCAAGGGGGGGCAAGGGCACTAATCCTTTGGGCCCATCAAGCTGCATGGACTGGGAGGGGTGAAGGAGGGCCCACAAACACGTTTTGTTATGGAGAAAAACAGCTGCCTGGACTGGGATGTGGCAAGGGGGGGCAAGGGCACTAATCCTTTGGGCCCAACAAGCTGCATGGACTGGGAGGGGTAAAGGAGGGCCCACAAACACGTTTTGTTATGGAGAAAAACAGCTGCCTAGACTGGGATGGGGCAAGGGGGGGCAAGGGCACTAATCCTTTGGGCCCAACAAGCTGCATGGACTGGGAGGGGTAAAGGAGGGCCCACAAACACTTATTGTTATGGAGAAAAACAGCTGCCTAGACTGGGATGTGGCAAGGGGGGGCAAGGGCACTAATCCTTTGGGCCCAACAAGCTGCATGGACTGGGAGGGGTAAAGGAGGGCCCACAAACACTTATTGTTATGGAGAAAAACAGCTGCCTAGACTGGGATGGGGCAAGAAGGGGCAAGGGCACTAATGCTTTGGGCCCAACAAGCTGCATGGACTGGGAGGGGTAAAGGAGGGCCCACAAACACGTTTTGTTATGGAGAAAAACAGCTGCCTAGACTGGGATGGGGCAAGGGGGGGCAAGGGCACTAATCCTTTGGGCCCAACAAGCTGCATGGACTGGGAGGGGTAAAGGAGGGCCCACAAACACGTATTGTTTTGGAGAAAAACAGCTGCCTGGACTGGGATGTGGCAAGGGGGGGCAAGGGCACTAATCCTTTGGGCCCAAACAACTGCATGGACTGGGAGGGGGTAAAGGAGGGCCCACAAACATTTTTTGTTTGTTATGGAGAAAAGCAGCTGCCTGGACTGGGATGAGGCAAGGGGGGCAAGGACACTAATCCTTTGGGCCCAAACAGCTGCATGGACTGGGAGGGGGTAAAGGAGGGCATACACACTAATAATGAGGGAGAAATTCAAATGCATGGACTGGGAATCTACTTTCACTGCAATTAACAAATGGCTGGTCTTATAAATCAGGGTTCTTACCTTGTGGTGAATGGCTCGGTATATGATTTTTCGCTTTGGTCCCTCCTCCAATGTTGCATCCAGCTTGACCACCTCGAAATGGTTCCCCAGGCATTTTGTGGGCTGTAAGCAGTCTGGGTCAGGACACGGTCCCTTGCCAACAAATCTCGGGTGTTGAAGGGTCTTCAACACATGCAACCTTCGTGAGCAAGGTGGGAATCATGTTTCATGGTAGGAATCAGATTTCAGGGTGGGAATCAGGCTTTATCATCACATGTGTTGCTCACGAAGCAAGGGCAAGGTGGGAATCAGGCTTCTCAGGCAAGGGGGCTTGCGAATCAGGCTTCCCATGCTTGGGCACGGTGGGAATTAGGCTTCAAGGTGGGAATCGGGCTTCATCATCATACTTTTTGCTTCTGCAATCATACGTTCACCGCATTTATAAACCCATCAAACCCTTAGCACTGACCATCATGCACTCACCGGCACGGAGGGATTTGTGATCCTGTGATGAGCATGGCCAGGAGGGCTGTCTGCACTGTGAACGCTGTCTCCACCTTTGTCAGATCATCCAGCTGTGAATCCCATGCAATTGCCCGCCGTGCACGCGACACTAGATGGTCGATGTGCTGGTACACCTCGGGTCCATAGGGCATCTCACTGACCGGGGTTTTGGGCATTGAGGCTAGTAACTGCCGCTGCAGATTGGTTAACCAGGTGTCCATGACCCCCATCTGCAGATCGCCTGTTCCCCGGTACAAGAACTGGCAAACACGCCTGCATATGGATGCATGCTTAACCACGTGGTCCCGGCCAACTGACCGCGCCTTCAAGTAGGCTATGAAGGCTAAGAATGTCGCTTTGTCCTTGTAGACATTCAAGGACAAGGTCTCGGGGTTGACGTCTTGCACGTTGGCGATGAAGCCCAGATAACCTAATAGGTGTGGGGGGGGAGGCCATCCAAAAGGTCAGTCATTCAAGAGATGAAACCCTCATAGAAGCATGGCATGGGAGCATAAAACCATGACAAAAAACCTTTGTACGAGCATGGCCCGACAGTAAACCATCTTACACACATGGCCTTACACTAACTCTCATACAAGCATGGCCTAAGAGTATGGGATATGGATATGATTGTATCTCACCTCTCAGATGGTCTTCATGTTTGCCCAGTGTCGTGGTTTGGAGGGCCACGCATGGACGGTCCAGCTGGATGGCAGTGTTGTTCCACTCAACGTACTCGGCAATCTCACAAGTTAGCTTAGCAGTCTCTTGGTGTCCCTTGAGTCCGTACTTCATGGCATGTTGTTTCGAGGTTAGCTCCACTTGAGGCATGTTCACTGGCATGTCCCCAACAGAAAAACTGCATAACATGGATGGGATGGACAAGTAACATTAGAGAGGCATGGGGGAAGTACGGGGGACAGGTCTCATGTGAGAGGCAGGGGTGGGAGGCTGGGGAGGGAGAAAGGGGGTGTTGATTGGGGGGGAGGACCTAAAGCTACATGAGCACATGATTCCTACAATCCCTTCATTTGGACCCTACGGCAAGAACACATCCTAAAATGTCATGTGGACTGACCTTCTGTTTTGGCTGTCCCCACGTTCTCGATGGGATGCTACCTTGATATCATCGGGATGATCTGATGTCTCTGGATCAGAAGTGTCTGGCTCACTGCTGTCATCACTGGACGAGGGTGTCACATTGCCCAAACTGCAGGTGAAAGAGAGCCATGAGGGGAAGGCAACTGTTTTGGCCCACAGGGCAACATGTGAGGGTGGAGCCAAGCATGTGCACGTGCATGGTATCCTTCATTCACATGTAATCAAGGGTGAATGTGGGAAGATGCCGCTCATTTGTCACATACAAGGGACAGTGGCTGAGGGTATGCAGATTAAAATTGAGATTTATTATAAATGACACAACTTCAATTACGTACCAAACATGACGTGGAGGTACATTTCCAGAAATATGCATGTTGATACCGGTGTAGCCGCCGGTGTCAACATAGTTTGGCTCTCCCTCATCGGAAGAGAAGAGGTCAATATAGATGGTTGCTGGAAGTACGTTGTCCAACCTATATGAGGGTGCAGGAAAAGGGTCCAGGGCATAAGCTTACAAGAGGTTTGTGGGGCAGGGTTCTGCAGGGCATACGCTTAAAAGAGGTTTGTGGGCCAGGGTTGTGCAGGGCATACGCTTAAAAGAGGATTGGGGGACAGGGTTCTGCATGGCATACGCTTGAGCTTGGGCGAAATACGTTTGTACAGATATTTTGATCAACCTACCCAGCAGGATCAGGTGTATGTGATGGTTGAGGGTGTAGTCCAGGTGTGGCAGCATCCACATCCTCAAGCTCCTCATCATCATGCATGACGTGTTTGCTTGGAGTGCGTCCCAAATTCAACCTAACGGGGGTCGGACCGGGGACATTGATCACTACATGGACTCAGGCAAAAACAATCATGCTGCTTGGGCAAGTACAGAAATCCAGCCTAGTCATGATTATCACTTACCCATTGTCAATACTATCACTGTTCTCCTCATCATTGCTCTCCTTGGCAGGCATCGAAGGAGGGATGTTGGAAAGCTCAAACTCAAAGCTGGGTGGATGAGCGTTGGCGGGCCGCATGCGCTTCCTCGCGCCCGTTGCTTGCAATTTTCTGAATAAAAGATTCAAGGTCAGATGGGAGGTGGAAGTATGTTGTCCTTGCCTAATCTAATTAGGGGTGCACGGACCGGCATTCATCATGTGACAGGAAGCGGAAAAATGCAAGCTCTATCTGGGCTAAAACACTTTGGTTGAGCAACTACACAATCCAGTCTAGTACTGCTTATCACTTACCCATTGTCTTCCTCATCACTGATCTCCTCATCACTGCTCTCCTTGACAGGCTTTGGAGGGATTGTGTTTGGCTGCTTCAACTCATCGCTGGGTGGCCGCATGGTGGTCGGCCGCATGCGCTTGCTCGAGCCCGCTGCTGCTTGCATTTGGCTGAATGGAGCATACAAGGTATGGTGGTCAGGGCACGCATGATAGGTACATGAGGAAGGTACAGAATAAACAGGTTTAGAATACAGGCTAGTCTGAACTGGCTAGTCTCACCTGATGATCATGGACCCGTATGAAGGCGGAGGTGCCAATTCGCCTAGGGCTTCACACAAGACTTCTTTATCGTCAGATGTCAGCTTGGACGACTGCCGAATCGTGGCTTGAATGCCCTGTACAGAAATCATGATAACAGCGCCGTGTCTATTGCGGATGGCTCTGATTCGAACGAGCTTCTTCAGGTTCGCAACATCCGTGCAGCGTAGTACATGACTCGGACGGATCGACCGAATCGAGCGTCTCAAATCCTTAATCGACAACCCGTGAGGAGCTAAAATGTTCCGATAAGCTTGATTCGCAACGAGGAAAAGACCCGGGCGGTCTGTAAACCGGGAGACGGCAATTGTATTTCCCACAATCGGCGATGGAAGGCACAACGGGGTGGTATGTGTCTGCATATTGATACGTTGACAGTGAAACAAAGCTACTAGAAAGGGTTATTTATGGCAAGGAAGGCGGGCTGTGGTGGTGAAATGTGTGTATTGTGAGTATGGTCGGCACATTAACGACGGTCTTTGATGGGTAGGCAGCGAAGTTACAAGGACGCCATGCACCTTCCCAGCTCCCATGCTGCTGCCAACATGCAACATACATTCGAGTCTTCACCCCTCCTCTTCTCCTAAGTTGAAAGCCTCTAGCTCTAAGGCAGCTCTAAGGCAGTTGCACTGCATGGGCATCATGTAATACACTAACACATGCGGCCACGCCTTTTTGAGCAGGGCCCAGAGGTTTAGTGTCATTGAATTGGGGGGTCACATGACGGTAGCCCTACAGGTGCTCATGCTTCAGGTTCCAGCTAAGCTCAGCAATCTTGCAACAACACGGTAGCCCTAAAGGTGCTCATGCTTCAGGTTCCAGCTAAGCCCAGCAATCCTGCAGCATGACGGGAGCCCTAGAGGTGCTCATGCTTCAGGTTCCAGCTAAGCCCAGCAGTCATGCAGCATGACGGGAGCCCTACAGTTTTTTTTTTGCCGGCTGCTCAACGCTCCCCCCTGCGCATTCATGCGCATTTGCAGGTGCACACTATTATCTCTTCATGTCTGAAGGGCTTAGGCTCCACAACCACACGATGTGTTTGTTCTCTTCCTGTGTCTTCTGAAATGCTTCCCAAATGAAGCACCAATTTGAAACCAAGATGCAGCTGGATTACAAGGCCATGATGTACCTGCATGATACATGAGCCCGAATGTTCGTACCTGGTGCCCCATGTCCGCTCTCATGCATGAATTCTCCCTTGCTCCTTCCCATGCACACCGCCACTTCAACATCTACCTCGCCTCCAACCATATGTTTGCCTAACCTTCAAAACATAACTGGCACCTTCAGCCTGTCACCGGTAGGTGTTGCCACCCACTCACCTTGCCCTTCCACGTGAACGTCACACCATCCCCGCTCTGATCCGGCTCCAACCTGAATTATCGTCTCCACGTCCTCCTAATTATATTGTTTTGATACTTTTTTAATATGTAAAGCTTAGCGCAAGCTACGCACGCATGCACCATTGCTCTTTTTGGTCTCGGGTATGACCAAGCAGAGGAATCGTCGCTGTCCTTGTATGCCTCGCCACAGAAGGCGCATAAACGGTTCGTTTAAGAGGAGATGTAGTGGCCAAACAGAGCTGAGACGTTCTCTAAAGTTACTGTTTACCGGTTAACGCTGGTCATTTTAGTGTCCACACTTTTCTTTTAGTGGAATGACGGGCCTACTGAGGCTTACCTGCCTTTAAACCGGGTCATACATCCTTTTAGATAAATGAAGCACGGAGAAAAGTCCATGTATGCCATCCATCGCAAGCGCGCAGCGACCAGGAAGGACACGCTAAAGCGTCAGAGGCAAAAGCGGAAATCAGCCATTCAGAAGCCGACGACTGTTGGGTCCAAGGGGGGGCGCAAGTGTGTGCCCAAGGTAGCCCAAGCGGGCAAGGCATGGCTCACTTGCCAGCCATACACTTTCAGGTGTGACAGCGTGGTTGATAAGCAGAGCCATCTCCATGAGTGGGAGCGAGGGGGGCTGTTTTGCTGAACCACCTAAGTGGCTCAAAATCTGTGTTCCTCCCATTTTACCCACTGCCCTGACATTTTGAGCATGGCTGCATGCTCATATAGTGATCCTTTACTATGCTGCCAGAATGATATGTGTGTCCTGGAAGTGTGGAGGCTGTTGCCCAATTATGATGCATTTTTGCAACAGCTTAGCACAACTTACTTGATTGCACCCTGCCTTTAATACCCAGTGTTGTGAAGGCAGATCTGGAGAAGCGATACAAGAGCATCAAGATAACCGAGGTGACCGAGCTACAGCGAGCGGCGGGCTTGGTGGGGAAAGCTGTCACATGTGAGAGAGGAGCATCACTAGTAGATATTGCATGCAATAGGAGCATCCCAGCGCAAGCTGTTTTCTTTCAGAAACGGCTGGTCCTTCTCTGGGTGCGGGACATCGGGACCAGTATGGCTACCCCGCTGTTGCAGAGTCTGCGTCATTGCGAGCCGCTTATGACGGAGTTGAAGAGGGGTGATGGAAAGGAGGTGAAGGGCGAGGTCCCCATGAGGTGTGCTGGGCTCACCAACCCACTGAATAAGTGGACCGTGGCGGGGCGGTACAAGATAGAGTGCGAGAACTCAGAAGCACGGGTAGCATGCAACGAGACCCTGTCTGACCTGGTGGGAGCCCTGCAGTCGCTGGTCCCCCTCCAAATGGACCACCTAAAGGCTGCGTCTGGGGAGCCAGCCCCACAGATGCTCACATCACACCACCACATGACCAACTTTAGTCTGACCAAGGACTACACAAACAAGTACCACGTCGATGAGAAGGACACTCCAGTGGGGGGAGCCATCTTCTGGTTTCAGGAACGCGGTGGTACTAGCATGCGGAGCGGGTCATTCCACGTGCCCTCCCTGGGCATTAAGATGACCCCCAGGCATGGCAGCTTTGTTTGGCTGAGCACCAATGTCTTGGTGCATGGCACATCGCCCCACACTGCACCATCAGGAGAGAGCCAGCCCAATGTGCATGGTTGTGCGGTGTGGAGCCGCCCTGGTAGCACAGAGGCAGCCATAAAGGTTGCCAACGCGAGCCTAGCCATTGTGCGGGAGGAGGTGCTTCATGGGATGCGCACTAAGGAGTCGCTGCACCCTTAACCATAACCAATTCTTGCATGGTCTGATTGTTGCATGCATACGGTAGTGCATTGTGCATGGTGCTAATTGGGTGTCCATTGACCCCCCTCGTGTTTGATTTTCCCCCTTCTGGCCTAACATATGAATACTTCAAATGATTGGGAACAATTTATGTGGCGGGTCAAAGCTGTTTTTTAAATTTTCCCTGTGTATCCTATCCATTTTAGATGTGCTTCTGATCGCGGTTAATTTAATAATTGCTCTGAGTGCTTGAGCCAAGTTTGTAGATGTAGTAGAGGCAAAGTCGTTTTTCAGAGTTGGTTGTAATTTTTTCAACCTTGCGTCCATCCCTTCGCTTCATTTCCCCCCGCTCCTCCACATTTTTCTTATTCCCTGGTGTTTGTTTCGTTCTTTCCGGTAAACCCTGAAGTGAGGTGCACACGCAGGTGATCCTTGTTTGACCAGGGCCCAGAGGTGTAATGTCATTGATTGAGTGTGGCTGGTGGACTTATGGGCGGTGTCTCACAATCAAAACAAACTAACCCTGGAAGTCAGAAAGAACGCTCTGATCTCCCAACTCTGAAATTTGGCGCCCATGCGACTGAGCCTATTTGACCCAGGGCCAGAGGTGTAACGTTATTAATTGAGTGTGGCTGGTGGATTTATGGGCGGTGTCTCACAATCAAAACAAACTAACCCAGGAACTCAGAAAGAACGCTCTGATCTCCCAACTCTGAAATTTGGCGCCCATGCGACTGAGCCTATTTGACCCAGGGCCAGAGGTGTAACGTCATTAATTGAGTGTGGCTGGTGGATTTATGGGCGGTGTCTCACGATGAAAACAAACTAGCCCAATTCGTTGCCTTACCGGCCTCTTATTTCGTTCCTTTACCCCTCTCTTTCTTTGAGTTCCTTCTTTACTCCCTTCTGAACAGTTGGGCGCCCACGCGGCCGAGCTTTGAGCGGCCCCCGTGGACATGTTACTAGTCTCATCTTTGAAATTTATGCTCTTCTATGTATAAGTAGAGGCTTAAAATATTATGTTTTGGCTAAATACGTTCCACATTACATTACACATAGGGGTTACAAGGCCATATCTTGCAAGGCTAGGTCATGCCATGCCAGCCTTGGCCATGCCATGCCATGCCTTGCAAGTTAGCCTCCCTTCCCCTACCACATGGCCACCTTGTTGGAGCTACATCTGAAACCTGCACAGGAGTGAAACAAGTTAGTTTCGTTATAATGATGTTGGGATCAAGGTAGACATTTCACAATTTTGTGAACTCACTTCAACTAGTTTATCGTCCGCATCTTCAGCTCGCGCTTTTGTGGACATGCCCATGTAAGCGTACCGGACCCTAATCCTGATGGATATCCCTCTAGGGCATGCACCTTTGTTAGTACTTGCACCTGCATTGATTCATGCACATTCACTTGTGCACCCATGCCCAGAGTTTTTTTAATTATAATTTGCCACTCATGTAAATGCCTGAGGTGTGAAAAGTGTGCAGGGCCTCTTTCCCCTTTCTTTCCCATAGCTCCTCCCCACCCCAACTCACACGATGGTCTGAGCTCTTCATCTTCACGACCACCTGCAAAGGGATGGGCCACACAAATTAGTGGCTTGAGGAGACATGACGTTTTTACATAAGGGCCCTACACCTTACCTGCTCCTGTCGACCATGGCAGGTACCCTGCCTCCATGATTTTGTACCTATGTGTGGACGGCGCAGCTAACGAAAGCAAATCCCCCTAACTTCAGAAACTGTGTGTGGCTTCAACTAGAGATTCTTGTAATTTAAATGTGCTAGTCCAGTCAGTAAATGAGTGCTGATGTAACCAGCCTGCCCTACATTTCCTGATCAGCATTTCCTACACGTGACATGCCATTCATTTTTACCTGCAATGTTGTCGCTGGGCGGGTGGCCTCATGGCGCACGGTGTAAGCATCTTGATGGAGTCATGTGCACGGGGCTGGTAGTGCACGGGGCTGGTGGACTTCCTATAGCTGATGAGGCTGGTCTTCTGTAGCTTCAGACCAGCACGATGCATGGTAGGTAGGCCAGCCAGCATAAACCTGTGGTAGCAAGGGACAAAGGTATGTTCAACCGAAATTAGTATGCGGAGACTACAATGAAGTGCATGCATTGGGAGGACATGCCCATGTAAGCGTACTGGACCCTAATCCTGATGGATATCCCTCTAGGGCATGCACCTTTGTTAGTACTTGCACCTGCATTGATTCATGCACATTCACTTGTGCACCCATGCCCAGAGTTTTTTTAATTATAATTTGCCACTCATGTAAATGCCTGAGGTGTGAAAAGTGTGCAGGGCCTCTTTCCCCTTTCTTTCCCATAGCTCCTCCCCACCCCAACTCACACGATGGTCTGAGCTCTTCATCTTCACGACCACCTGCAAAGGGATGGGCCACACAAATTAGTGGCTTGAGGAGACATGACGTTTTTACATAAGGGCCCTACACCTTACCTGCTCCTGTCGACCATGGCAGGTACCCTGCCTCCATGATTTTGTACCTATGTGTGGACGGCGCAGCTAACGAAAGCAAATCCCCCTAACTTCAGAAACTGTGTGTGGCCTCAACTAGAGATTCTTGTAATTTAAATGTGCTAGTCCAGTCAGTAAATGAGTGCTGATGTAACCAGCCTGCCCTACATTTCCTGATCAGCATTTCCTACACGTGACATGCCATTTTTACCTGCAATGTTGTCGCTGGGCGGGTGGCCTCATGGCGAGCGGTGTAAGCATCTTGATGGAGTCATGTGCACGGGGCTGGTAGTGCACGGGGCTGGTAGACTTCCTATAGCTGATGAGGCTGGTCTTCTGTTGCTTCAGACCAGCACGATGCATGGTAGGTAGGCCAGCCAGCCTAAACCTGTGGTAGCAAGGGACAGAGGTTTGTTCCACCGAAATTAGTATACGGAGACTACAATGAAGTGCATGCATCATGTACATTGCATCTAGCAACCCTGCAGATGTTACTATTTTTTATTGCATGCAAGGTTCAACCAGTAAGGGGGGCAGGCATGGGAAATCAGCAGGGGCAGCCATGGGCTGATGCAGTTGGTTGGGGGATAGGGGCTGCCTGTGGCCATGGGCTGAGGCAGGTGGTGGTGGGAGAGGGGGTGCATTTGGCCATGTGTTGGGCAAGCAACCTGGACATTTCTATGTGTTCGTCCTTTCTAGTTTCATCCGGCCGCCCTGACCCCACCCGGAAGAATCAATTTGCCTGCGAAGCCCGATCTGAAGACCCGTCCCCCTTGCTCCCTGCAGCTTTTGACTTCCACCTTGGCAGCCTCGCTAATATTCCTGTTGTCAGTTCGTCCATTGTGTGGCTGGTCGCGCCTCGCTAACTTGGACTCCCCTCATTCCTCACCTGCCCAATCGCCTGATGCGCCGCTTCGCTTGTCGAAGACCTCATACCACTACTGGGCTTTCGCTGGCTCCACTCGCATCCTGTGATGGTGTGAGCGCTCGGTTTAGTGGAATGAGGGGGCGGATAGCAAGTTGAAGGTCGCGGGCCTGACCTCATTACCTTCCCCCTATGACTTCCGATGTCTACCACACGCGCATGAACATATTGATAGAACCACTGCTGCCATTCCAAGTGGACTTTGGTGAATCACCTGTCCTTGTGGTCGGATCAGCAGATTGGCGGTGGCGTTAGGACTGCGGCATGCCCATTTGTTAACGATCGTTATGAGATGTGTGTTCAAAATCAACAGCTAATTAAAAATCGACATGGCGGCCATTGCACCCAAGCGCATCCTTGCCCGTGCGCCAGTCGGCTGGGTTCGCACTGTGGTACCCCTGTACAAGAATTTCATGCTGCTACTCAAAATGCGTGCCTTGCGAGGTTTGGGGCGAGACAGCGGAAACGGCATGCCGGGAACGGCCTCAAACTTGAGCAAGGCCGCACTCATGCTGGTGTTCATTAATTGCTTGACTCCGGGAGTTGCCGCCCACATAGCGTTCACGGACGTCGGGTGTGACGATGGGGCGATGATGGTTTTTGCCTTATTCGCCGGAGCCATGTCCACATTTGGCGTAGAGGTGCAGCCGAGCCCGAAGGGGGTGAGTTATGTGTTGCTGCATACGCTCATGATGCTTCTGACGATGACGTCGAAGATACCGGTCTTAGACGATTTGTTTCGATGTCATCGCAGATCTTCGATGTCATGGCTCTCCAGTGGCCGAAAGGACAGATGCAAGCGTTGTTCGGACCTGACTCTGAGGCAAGCAAGGAGACCCTCCTCGTGCACCCGAACTGGGATCCGGAGGTCCCTGTGATTCGGTACGTCTTCTCCTTCAATGTCGGATGGAAAGACAGCTGCCTCCAACGCCTCTTTATGGCGGTGCGGCAGTGCAGCGAGGCAGGCATGTTCTGCACGTTTAGGTCGGAGGCCTCCGGCAGCATGTTCAGGGGCCGAAAAGCGCACACCGTCGTGCTTGCGACTTTGAATGCGCCAGGGGCCAAGGGCACGTGGGCGTACCTACTAGATGTCAAGGTTTCAATGGCGGGTAGCGGAGACAAGAAGAAGGGCATGGTGTTTTATAACACCGATGTCATCCCCGCCGGCAATGTTGCATGGCTGAGTGCTCTGTAGAGGCCTCAAAACCGCACACTTTATTAGTGACAGTGTTCATGTGTATTTATGTCACTTCTGCTAGCATGGAACATGGGGCAGGCCGGTGAAATAGCCCGCTCGCTGCCCCCCAATAACGGCTTCTTATTTTTAACCGCTTCATGTAGCACGCAAACACGATGCCATTTTTGTTGTCTCCCTAGACTTTAAGCTTGTTCCATTCACAATCCTGAAAGTAGTATGATTTTCCTCAACCCTGGAAACTGACGTTCCCCTGGATTTGATTTGAATAAGCTTGCATCCCGAAATGAAGCCCTGAACCATCTCAGCCCATGGAAAGCATCCCGAACTATAACAAGACCTTGCTACAAAATCTGGAAAGGCAAAATTATGATCCACGCCCTGAGATCCAGATCCGAGCCTTTGAAAAACAGGGACAGGTCACGAAGCTAAGAAACACGCAATTGGGTGTACGGTAGAATGGAGGAAACCGCCTGCCCCGTTGCTCTCCACTTGAACGATGTGTACCACAGCCCCCCAAATGACCACTCTGTCACTCGTATCTCCCTTAGTTCCTCAGAGGTTCATATTCTCACCGCGGTGCGGCTTCAAAAATATAAAGGGCCTTTCAAAGCGAAACATGGCTGCCATGATTTGCCGATAGCATCCCGCTCACCATAATAAATTAGAGGGAAGGCCTGAAATACCCTCTCTCAGGACATGAAAGTAAGATGCTTTTCCTCAGCTCTGGAAATTGACCCTCCCAGAATTTGATCTCAATTATGTTTGCATCCCGAATTTAATGGACACCTCGCATTCATTTCAGCCCAAGGGAAGCATCTCAAACCCTATTATTAACGACGGTGTGTGTCAACATAACACCTTGCTACCAAATACGGCTAAAGGAAAATTTAAAGACTCTGATCCAGATCCGAGCCTCGAAGCTGAGCCATGACGGCGAAAATACGCAAACGAGTTTTATGTTTCAATAAAAAAGGGAAGCCGCCCCCCCAGAACACCAGCCCCATTGCTCTCTAACTCTCAAACATGTATACCACAGCCTCCCAAAAGACCACTCTGCCCCTCTGATCTTCATCTTCCCTTTTATTTCCGCAAGGGGTTTGAGCTCTGAAGGGGGTTCATCTCAAATAAAAACACGACCGCAATGATGTGGTACACATCCCGCTCACCGAATTAATTATATGAAAGGCTGGCAATCCCCCATCCTTCATGATTTAACTGCTCTAGCCAACGCGTCCATAATAAGAGGCTGTTCATAGACACATGGTTGTTTTCAAGGGACAGCGAGGGAAATTGATAAAATACTTCCCGTCATTAAGTCCTGACGGCCTGTGGGGGATAGGCCCGACACGCGCTCGGGATCGAACCTCCGCCGCTTCAGGCGTAACCCCCCACGGGCCGTCAAGGACCTACTGAGGGGAAGTGTCCGGAGAGCGTTACGCGTCGCAACATCGTTTTTCCTTGCAGGACGGATAACCGCAGGTCAAGAGCAACAGTCAAGGCAAAGCAAGGCATGTGTGGGTTGGCACACATGAGGAGCGAGGGTGGTGGGGTAGTCTGCTGAGTACCCTCATGTAAGGGGTGTGACGACGGTACATAGTACACGCGTTGCTGACACGCTGTCGACAGGGACTTAGACCCTCACCCACAAAATACCAAGCGCGAACATCGCTGCGGAGCAAGCAAGAGAGAGCGCACACGCAAACCAAGACAAATATCAACCGAAACTGGGGGAGAGCAGAAACAAGGGAAATATACAAAAGTAACGAAGTGTACCGCTTGTGTCACCTTAGCCACGCCACTGTATGCTTTATTCACAGCACACGAAAAGCACAGCCAAGGAGCACGCAAATATAAACACAATTGTCGAACGCAGCTCTGATTGAAATCAAGGCAAGAGACACGACAACGGGAAACCATCTGCAAAGGGCACCCAAAGAAACAGAACAGCGTGGCAGCAGGTACGACGGCAATCAAACGCGTCACCACAACCGACACACGAGGCCACCTACCGACAACCGCGCTCGGCTCAAAAGCCAGAAAGCAGCGAAAATTAAGGGGAAGCAAGCAACACAGCATACAGTGGGCCAGCATGCCTTCAAAGGTGGCATATGGGACTTTACAAAGGGGAGGGCCGCCGGGGGGGGGGGGGGCATATCTTTGCCGATCGCAAAGATCAAGGCAGTAAAACACAAGAGGCGAGGCGAGGGCTGTGGAGGCGTGTGGGTGAGGGTTGTGCAGTAAATCACGTCAAGGAACACGTGTATGTACCCGGCTTTGTTTAGAATCGTGTTGAAGGCATGCTATGCCACGAAGCTTCCTATGACCCTGCATGAGCAAGACCTGACATAAGGAAGGCTGGCAAATTCATGAGGATCTCATGGAGCAGAGCAGGCTCATGTGAGCGGAGGGGGGGAGATGTGGACTGAAGTAAGCACGATGAGGCATTATCTGCATGGCTGTAGATTTTCTGTGGGCCAAGACGTAACATGTTCATGCAAAGTCCACAAACTGGCTGAAGGATGTCAAGCGTGTTCAGGATTGCCTCTCACGAATTAGCCTTTATTTCCAGCTTGCAGGCGGAGTGAGCATATGTCATTGGAGTGCGAGCCTTGTGCTTACAAAATTAGATCCACAGAAAAGAGAGAGGCTATCTCTGAAGCACATTGTTCAAGCCTCTCCAAAATCTAGAGCCCGGACACAGAAATCATTGCAAGCAGCCACATGCGCTTCTCCCGCGGGAGGACGCCGGCGCTTCAACCGAGCCAACCGAGGGTTTGAAGGAGACAGGGGTCCAGCAAGCAAAATCTCCTTCGTTGCATCTTCTAACATGCGGTCATGATGAATCAAACGCTCGGCCACAGACTCTGAAAAATTATCAAATAAAAACATGCTAGGGTTCAAGCTGCGATTCCCCCACTTCAGGTGGAGGGGCGACATGCACTGCTGATTCCCACATGTGTGCATGACCACATATACACCGTCGTCCCCAGGAGGTGGGGGGCCGTTAAAAAAGAAATGGACCAGCCGATGCACATACTCAGAACGGAGAGGACCCTTCGGGGGACGGCCACGGCCAGCCAAGCCAACAGCAGGGGAGGAAGAACCTACAAGAGGTGGGCGTGAGGGTTAGGGATCAGGAGAATAATGGTGCATGCATTCGGGCACTCGATAAAGAATACAAATATCATGAACCAATCACCTGTTCGACCAATTTTCATCATCAAGTAGCCATTATGCACGTGGAACAGCGAATTGGAGGCCACCCTAAGCGGGTCAAACACCATGCACGCGGAGGAGACGTGGAGCTTGTCGGAATAAGCCAGCAAGGGCCGGGCAGAAAGGATGGGGGGCACGGGCAAAAAACCTGCATCCATGCTTGCTATCCATTCCCTCGTGGCGGCTGAGAGTGAAAGGGGGACGGCCGCTGAATCGACGTGCATCAGCAAAGACTGCAGAAATTGACAAGATCGGCTATTTGACCGGTAGGACCCATCGGCCTCAGCCTTGACGTGTGCAAGGACACGCAAGGTCAACAGGTGGCGTTCAACTGCAGGGTCCGCAAAACGGTGCCTGGAAAGAAATGGGGGAGAGGGGGGGGGGCTTAACGCTTGAAAGGAAAGGGAAAGGGATAAAAAAAGACTAACCTCACGTGAGCCAGAGGGTGAAATAGGGGCCACATCTGTTCCTTGGTAGGTGCTCCGACACTGCCAGGCAAGTACATGCTGCCCATCATGACGGGCCATCCCCAAGCAGTGCCAGCACATTCACAACTCTCCAGGCTGAAGGGGTCTACCACTATTTTGGGAATGGCTGGAGAGACATGCACATGGCTGGAATAACGGCTGGAGACCACATGAGCAGAGCGCAAGGCTGTGACGGCATTCACGTGCCGTGTCCACGCAGGCCTGGGCTCTGGAGCATTCAGCCTATAGTGGTTTTCATGTCATCCATCATCAGGACATAAAGGCATGATCATGCTGTTACAGAAAAAAACGCACCATAACCTACTGGCCGCAAGGGCCTCATCAACGGTGGGCAGCCACCAGCACTCAGGCGGTAAAATCGAGCAAATGGAGGCCAAAACGTGCTTGCCAATAACATCCATATTCGGGGCGGCGTCCATCAGACCAATCAATTTCCAACACGTTATCATTCGTAGCGAAGGAAGGAGGCTGACACAAGTTGGATCGTATACGGTATCTTCGCATTCTGGTCTCTTCAGGTAAGGGGACTGAAAAAGGAAACGAACATACTTGCTGTGTGCAAGATCGGCCATATTTAAGACCATGGTAACGAGCGTCAATAACGACGCGGTGGTCAATGCGCGGATGATGGAGGGTTCTGGAGCGTGTGTCCGACGAGGCATAAACCCGTCTCCCACGACCTAGGAGACCGGTTTTACCGTCTCTGAAACATGTCCAGAAGAATTATACAATGCTAAGAAGATGACTTGGATTACGGATTCGGTTTGCGAGTAAGCGTCGAAAGCATCCGCTGTATTTCATGCGACAATCAACATTCCTAAACGCCTCACCGTAGGGCTCAAGATCCAGAGTTAAGGGCAGGCTGGAGGATTAAGGACCCAAGGGTTTAGGGCAAGGCTGGAGGGCTCAGGAACCAGGGTTGAGGGCAAGCTGAAGATGACGGAAGCACGCCACAGGTGGGGAGAGGCTTCAACTACAGCTGAGGACTTCAGCTACATCTTATGCCACAGGTGGGGAGAGGGTATGGGAGAGTACGGGAGGGCACGGGAGGGCACATGGGCTGCGGGAGGGAGAACATACCTGTTCTGGCTGGGACAGGTGGTGGGGGAAGAGGGGATGTGTCTGGCCATGAGCTGGTGCAGGTGGTGGGGGGAGAGGGGATGTGTCTGGCCATGGGCTGGGACAGGTGATGGGGGGAGAGGGGATGTGTCTGGCCATGAGCTGGGACAGGTGATGGGGGCAGGGCATTGATGTTCATTTATTTGGTGCATTTATTTGGTGCTTACTGGCGGGAACGTGGACTTGAGCTTGCAAGATGATAGGCCTCTTGGTTGGAGACTTGGGATGTTGGTTGATCTTCTGAAAATAGGGAAGAAAGGTACAGTAAGTAGGTGGAGAGCTGGCCAGATGTGGAGTGAAAGGATATGAAGCAGCTGACCAAAATGCCAAAAATGTAAATGGCCCTGGGCTGGCAGGTGCAGAGGTGAGGAGGGTAAGGGTGAGGGTTGGGAGGGAGGATGCAGCTGACTGATCCATACCTGTTCTGGCTGGGACAGGTGGTGGGGGAAGAGGGGATGTGTCTGGCCATGAGCTGGTGCAGGTGGTGGGGGGAGAGGGGATGTGTCTGGCCATGGGCTGGGACAGGTGATGGGGGGAGAGGGGACGTGTCTACAGCTGTTCTGGGGTAAGGGTGAGGATTGGGAGGGAGGAGGCAGCTGACAGGTCCACAGCTGTTCTGGGGTAAGGGTGAAGGGTGGGAGGGAGAAGGCAGCTGACTGATCCACAGCTGTTCTGGGGTAAGGGTGGGGGGTAGGAGGGAGGAGGCAGGTTACTGATCCACAGCTGTTCTGGGGTAAGGGTGAGGATTGGGAGGGAGGAGGCAGCTGACTGATCCACAGCTGTTCTGGGGTAAGGGTGGAGGGTGGGAGGGAGGAGGCAGCTGACTGATCCACAGCTGTTCTGGGGTAAGGGTGAAGGGTGGGAGGGAGGAGGCAGCTGACTGATCCACAGCTGTTATGGGGTAAGGGTGAAGGGTGGGAGGGAGGAGGCAGCTGATTGATCCACAGCTGTTCTGGGGTAAGGGTGAGGGGTAGGAGGGAGGAGGCAGCTGACTGATCCACAGCTGTTCTGGGGTGAGGGTGAGGGGTGGGAGGGAGGAGGCAGCTGATTGATCCACAGCTGTTCTGGGGTAAGGGTGAAGGGTGGGAGGGAGGAGGCAGCTGACTCGTGCACAGCTGTTCTGGGGTAAGGGTGAAGGGTGGGAGGGAGGAGGCAAGTTACTGGTCCACAGCTGTTCTGGGGTAAGGGTGAAGGGTGGGAGGGAGGAGGCAGCTCACTGATCCACAGCTGTTCTGGGGTAAGGGTGGGGATTGGGAGGGAGGAGGCAGCTGACTAGTCCACAGCTGTTCTGGGGTAAGGGTGAGGATTGGGAGGGAGGAGGCAGCTGACTGATCCACAGCTGTTCTGGGGTAAGGGTGAAGGGTGGGAGGGAGGTTGCAGCTGACTGGTCCACAGATGTTCTGGGGTAAGGGTGAGGGGTGGGAGGGAGGAGGCAGCTCACTGATCCACAGCTGTTCTGGGGTAAGGGTGGGGATTGGGAGGGAGGAGGCAGCTGACTGGTCCACAGCTGTTCTGGGGTAAGGGTGGAGGGTGGGAGGGAGGAGGCAGCTGACTGATCCACAGCTGTTCTGGGGTAAGGGTGAGGGGTGGGAGGGAGGAGGCAGCTGACTGATCCACAGCTGTTCTGGGGTTAGGGTGAAGGGTGGGAGGGAGGAGGCAGCTGACTGGTGCACAGCTGTTCTGGGGTAAGGGTGAAGGGTGGGAGGGAGGAGGCAAGTTACTGATCCACAGCTGTTCTGGGGTAAGGGTGAGGGGTAGGAGGGAGGAGGCAGCTGACTGATCCACAGCTGTTCTGGGGTGAGGGTGAGGGGTGGGAGGGAGGAGGCAGCTGATTGATCCACAGCTGTTGGGAGGGAGGAGGCAGCTGATTGGTCCACAGTTGTTCTGGGGTAAGGGTGAAGGGTGGGAGGGAGGAGGCATACTACTGATCCACAGCTGTTCTGGCCAGGAGCTGGAGCAGGTGGTGGGGGGAGAGGGGATGTGTCTGGCCAGGAGCTGGAGCAGGTGGTGGGGGGAGAGGGGATGTGTCTGGCCATGAGCTGGAGCAGGTGGTGGGGGGAGAGGGGATGTGTCTGGCCAGGAGCTGGAGCAGGTGGTGGGGGGAGAGGGGATGTGTCTGGCCATGAGCTGGAGCAGGTGGTGGGGGGAGAGGGGATGTGTCTGGCCATGAGCTGGGACAGGTGGTGGGGGGAGAGGGGATGTGTCTGGCCATGAGCTGGGACATGTGATGGGGGGAGAGGGGATGTGTCTGGCCATGAGCTGGGGCAGGTGATGGGGGGAGAGGGGATGTGTCTGGCCATGAGCTGGGCATGTGGAGTGCTTTGGCTGTTGAGAAGCAGTAGGTGATGAGGCTGGGCTTGGGTACCTTCAGACGATCATGATGCATGGTAGGCCAGCCAGCCTAGTCCTGTGGTAGCAAGGGACATAAAGGGTGCATGCTTTATGGCATGGGATGTACGGGAGGGTATGTGGGAGAGTCTAGGAGAGCACATGGGGGTATTGGATGTGGCTGGACCCTGACTGGTTGGACTTTGAGTGGCTGGACCCTAAATTGCTGGGCAGTTGTGGGGGATCTTTGGCATGCAAGACCTGGGCAGCTGAGGGGGAGAGGTGGACTGCTGGATCTAGGCAGCAAAGGGGGATATGTGGACTGCATGAGCTAGGCAGCTGAGGGGGAGAGGTGTTTGGGGAGGGGGTTCTGTTACTTTGCCTTGATGTATAAGGATGGTGGAGTCTTGTGCATGGGGACATGTACTTGTACGCTGCTCTGATAAAAACATGGAGGTGGAGTCGTGTGCACGGGGACAGGTACTGGTACCTTGCTCTGTAATTTACTTGTGGCTGATGGCCTGGGGTGTAAGCACGAGGGGGAGGGGGGGGTATGGACAGGCTAGAGGGCACATGGCCCATGCTGGAGGGCCATGCGGGAGGGACACGCTGTTACTTGCCTTTCATCCAGCAAACAGCAGGAAGGTCGAGTCCAGTGGTCGTGTGGTCGAGTGGTTGTGGCACTCTGATCTGATGTAGCAAGGTGATGGAGTCTTGTGCACAGGGGATGGTAGTTGCTGGGCTTCTCGATCTTCCTTGTTCTTGCGTTTACGATGGCGCTTTGGGGATGCGTGGGGATGTCGGCCCCCGGTGTGTTGGGTACCTGACGGTACGCATGAGGAAGATGCTGCTTATACATTACATTGCGTATGAGTACAACGCGTTACTCAGAGAACTTCATACAAGATCCAATCCGTGGCAAAGCATGATCGGGCATATCAGGATGAAGCTGGGTCGCCATCAGAGCGTAGCATTACGTGTGCTACCAAGCTCACCTGAATTGGTTGATCTTTCAAGAAGGGACTGGTACACTGGTGGTACTGAGAAGTGCATTCCAGATCGTCGACAGGTGGTACAAAGTGTGGAACGTTGCCCCATGGCTGTGGCGTCGAGACGTTCGGTCTCCAGGCGTATCATGGCCGTCTGTTGAGATTGGCATTCCTGGTGTAGGTCTACAAGATCAACCAGAGGTTTCGCTCAACATCATGCAACACCATCTAGTAGTAACACTGATCGAGGAGCTGTAGGAACGGCGAGGTACGCTTTGCATGATTGCTTTATCAGATGCACTGCAATCGCGCTGGGTGTGCCCTCCTGCCACCTCTTGCTGCGCTCAGGCAGCACAGCTGGCGAGGGCTGCGTGGCCAACCTGTAGACAAAGCAAGAAGATTGGAGATCGGAGTGGTGCGGCGTGGCTTCGACGCAGATCGGTAAGATGTTGTTGCAAAAAACTGATGGGTGAACATGTTGTTGCTGTCACCTGAGGCATCAGGCGTGTATGGCACGTTAGATAAAACAGTGTTCGAAACAGCAGAAAGCGGCGTATATGCGCGCATGCGTGTCTTGGTAGGGCGGCGCTTCGTTCAAAAAGACAGGCAGGATGTTGAAATGAAAAGACTAAAACTAGGGGTGAATCGCCAGAGGAACTTCCTGTACACAGGAAGATTCGGCCCTCCAAAATAGGCTGGCTTCACACAGGCATGCACACGAAGTCCGAAGCGATCATATGATATGCAAGAAAGATCACCAATGGATAACGTTCGTCTCTCCTTCAGTTTAACTGTGCGGTAAGTGTAACCAAAACATAACGTTGGCTAAACATTGCGTGGGAAAAAGTATCACCAAGATGTATGTTAGGTTCGCGCTGAAGTTCGGCCACCACTCAAGTTTCGGCTGCGCACCTGGAAATGTCAAGGCATATACTACATAGCTTGTGAACCTCATGATAGTTACAACCTTCAGGAGAGCACAAGTCCACTGCCACTGAAGTTTCACTACCTCGTACTCGACTGTGCACCGGGACACTTCAAGGCATATCGCTCATGGCTCGTGAACCTCAAGATAGTTGCAACTTTCAGGACCGCACAAGTCCACTGCCGCTGAAGTTTCACTACTCGACTGTGCACCGGGTCACTTCAAGGCATATAGCTCATGGCTCGTGAACCTCAAGATAGATACAACTTTCAAGACCGCACAAGTCCACTGGCGCACTCAAGTTCCACACTTGACCTATGATGTGCACATGCAACCTTCATGCTGGACTTCAGCCACCAGTTATGTTCATGCACCACTTCACTTCAGCCACCAATGAACTTCAAACACTTACGCCCATGATGTGCACATGCATCCTTTGGCTCATGCTGAACTTCAGCCACCAGTTATGTTCATGCACCACTTCACTTTAGCCACCAATGAACATCAAACACATATTAACTTCAAGCCCAAATGAACTTCTTGTACCGACGCCTTGGATGAGCACATGCAATATGTGGCTCATGCTGATTTGAGCCCCCACTTATGTTCATGCACAACTTAACTCGCACCAATGAACCTCTTAGCTAGGGGGTATGAGCATTGTGCTGGCCTGCCCTCTTTGCTATGGGGCATGAGCATGTTGCGCGCCACAGATTAACCAGGGACCTGTCTCCCCCCCAACAGATTGCGCGCCACAAATTAACCAGGGACCTGTCTCCCCCCTAACAGGTTGCGCGCCACAGATTAACCAGGGACCTGTCTCCCCCCCAACAGGTTGCGCGCCACAAATTAACCAGGGACCTGTCTCCCCCCTAACAGGTTGCGCGCCACAAATTAACCAGGGACCTGTCTCCCCCCCAACAGATTGCGCGCCACAAATTAACCAGGGACCTGTCTCCCCCCCAACAGATTGCGCGCCACAAATTAACCAGGGACCTGTCTCCCCCCTAACAGGTTGCGCGCCACAGATTAACCAGGGACCTGTCTCCCCCCAACAGGTTGCGCGTCACAAATTAACCAGGGACCTGTCTCCCCCCCCAACAGGTTGCGCGCCACAAATTAACCAGGGACCTGTCACCCCCCCAACAGGTTGCGCGCCACAAATTAACCAGGGACCTGTCTCCCCCCCAACAGGTTGCGCGCCACAAATTAACCAGGGACCTGTCTCCCCCCCAACAGATTGCGCGCCACCAATTAACCAGGGACCTGTCTCCCCCCCAACAGGTTGCGCGCCACCAATTAACCAGGGACCTGTCTCCCCCCCAACAGGTTGCGCGCCACAAATTAACCAGGGACCTGTCTCCCCCCCAACAGGTTGCGCGCCACAAATTAACCAGGGACCTGTCACCCCCCCAACAGGTTGCGCGCCAAAAATTAACCAGGGACCTGTCTCCCCCCCAACAGGTTGCGCGCCACAGATTAACCAGGGACCTGTCTCCCCCCAACAGGTTGCGCGTCACAAATTAACCAGGGACCTGTCTCCCCCCCAACAGATTGCGCGCCACAGATTAACCAGGGACATGTCTCCCCCCCAACAGGTTGCGCGCCACAAATTAACCAGGGACCTGTCTCCCCCCCAACAGGTTGCGCGCCACCAATTAACCAGGGACCTGTCTCCCCCCCAACAGGTTGCGCGCCACAAATTAACCAGGGACCTGTCTCCCCCCCAACAGATTGCGCGCCACCAATTAACCAGGGACCTGTCTCCCCCCCAACAGGTTGCGCGCCACAAATTAACCAGGGACCTGTCTCCCCCCCAACAGGTTGCGCGCCACCAATTAACCAGGGACCTGTCTCCCCCCCAACAGGTTGCGCGCCACAAATTAACCAGGGACCTGTCTCCCCCCCAACAGATTGCGCGCCACCAATTAACCAGGGACCTGTCTCCCCCCCAACAGGTTGCGCGCCACAAATTAACCAGGGACCTGTCTCCCCCCCAACAGATTGCGCGCCACCAATTAACCAGGGACCTGTCTCCCCCCCAACAGATTGCGCGCCACAATTTAACCAGGGACCTGTCACCCCCCCAACAGATTGCGCGCCACAAATTAACCAGGGACCTGTCTCCCCCCCAACAGGTTGCGCGCCACAGATTAACCAGGGACCTGTCTCCCCCCTAACAGGTTGCGCGCCACAAATTAACCAGGGACCTGTCTCCCCCCCAACAGGTTGCGCGCCACAAATTAACCAGGGACCTGTCTCCCCCCCAACAGATTGCGCGCCACCAATTAACCAGGGACCTGTCTCCCCCCCAACAGGTTGCGCGCCACCAATTAACCAGGGACCTGTCTCCCCCCCAACAGATTGCGCGCCACAAATTAACCAGGGACCTGTCACCCCCCTAACAGGTTGCGCGCCACAAATTAACCAGGGACCTGTCACCCCCCCAACAGGTTGCGCGCCACAGATTAACCTGGGACATGTCTCCCCCCCAACAGGTTGCGCGCCACAGATTAACCAGGGACATGTCTCCCCCCCAACAGATTGCGCGCCACAGATTAACCAGGGACATGTCTCCCCCCCAACAGGTTGCGCGCCACAGATTAACCAGGGACATGTCTCCCCCCCAACAGATTGCGCGGCACAGATTAACCAGGGACCTGTCTCCCCCCCAACAGATTGCGCGCCACCAATTAACCAGGGACATGTCTCCCCCCCAACAGGTTGCGCGCCACAGATTAACCAGGGACCTGTCTCCCCCCCAACAGGTTGCGCGCCACAGATTAACCAGGGACCTGTCTCCCCCCCAACAGGTTGCGCGCCACAAATTAACCAGGGACCTGTCTCCCCCCCAACAGGTTGCGCGCCACAGATTAACCAGGGACCTGTCTCCCCCCCAACAGGTTGCGCGCCACAAATTAACCAGGGACCTGTCTCCCCCCCAACAGATTGCGCGCCACAAATTAACCAGGGACCTGTCTCCCCCCCAACAGGTTGCGCGCCACAGATTAACCAGGGACCTGTCTCCCCCCCAACAAGTTGCGCGCCACCAATTAACCAGGGACCTGTCTCCCCCCCAACAGGTTGCGCGGCACAAATTAAGAAACTTGAAGCTTACACTGGATTGAGGGCAGCGCCAACTGTTAACAACATTCATGCTTCATCTGCCTAGTGCATTGGGCTGAACTGCAAGATGGTTTAGGCTATTCATCTAAGCTAAGCTAGACTGGAAGATGGGACCAGCTTAATCAGCTCGAAAGACCGCTTAGCCTCAATAAACCATTCACCGCTCACTACATGGTAGCCGCGCATCAATTTATGCAAGGGCATGCAGTTCTTGTCATTCCCTAACTGTTCTGTGACTGTTTCAAGTCTAGTCAGCTAGACTGGAAGATGGGAGCAGCTTAATCAGCTTGAAAGACCGCTTAGCCTCAATAAACCAATCACCGCTCGCTGGATAGTAGCTGCGCATCAATTTAAGCAAGCGCATGCAGTTCATGTCATTCCCTAACTGTTATGTACCTGTGTCCAGTCGAATCAGCTAGACTGCAAGATGGGAGTAGCTTAGTCAGCTCGAAAGACCGCTTAGCCTCAATAAACCAATCACCGCTCATTGGATGGTAGCCGCGCATATATTTCAGCAAGCGCATGCAGTTCATGTCATTCCCTAAATGTTCTGTGACTGTGTCAAGTCTAGTCAACTAGACTGTAAGATGGGAGCAGCTTAATCAGCTCGAAAGACCGCTTAGCCTCAATAAACCAATCACCGCTCATTCGATGGTAGCTGCGCATCAATTTAAGCAAGCGCATGCAGTTCATGTCATTCCCTAAATGTTCTGTGACTGTGTCAAGTCTAGTCAGCTAGACTGGAAGATGGGACCAGCTTAATCAGCTTGAAAGACCGCTTAGCCTCAATAAACCAATCACCGCTCATTGGATGGTAGCCGCGCATATATTTCAGCAAGCGCATGCAGTTCATGTCATTCCCTAAATGTTCTGTGACTGTGTCAAGTCTAGTCAACTAGACTGTAAGATGGGAGCAGCTTAATCAGCTCGAAAGACCGCTTAGCCTCAATAAACCAATCACCGCTCATTCGATGGTAGCTGCGCATCAATTTAAGCAAGCGCATGCAGTTCATGTCATTCCCTAAATGTTCTGTGACTGTGTCAAGTCTAGTCAGCTAGACTGGAAGATGGGACCAGCTTAATCAGCTTGAAAGACCGCTTAGCCTCAATAAACCAATCAACACTCGCTGGATGGTAGATGCGCATCAATTTATGCAAGGGCATGCAGTTCTTGTCATTCCCTAACTGTTCTGTGACTGTTTCAAGTCTAGTCAGCTAGACTGGAAGATGGGAGCAGCTTAATCAGCTCGAAAGACCGCTTAGCCTCAATAAACCAATCACCGCTTGCTGGATGGTAGCTGCGCATCAATTTAAGCAAGCGCATGCAGTTCATGTCATTCCCTAACTGTTATGTAACTGTGTCCAGTCGAGTCAGCTAGACTGGAAGATGGGAGCAACTTAGTCAGCTCGAAAGACCGCTTAGTCTCAATAAACCAATCACCGCTCATTGGATGGTAGCCGCGCATATATTTGAGCAAGCGCATGGACCCTGTCACCCCCCCTACAGGCTGCACGACACTATAAAGCTACGCATTCATGCTCAATGGGCGCTCGTGCGTATGAAGTGACTAGGTCTCTAAACGTCCTCAAATTGCTCGTCATGGCTCGCCATGGCCATGAATGTCTGGAATGTCCCATGATTATCGACGGCAGCCTGCGAGATACGTCTTCGCATTGTGGGAGCACCGTAGTGATTCCACCAGGTCTTGGTGCTAGATCCCATAGCCTGCACAGTGCATGAGGTGTCACGTCAGATATCACTGCCATGCTAAACAAACTGTCATGCAAGCTTCTCATAACCACATACATCCAAGTATCCAACTCCGGGACAAGTGCCAAGGCAAGGGAATTATCAATATATGTTTTGTCCAAAATTCGATTTCCCTCCCAGCATGACTCACCACAGCGCATCCATCCCACATCTCAGGATCCTGGCCAACCGCTGCAGTGTAGGACTGCACGAACAAGCGACGAGCCCATGATGGTGGGAAATATGGGAAGGTGGCATTGCGCAGGATGTGAATTCGCCAGTAGTTCACAAATGTTGTGTCTTTCAAGGCCACGCCCTTTCGTGACACAAACAAAGAAGTCTCGGATGACACCGCAAGGCGCTTGTGGCCTTTCTTGATGTGAAACATGAGCAGTTCTGTAAGCGGCCCTGTGTGGCAAGCAAAATTCCAGTTAGGATATAATACGGTGACATTATGGCTTTAGGGCAGTGATAAGGGTAGGGCAATTATAATTGCCAACATGTTCAGCAGTTGAAGGGGTTGAAGGGGATGCATCATTGATTCACATGTTTTTCTTGTCTCAGCTACAATTCAGCTACATCAAAAAACTATGACAGCAAGATCCAAAGGCTTACCACATGCAGTTTGGTCAGCACAATAATGCAATAATCTTACCTGTCGGTAGTGTGAGCTCGGTTGGCTGAAACCCTCGCCTGTCGTTCTGTAAGCAAAGAAACGAGGGCAACTTAAGTACACCATTATTATGTTTGTTCACTGTATCATTTATGCCTGCTGCCTACTGTTCTCTTGCATATCTTATTTTGCCCATCACAATATTATTCAGCTGTCTGCTCACTAATCCTGAGGGAGATATTCAACTGCCTGGACTGGGATGAGGCAAGGAGGGGCATGGGCACTAATGGTTTGGGCCCAAGCAGCTGCATGGACTGGGAGGGGTAAAGGAGGGCCCACAAACACTTATTGTTATGGAGAAAAACAGCTGCCTAGACTGGGATGTGGCAAGGGGGGGCAAGGGCACTAATCCTTTGGGCCCAACAAGCTGCATGGACTGGGAGGGGTAAAGGAGGGCCCACAAACACGTTTTGTTATGGAGAAAAACAGCTGCCTAGACTGGGATGTGGCAAGGGGGGGCAAGGGCACTAATGCTTTGGGCCCAACAAGCTGCATGGACTGGGAGGGGTAAAGGAGGGCCCACAAACACTTATTGTTATGGAGAAAAATAGCTGCATGGACTGGGATGGGGCAAGAAGGGGCAAGGGCACTAATGCTTTGGGCCCAACAAGCTGCATGGACTGGGAGGGGTAAAGGAGGGCCCACAAACACGTATTGTTATGGAGAAAAACAGCTGCCTAGACTGGGATGTGGCAAGGGGGGGCAAGGGCACTAATGATTTGGGCCCAACAAGCTGCATGGACTGGGAGGGGTAAAGGAGGGCCCACAAACACGTATTGTTATGGAGAAAAACAGCTGCCTAGACTGGGATGTGGCAAGGGGGGGCAAGGGCACTAATCCTTTGGGCCCAACAAGCTGCATGGACTGGGAGGGGTAAAGGAGGGCCCACAAACACGTTTTGTTATGGAGAAAAACAGCTGCCTAGACTGGGATGTGGCAAGGGGGGGCAAGGGCACTAATCCTTTGGGCCCATCAAGCTGCATGGACTGGGAGGGGTGAAGGAGGGCCCACAAACACGTTTTGTTATGGAGAAAAACAGCTGCCTGGACTGGGATGTGGCAAGGGGGGGCAAGGGCACTAATCCTTTGGGCCCAACAAGCTGCATGGACTGGGAGGGGTAAAGGAGGGCCCACAAACACGTTTTGTTATGGAGAAAAACAGCTGCCTAGACTGGGATGGGGCAAGGGGGGGCAAGGGCACTAATCCTTTGGGCCCAACAAGCTGCATGGACTGGGAGGGGTAAAGGAGGGCCCACAAACACTTATTGTTATGGAGAAAAACAGCTGCCTAGACTGGGATGTGGCAAGGGGGGGCAAGGGCACTAATCCTTTGGGCCCAACAAGCTGCATGGACTGGGAGGGGTAAAGGAGGGCCCACAAACACTTATTGTTATGGAGAAAAACAGCTGCCTAGACTGGGATGGGGCAAGAAGGGGCAAGGGCACTAATGCTTTGGGCCCAACAAGCTGCATGGACTGGGAGGGGTAAAGGAGGGCCCACAAACACGTTTTGTTATGGAGAAAAACAGCTGCCTAGACTGGGATGGGGCAAGGGGGGGCAAGGGCACTAATCCTTTGGGCCCAACAAGCTGCATGGACTGGGAGGGGTAAAGGAGGGCCCACAAACACGTATTGTTTTGGAGAAAAACAGCTGCCTGGACTGGGATGTGGCAAGGGGGGGCAAGGGCACTAATCCTTTGGGCCCAAACAACTGCATGGACTGGGAGGGGGTAAAGGAGGGCCCACAAACATTTTTTGTTTGTTATGGAGAAAAGCAGCTGCCTGGACTGGGATGAGGCAAGGGGGGCAAGGACACTAATCCTTTGGGCCCAAACAGCTGCATGGACTGGGAGGGGGTAAAGGAGGGCATACACACTAATAATGAGGGAGAAATTCAAATGCATGGACTGGGAATCTACTTTCACTGCAATTAACAAATGGCTGGTCTTATAAATCAGGGTTCTTACCTTGTGGTGAATGGCTCGGTATATGATTTTTCGCTTTGGTCCCTCCTCCAATGTTGCATCCAGCTTGACCACCTCGAAATGGTTCCCCAGGCATTTTGTGGGCTGTAAGCAGTCTGGGTCAGGACACGGTCCCTTCCCAACAAATCTCGGGTGTTGAAGGGTCTTCAACACATGCAACCTTCGTGAGCAAGGTGGGAATCATGTTTCATGGTAGGAATCAGATTTCAGGGTGGGAATCAGGCTTTATCATCACATGTGTTGCTCACGAAGCAAGGGCAAGGTGGGAATCAGGCTTCTCAGGCAAGGGGGCTTGCGAATCAGGCTTCCCATGCTTGGGCACGGTGGGAATTAGGCTTCAAGGTGGGAATCGGGCTTCATCATCATACTTTTTGCTTCTGCAATCATACGTTCACCGCATTTATAAACCCATCAAACCCTTAGCACTGACCATCATGCACTCACCGGCACGGAGGGATTTGTGATCCTGTGATGAGCATGGCCAGGAGGGCTGTCTGCACTGTGAACGCTGTCTCCACCTTTGTCAGATCATCCAGCTGTGAATCCCATGCAATTGCCCGCCGTGCACGCGACACTAGATGGTCGATGTGCTGGTACACCTCGGGTCCATAGGGCATCTCACTGACCGGGGTTTTGGGCATTGAGGCTAGTAACTGCCGCTGCAGATTGGTTAACCAGGTGTCCATGACCCCCATCTGCAGATCGCCTGTTCCCCGGTACAAGAACTGGCAAACACGCCTGCATATGGATGCATGCTTAACCACGTGGTCCCGGCCAACTGACCGCGCCTTCAAGTAGGCTATGAAGGCTAAGAATGTCGCTTTGTCCTTGTAGACATTCAAGGACAAGGTCTCGGGGTTGACGTCTTGCACGTTGGCGATGAAGCCCAGATAACCTAATAGGTGTGGGGGGGGAGGCCATCCAAAAGGTCAGTCATTCAAGAGATGAAACCCTCATAGAAGCATGGCATGGGAGCATAAAACCATGACAAAAAACCTTTGTACGAGCAT
This sequence comes from Limnomonas spitsbergensis, assembly GCA_037349105.1. NCBI lineage: Eukaryota > Viridiplantae > Chlorophyta > Chlorophyceae > Chlamydomonadales > Limnomonas > Limnomonas spitsbergensis. Next base: position 85,261 of record JAYJMM010000013.1, read on the forward strand.
GGCCCGACAGTAAACCATCTTACACACATGGCCTTACACTAACTCTCATACAAGCATGGCCTAAGAGTATGGGATATGGATATGATTGTATCTCACCTCTCAGATGGTCTTCATGTTTGCCCAGTGTCGTGGTTTGGAGGGCCACGCATGGACGGTCCAGCTGGATGGCAGTGTTGTTCCACTCAACGTACTCGGCAATCTCACAAGTTAGCTTAGCAGTCTCTTGGTGTCCCTTGAGTCCGTACTTCATGGCATGTTGTTTCGAGGTTAGCTCCACTTGAGGCATGTTCACTGGCATGTCCCCAACAGAAAAACTGCATAACATGGATGGGATGGACAAGTAACATTAGAGAGGCATGGGGGAAGTACGGGGGACAGGTCTCATGTGAGAGGCAGGGGTGGGAGGCTGGGGAGGGAGAATGGGGGTGTTGATTGGGGGGGAGGACCTAAAGCTACATGAGCACATGATTCCTACAATCCCTTCATTTGGACCCTACGGCAAGAACACATCCTAAAATGTCATGTGGACTGACCTTCTGTTTTGGCTGTCCCCACGTTCTCGATGGGATGCTACCTTGATATCATCGGGATGATCTGATGTCTCTGGATCAGAAGTGTCTGGCTCACTGCTGTCATCACTGGACGAGGGTGTCACATTGCCCAAACTGCAGGTGAAAGAGAGCCATGAGGGGAAGGCAACTGTTTTGGCCCACAGGGCAACATGTGAGGGTGGAGCCAAGCATGTGCACGTGCATGGTATCCTTCATTCACATGTAATCAAGGGTGAATGTGGGAAGATGCCGCTCATTTGTCACATACAAGGGACAGTGGCTGAGGGTATGCAGATTAAAATTGAGATTTATTATAAATGACACAACTTCAATTACGTACCAAACATGACGTGGAGGTACATTTCCAGAAATATGCATGTTGATACCGGTGTAGCCGCCGGTGTCAACATAGTTTGGCTCTCCCTCATCGGAAGAGAAGAGGTCAATATAGATGGTTGCTGGAAGTACGTTGTCCAACCTATATGAGGGTGCAGGAAAAGGGTCCAGGGCATAAGCTTACAAGAGGTTTGTGGGGCAGGGTTCTGCAGGGCATACGCTTAAAAGAGGTTTGTGGGCCAGGGTTGTGCAGGGCATACGCTTAAAAGAGGATTGGGGGACAGGGTTCTGCATGGCATACGCTTGAGCTTGGGCGAAATACGTGTGTACAGATATTTTGATCAACCTACCCAGCAGGATCAGGTGTATGTGATGGTTGAGGGTGTAGTCCAGGTGTGGCAGCATCCACATCCTCAAGCTCCTCATCATCATGCATGACGTGTTTGCTTGGAGTGCGTCCCAAATTCAACCTAACGGGGGTCGGACCGGGGACATTGATCACTACATGGACTCAGGCAAAAACAATCATGCTGCTTGGGCAAGTACAGAAATCCAGCCTAGTCATGATTATCACTTACCCATTGTCAATACTATCACTGTTCTCCTCATCATTGCTCTCCTTGGCAGGCATCGAAGGAGGGATGTTGGAAAGCTCAAACTCAAAGCTGGGTGGATGAGCGTTGGCGGGCCGCATGCGCTTCCTCGCGCCCGTTGCTTGCAATTTTCTGAATAAAAGATTCAAGGTCAGATGGGAGGTGGAAGTATGTTGTCCTTGCCTAATCTAATTAGGGGTGCACGGACCGGCATTCATCATGTGACAGGAAGCGGAAAAATGCAAGCTCTATCTGGGCTAAAACACTTTGGTTGAGCAACTACACAATCCAGTCTAGTACTGCTTATCACTTACCCATTGTCTTCCTCATCACTGATCTCCTCATCACTGCTCTCCTTGACAGGCTTTGGAGGGATTGTGTTTGGCTGCTTCAACTCATCGCTGGGTGGCCGCATGGTGGTCGGCCGCATGCGCTTGCTCGAGCCCGCTGCTGCTTGCATTTGGCTGAATGGAGCATACAAGGTATGGTGGTCAGGGCACGCATGATAGGTACATGAGGAAGGTACAGAATAAACAGGTTTAGAATACAGGCTAGTCTGAACTGGCTAGTCTCACCTGATGATCATGGACCCGTATGAAGGCGGAGGTGCCAATTCGCCTAGGGCTTCACACAAGACTTCTTTATCGTCAGATGTCAGCTTGGACGACTGCCGAATCGTGGCTTGAATGCCCTGTACAGAAATCATGATAACAGCGCCGTGTCTATTGCGGATGGCTCTGATTCGAACGAGCTTCTTCAGGTTCGCAACATCCGTGCAGCGTAGTACATGACTCGGACGGATCGACCGAATCGAGCGTCTCAAATCCTTAATCGACAACCCGTGAGGAGCTAAAATGTTCCGATAAGCTTGATTCGCAACGAGGAAAAGACCCGGGCGGTCTGTAAACCGGGAGACGGCAATTGTATTTGCCACAATCGGCGATGGAAGGCACAACGGGGTGGTATGTGTCTGCATATTGATACGTTGACAGTGAAACAAAGCTACTAGAAAGGGTTATTTATGGCAAGGAAGGCGGGCTGTGGTGGTGAAATGTGTGTATTGTGAGTATGGTCGGCACATTAACGACGGTCTTTGATGGGTAGGCAGCGAAGTTACAAGGACGCCATGCACCTTCCCAGCTCCCATGCTGCTGCCAACATGCAACATACATTCGAGTCTTCACCCCTCCTCTTCTCCTAAGTTGAAAGCCTCTAGCTCTAAGGCAGCTCTAAGGCAGTTGCACTGCATGGGCATCATGTAATACACTAACACATGCGGCCACGCCTTTTTGAGCAGGGCCCAGAGGTTTAGTGTCATTGAATTGGGGGGTCACATGACGGTAGCCCTACAGGTGCTCATGCTTCAGGTTCCAGCTAAGCTCAGCAATCTTGCAACAACACGGTAGCCCTAAAGGTGCTCATGCTTCAGGTTCCAGCTAAGCCCAGCAATCCTGCAGCATGACGGGAGCCCTAGAGGTGCTCATGCTTCAGGTTCCAGCTAAGCCCAGCAGTCATGCAGCATGACGGGAGCCCTACAGTTTTTTTTTTGCCGGCTGCTCAACGCTCCCCCCTGCGCATTCATGCGCATTTGCAGGTGCACACTATTATCTCTTCATGTCTGAAGGGCTTAGGCTCCACAACCACACGATGTGTTTGTTCTCTTCCTGTGTCTTCTGAAATGCTTCCCAAATGAAGCACCAATTTGAAACCAAGATGCAGCTGGATTACAAGGCCATGATGTACCTGCATGATACATGAGCCCGAATGTTCGTACCTGGTGCCCCATGTCCGCTCTCATGCATGAATTCTCCCTTGCTCCTTCCCATGCACACCGCCACTTCAACATCTACCTCGCCTCCAACCATATGTTTGCCTAACCTTCAAAACATAACTGGCACCTTCAGCCTGTCACCGGTAGGTGTTGCCACCCACTCACCTTGCCCTTCCACGTGAACGTCACACCATCCCCGCTCTGATCCGGCTCCAACCTGAATTATCGTCTCCACGTCCTCCTAATTATATTGTTTTGATACTTTTTTAATATGTAAAGCTTAGCGCAAGCTACGCACGCATGCACCATTGCTCTTTTTGGTCTCGGGTATGACCAAGCAGAGGAATCGTCGCTGTCCTTGTATGCCTCGCCACAGAAGGCGCATAAACGGTTCGTTTAAGAGGAGATGTAGTGGCCAAACAGAGCTGAGACGTTCTCTAAAGTTACTGTTTACCGGTTAACGCTGGTCATTTTAGTGTCCACACTTTTCTTTTAGTGGAATGACGGGCCTACTGAGGCTTACCTGCCTTTAAACCGGGTCATACATCCTTTTAGATAAATGAAGCACGGAGAAAAGTCCATGTATGCCATCCATCGCAAGCGCGCAGCGACCAGGAAGGACACGCTAAAGCGTCAGAGGCAAAAGCGGAAATCAGCCATTCAGAAGCCGACGACTGTTGGGTCCAAGGGGGGGCGCAAGTGTGTGCCCAAGGTAGCCCAAGCGGGCAAGGCATGGCTCACTTGCCAGCCATACACTTTCAGGTGTGACAGCGTGGTTGATAAGCAGAGCCATCTCCATGAGTGGGAGCGAGGGGGGCTGTTTTGCTGAACCACCTAAGTGGCTCAAAATCTGTGTTCCTCCCATTTTACCCACTGCCCTGACATTTTGAGCATGGCTGCATGCTCATATAGTGATCCTTTACTATGCTGCCAGAATGATATGTGTGTCCTGGAAGTGTGGAGGCTGTTGCCCAATTATGATGCATTTTTGCAACAGCTTAGCACAACTTACTTGATTGCACCCTGCCTTTAATACCCAGTGTTGTGAAGGCAGATCTGGAGAAGCGATACAAGAGCATCAAGATAACCGAGGTGACCGAGCTACAGCGAGCGGCGGGCTTGGTGGGGAAAGCTGTCACATGTGAGAGAGGAGCATCACTAGTAGATATTGCATGCAATAGGAGCATCCCAGCGCAAGCTGTTTTCTTTCAGAAACGGCTGGTCCTTCTCTGGGTGCGGGACATCGGGACCAGTATGGCTACCCCGCTGTTGCAGAGTCTGCGTCATTGCGAGCCGCTTATGACGGAGTTGAAGAGGGGTGATGGAAAGGAGGTGAAGGGCGAGGTCCCCATGAGGTGTGCTGGGCTCACCAACCCACTGAATAAGTGGACCGTGGCGGGGCGGTACAAGATAGAGTGCGAGAACTCAGAAGCACGGGTAGCATGCAACGAGACCCTGTCTGACCTGGTGGGAGCCCTGCAGTCGCTGGTCCCCCTCCAAATGGACCACCTAAAGGCTGCGTCTGGGGAGCCAGCCCCACAGATGCTCACATCACACCACCACATGACCAACTTTAGTCTGACCAAGGACTACACAAACAAGTACCACGTCGATGAGAAGGACACTCCAGTGGGGGGAGCCATCTTATGGTTTCAGGAACGCGGTGGTACTAGCATGCGGAGCGGGTCATTCCACGTGCCCTCCCTGGGCATTAAGATGACCCCCAGGCATGGCAGCTTTGTTTGGCTGAGCACCAATGTCTTGGTGCATGGCACATCGCCCCACACTGCACCATCAGGAGAGAGCCAGCCCAATGTGCATGGTTGTGCGGTGTGGAGCCGCCCTGGTAGCACAGAGGCAGCCATAAAGGTTGCCAACGCGAGCCTAGCCATTGTGCGGGAGGAGGTGCTTCATGGGATGCGCACTAAGGAGTCGCTGCACCCTTAACCATAACCAATTCTTGCATGGTCTGATTGTTGCATGCATACGGTAGTGCATTGTGCATGGTGCTAATTGGGTGTCCATTGACCCCCCTCGTGTTTGATTTTCCCCCTTCTGGCCTAACATATGAATACTTCAAATGATTGGGAACAATTTATGTGGCGGGTCAAAGCTGTTTTTTAAATTTTCCCTGTGTATCCTATCCATTTTAGATGTGCTTCTGATCGCGGTTAATTTAATAATTGCTCTGAGTGCTTGAGCCAAGTTTGTAGATGTAGTAGAGGCAAAGTCGTTTTTCAGAGTTGGTTGTAATTTTTTCAACCTTGCGTCCATCCCTTCGCTTCATTTCCCCCCGCTCCTCCACATTTTTCTTATTCCCTGGTGTTTGTTTCGTTCTTTCCGGTAAACCCTGAAGTGAGGTGCACACGCAGGTGATCCTTGTTTGACCAGGGCCCAGAGGTGTAATGTCATTGATTGAGTGTGGCTGGTGGACTTATGGGCGGTGTCTCACAATCAAAACAAACTAACCCTGGAAGTCAGAAAGAACGCTCTGATCTCCCAACTCTGAAATTTGGCGCCCATGCGACTGAGCCTATTTGACCCAGGGCCAGAGGTGTAACGTTATTAATTGAGTGTGGCTGGTGGATTTATGGGCGGTGTCTCACAATCAAAACAAACTAACCCAGGAACTCAGAAAGAACGCTCTGATCTCCCAACTCTGAAATTTGGCGCCCATGCGACTGAGCCTATTTGACCCAGGGCCAGAGGTGTAACGTCATTAATTGAGTGTGGCTGGTGGATTTATGGGCGGTGTCTCACGATGAAAACAAACTAGCCCAATTCGTTGCCTTACCGGCCTCTTATTTCGTTCCTTTACCCCTCTCTTTCTTTGAGTTCCTTCTTTACTCCCTTCTGAACAGTTGGGCGCCCACGCGGCCGAGCTTTGAGCGGCCCCCGTGGACATGTTACTAGTCTCATCTTTGAAATTTATGCTCTTCTATGTATAAGTAGAGGCTTAAAATATTATGTTTTGGCTAAATACGTTCCACATTACATTACACATAGGGGTTACAAGGCCATATCTTGCAAGGCTAGGTCATGCCATGCCAGCCTTGGCCATGCCATGCCATGCCTTGCAAGTTAGCCTCCCTTCCCCTACCACATGGCCACCTTGTTGGAGCTACATCTGAAACCTGCACAGGAGTGAAACAAGTTAGTTTCGTTATAATGATGTTGGGATCAAGGTAGACATTTCACAATTTTGTGAACTCACTTCAACTAGTTTATCGTCCGCATCTTCAGCTCGCGCTTTTGTGGACATGCCCATGTAAGCGTACCGGACCCTAATCCTGATGGATATCCCTCTAGGGCATGCACCTTTGTTAGTACTTGCACCTGCATTGATTCATGCACATTCACTTGTGCACCCATGCCCAGAGTTTTTTTAATTATAATTTGCCACTCATGTAAATGCCTGAGGTGTGAAAAGTGTGCAGGGCCTCTTTCCCCTTTCTTTCCCATAGCTCCTCCCCACCCCAACTCACACGATGGTCTGAGCTCTTCATCTTCACGACCACCTGCAAAGGGATGGGCCACACAAATTAGTGGCTTGAGGAGACATGACGTTTTTACATAAGGGCCCTACACCTTACCTGCTCCTGTCGACCATGGCAGGTACCCTGCCTCCATGATTTTGTACCTATGTGTGGACGGCGCAGCTAACGAAAGCAAATCCCCCTAACTTCAGAAACTGTGTGTGGCTTCAACTAGAGATTCTTGTAATTTAAATGTGCTAGTCCAGTCAGTAAATGAGTGCTGATGTAACCAGCCTGCCCTACATTTCCTGATCAGCATTTCCTACACGTGACATGCCATTCATTTTTACCTGCAATGTTGTCGCTGGGCGGGTGGCCTCATGGCGCACGGTGTAAGCATCTTGATGGAGTCATGTGCACGGGGCTGGTAGTGCACGGGGCTGGTGGACTTCCTATAGCTGATGAGGCTGGTCTTCTGTAGCTTCAGACCAGCACGATGCATGGTAGGTAGGCCAGCCAGCATAAACCTGTGGTAGCAAGGGACAAAGGTATGTTCAACCGAAATTAGTGTGCGGAGACTACAATGAAGTGCATGCATTGGGAGGACATGCCCATGTAAGCGTACTGGACCCTAATCCTGATGGATATCCCTCTAGGGCATGCACCTTTGTTAGTACTTGCACCTGCATTGATTCATGCACATTCACTTGTGCACCCATGCCCAGAGTTTTTTTAATTATAATTTGCCACTCATGTAAATGCCTGAGGTGTGAAAAGTGTGCAGGGCCTCTTTCCCCTTTCTTTCCCATAGCTCCTCCCCACCCCAACTCACACGATGGTCTGAGCTCTTCATCTTCACGACCACCTGCAAAGGGATGGGCCACACAAATTAGTGGCTTGAGGAGACATGACGTTTTTACATAAGGGCCCTACACCTTACCTGCTCCTGTCGACCATGGCAGGTACCCTGCCTCCATGATTTTGTACCTATGTGTGGACGGCGCAGCTAACGAAAGCAAATCCCCCTAACTTCAGAAACTGTGTGTGGCCTCAACTAGAGATTCTTGTAATTTAAATGTGCTAGTCCAGTCAGTAAATGAGTGCTGATGTAACCAGCCTGCCCTACATTTCCTGATCAGCATTTCCTACACGTGACATGCCATTTTTACCTGCAATGTTGTCGCTGGGCGGGTGGCCTCATGGCGAGCGGTGTAAGCATCTTGATGGAGTCATGTGCACGGGGCTGGTAGTGCACGGGGCTGGTAGACTTCCTATAGCTGATGAGGCTGGTCTTCTGTTGCTTCAGACCAGCACGATGCATGGTAGGTAGGCCAGCCAGCCTAAACCTGTGGTAGCAAGGGACAGAGGTTTGTTCCACCGAAATTAGTATACGGAGACTACAATGAAGTGCATGCATCATGTACATTGCATCTAGCAACCCTGCAGATGTTACTATTTTTTATTGCATGCAAGGTTTCAACCAGTAAGGGGGGCAGGCATGGGAAATCAGCAGGGGCAGCCATGGGCTGATGCAGTTGGTTGGGGGATAGGGGCTGCCTGTGGCCATGGGCTGAGGCAGGTGGTGGTGGGAGAGGGGGTGCATTTGGCCATGTGTTGGGCAAGCAACCTGGACATTTCTATGTGTTCGTCCTTTCTAGTTTCATCCGGCCGCCCTGACCCCACCCGGAAGAATCAATTTGCCTGCGAAGCCCGATCTGAAGACCCGTCCCCCTTGCTCCCTGCAGCTTTTGACTTCCACCTTGGCAGCCTCGCTAATATTCCTGTTGTCAGTTCGTCCATTGTGTGGCTGGTCGCGCCTCGCTAACTTGGACTCCCCTCATTCCTCACCTGCCCAATCGCCTGATGCGCCGCTTCGCTTGTCGAAGACCTCATACCACTACTGGGCTTTCGCTGGCTCCACTCGCATCCTGTGATGGTGTGAGCGCTCGGTTTAGTGGAATGAGGGGGCGGATAGCAAGTTGAAGGTCGCGGGCCTGACCTCATTACCTTCCCCCTATGACTTCCGATGTCTACCACACGCGCATGAACATATTGATAGAACCACTGCTGCCATTCCAAGTGGACTTTGGTGAATCACCTGTCCTTGTGGTCGGATCAGCAGATTGGCGGTGGCGTTAGGACTGCGGCATGCCCATTTGTTAACGATCGTTATGAGATGTGTGTTCAAAATCAACAGCTAATTAAAAATCGACATGGCGGCCATTGCACCCAAGCGCATCCTTGCCCGTGCGCCAGTCGGCTGGGTTCGCACTGTGGTACCCCTGTACAAGAATTTCATGCTGCTACTCAAAATGCGTGCCTTGCGAGGTTTGGGGCGAGACAGCGGAAACGGCATGCCGGGAACGGCCTCAAACTTGAGCAAGGCCGCACTCATGCTGGTGTTCATTAATTGCTTGACTCCGGGAGTTGCCGCCCACATAGCGTTCACGGACGTCGGGTGTGACGATGGGGCGATGATGGTTTTTGCCTTATTCGCCGGAGCCATGTCCACATTTGGCGTAGAGGTGCAGCCGAGCCCGAAGGGGGTGAGTTATGTGTTGCTGCATACGCTCATGATGCTTCTGACGATGACGTCGAAGATACCGGTCTTAGACGATTTGTTTCGATGTCATCGCAGATCTTCGATGTCATGGCTCTCCAGTGGCCGAAAGGACAGATGCAAGCGTTGTTCGGACCTGACTCTGAGGCAAGCAAGGAGACCCTCCTCGTGCACCCGAACTGGGATCCGGAGGTCCCTGTGATTCGGTACGTCTTCTCCTTCAATGTCGGATGGAAAGACAGCTGCCTCCAACGCCTCTTTATGGCGGTGCGGCAGTGCAGCGAGGCAGGCATGTTCTGCACGTTTAGGTCGGAGGCCTCCGGCAGCATGTTCAGGGGCCGAAAAGCGCACACCGTCGTGCTTGCGACTTTGAATGCGCCAGGGGCCAAGGGCACGTGGGCGTACCTACTAGATGTCAAGGTTTCAATGGCGGGTAGCGGAGACAAGAAGAAGGGCATGGTGTTTTATAACACCGATGTCATCCCCGCCGGCAATGTTGCATGGCTGAGTGCTCTGTAGAGGCCTCAAAACCGCACACTTTATTAGTGACAGTGTTCATGTGTATTTATGTCACTTCTGCTAGCATGGAACATGGGGCAGGCCGGTGAAATAGCCCGCTCGCTGCCCCCCAATAACGGCTTCTTATTTTTAACCGCTTCATGTAGCACGCAAACACGATGCCATTTTTGTTGTCTCCCTAGACTTTAAGCTTGTTCCATTCACAATCCTGAAAGTAGTATGATTTTCCTCAACCCTGGAAACTGACGTTCCCCTGGATTTGATTTGAATAAGCTTGCATCCCGAAATGAAGCCCTGAACCATCTCAGCCCATGGAAAGCATCCCGAACTATAACAAGACCTTGCTACAAAATCTGGAAAGGCAAAATTATGATCCACGCCCTGAGATCCAGATCCGAGCCTTTGAAAAACAGGGACAGGTCACGAAGCTAAGAAACACGCAATTGGGTGTACGGTAGAATGGAGGAAACCGCCTGCCCCGTTGCTCTCCACTTGAACGATGTGTACCACAGCCCCCCAAATGACCACTCTGTCACTCGTATCTCCCTTAGTTCCTCAGAGGTTCATATTCTCACCGCGGTGCGGCTTCAAAAATATAAAGGGCCTTTCAAAGCGAAACATGGCTGCCATGATTTGCCGATAGCATCCCGCTCACCATAATAAATTAGAGGGAAGGCCTGAAATACCCTCTCTCAGGACATGAAAGTAAGATGCTTTTCCTCAGCTCTGGAAATTGACCCTCCAGAATTTGATCTGAATTATGTTTGCATCCCGAATTTAATGGACACCTCGCATTCATTTCAGCCCAAGGGAAGCATCTCAAACCCTATTATTAACGACGGTGTGTGTCAACATAACACCTTGCTACCAAATACGGCTAAAGGAAAATTTAAAGACTCTGATCCAGATCCGAGCCTCGAAGCTGAGCCATGACGGCGAAAATACGCAAACGAGTTTTATGTTTCAATAAAAAAGGGAAGCCGCCCCCCCAGAACACCAGCCCCATTGCTCTCTAACTCTCAAACATGTATACCACAGCCTCCCAAAAGACCACTCTGCCCCTCTGATCTTCATCTTCCCTTTTATTTCCGCAAGGGGTTTGAGCTCTGAAGGGGGTTCATCTCAAATAAAAACACGACCGCAATGATGTGGTACACATCCCGCTCACCGAATTAATTATATGAAAGGCTGGCAATCCCCCATCCTTCATGATTTAACTGCTCTAGCCAACGCGTCCATAATAAGAGGCTGTTCATAGACACATGGTTGTTTTCAAGGGACAGCGAGGGAAATTGATAAAATACTTCCCGTCATTAAGTCCTGACGGCCTGTGGGGGATAGGCCCGACACGCGCTCGGGATCGAACCTCCGCCGCTTCAGGCGTAACCCCCCACGGGCCGTCAAGGACCTACTGAGGGGAAGTGTCCGGAGAGCGTTACGCGTCGCAACATCGTTTTTCCTTGCAGGACGGATAACCGCAGGTCAAGAGCAACAGTCAAGGCAAAGCAAGGCATGTGTGGGTTGGCACACATGAGGAGCGAGGGTGGTGGGGTAGTCTGCTGAGTACCCTCATGTAAGGGGTGTGACGACGGTACATAGTACACGCGTTGCTGACACGCTGTCGACAGGGACTTAGACCCTCACCCACAAAATACCAAGCGCGAACATCGCTGCGGAGCAAGCAAGAGAGAGCGCACACGCAAACCAAGACAAATATCAACCGAAACTGGGGGAGAGCAGAAACAAGGGAAATATACAAAAGTAACGAAGTGTACCGCTTGTGTCACCTTAGCCACGCCACTGTATGCTTTATTCACAGCACACGAAAAGCACAGCCAAGGAGCACGCAAATATAAACACAATTGTCGAACGCAGCTCTGATTGAAATCAAGGCAAGAGACACGACAACGGGAAACCATCTGCAAAGGGCACCCAAAGAAACAGAACAGCGTGGCAGCAGGTACGACGGCAATCAAACGCGTCACCACAACCGACACACGAGGCCACCTACCGACAACCGCGCTCGGCTCAAAAGCCAGAAAGCAGCGAAAATTAAGGGGAAGCAAGCAACACAGCATACAGTGGGCCAGCATGCCTTCAAAGGTGGCATATGGGACTTTACAAAGGGGAGGGCCGCCGGGGGGGGGGGGGGGCATATCTTTGCCGATCGCAAAGATCAAGGCAGTAAAACACAAGAGGCGAGGCGAGGGCTGTGGAGGCGTGTGGGTGAGGGTTGTGCAGTAAATCACGTCAAGGAACACGTGTATGTACCCGGCTTTGTTTAGAATCGTGTTGAAGGCATGCTATGCCACGAAGCTTCCTATGACCCTGCATGAGCAAGACCTGACATAAGGAAGGCTGGCAAATTCATGAGGATCTCATGGAGCAGAGCAGGCTCATGTGAGCGGAGGGGGGGAGATGTGGACTGAAGTAAGCACGATGAGGCATTATCTGCATGGCTGTAGATTTTCTGTGGGCCAAGACGTAACATGTTCATGCAAAGTCCACAAACTGGCTGAAGGATGTCAAGCGTGTTCAGGATTGCCTCTCACGAATTAGCCTTTATTTCCAGCTTGCAGGCGGAGTGAGCATATGTCATTGGAGTGCGAGCCTTGTGCTTACAAAATTAGATCCACAGAAAAGAGAGAGGCTATCTCTGAAGCACATTGTTCAAGCCTCTCCAAAATCTAGAGCCCGGACACAGAAATCATTGCAAGCAGCCACATGCGCTTCTCCCGCGGGAGGACGCCGGCGCTTCAACCGAGCCAACCGAGGGTTTGAAGGAGACAGGGGTCCAGCAAGCAAAATCTCCTTCGTTGCATCTTCTAACATGCGGTCATGATGAATCAAACGCTCGGCCACAGACTCTGAAAAATTATCAAATAAAAACATGCTAGGGTTCAAGCTGCGATTCCCCCACTTCAGGTGGAGGGGCGACATGCACTGCTGATTCCCACATGTGTGCATGACCACATATACACCGTCGTCCCCAGGAGGTGGGGGGCCGTTAAAAAAGAAATGGACCAGCCGATGCACATACTCAGAACGGAGAGGACCCTTCGGGGGACGGCCACGGCCAGCCAAGCCAACAGCAGGGGAGGAAGAACCTACAAGAGGTGGGCGTGAGGGTTAGGGATCAGGAGAATAATGGTGCATGCATTCGGGCACTCGATAAAGAATACAAATATCATGAACCAATCACCTGTTCGACCAATTTTCATCATCAAGTAGCCATTATGCACGTGGAACAGCGAATTGGAGGCCACCCTAAGCGGGTCAAACACCATGCACGCGGAGGAGACGTGGAGCTTGTCGGAATAAGCCAGCAAGGGCCGGGCAGAAAGGATGGGGGGCACGGGCAAAAAACCTGCATCCATGCTTGCTATCCATTCCCTCGTGGCGGCTGAGAGTGAAAGGGGGACGGCCGCTGAATCGACGTGCATCAGCAAAGACTGCAGAAATTGACAAGATCGGCTATTTGACCGGTAGGACCCATCGGCCTCAGCCTTGACGTGTGCAAGGACACGCAAGGTCAACAGGTGGCGTTCAACTGCAGGGTCCGCAAAACGGTGCCTGGAAAGAAATGGGGGAGAGGGGGGGGGGCTTAACGCTTGAAAGGAAAGGGAAAGGGATAAAAAAAGACTAACCTCACGTGAGCCAGAGGGTGAAATAGGGGCCACATCTGTTCCTTGGTAGGTGCTCCGACACTGCCAGGCAAGTACATGCTGCCCATCATGACGGGCCATCCCCAAGCAGTGCCAGCACATTCACAACTCTCCAGGCTGAAGGGGTCTACCAATATTTTGGGAATGGCTGGAGAGACATGCACATGGCTGGAATAACGGCTGGAGACCACATGAGCAGAGCGCAAGGTTGTGACGGCATTCACGTGCCGTGTCCACGCAGGCCTGGGCTCTGGAGCATTCAGCCTATAGTGGTTTTCATGTCATCCATCATCAGGACATAAAGGCATGATCATGCTGTTACAGAAAAAAACGCACCATAACCTACTGGCCGCAAGGGCCTCATCAACGGTGGGCAGCCACCAGCACTCAGGCGGTAAAATCGAGCAAATGGAGGCCAAAACGTGCTTGCCAATAACATCCATATTCGGGGCGGCGTCCATCAGACCAATCAATTTCCAACACGTTATCATTCGTAGCGAAGGAAGGAGGCTGACACAAGTTGGATCGTATACGGTATCTTCGCATTCTGGTCTCTTCAGGTAAGGGGACTGAAAAAGGAAACGAACATACTTGCTGTGTGCAAGATCGGCCATATTTAAGACCATGGTAACGAGCGTCAATAACGACGCGGGTGGTCAATGCGCGGATGATGGAGGGTTCTGGAGCGTGTGTCCGACGAGGCATAAACCCGTCTCCCACGACCTAGGAGACCGGTTTTACCGTCTCTGAAACATGTCCAGAAGAATTATACAATGCTAAGAAGATGACTTGGATTACGGATTCGGTTTGCGAGTAAGCGTCGAAAGCATCCGCTGTATTTCATGCGACAATCAACATTCCTAAACGCCTCACCGTAGGGCTCAAGATCCAGAGTTAAGGGCAGGCTGGAGGATTAAGGACCCAAGGGTTTAGGGCAAGGCTGGAGGGCTCAGGAACCAGGGTTGAGGGCAAGCTGAAGATGACGGAAGCACGCCACAGGTGGGGAGAGGCTTCAACTACAGCTGAGGACTTCAGCTACATCTTATGCCACAGGTGGGGAGAGGGTATGGGAGAGTACGGGAGGGCACGGGAGGGCACATGGGCTGCGGGAGGGAGAACATACCTGTTCTGGCTGGGACAGGTGGTGGGGGAAGAGGGGATGTGTCTGGCCATGAGCTGGTGCAGGTGGTGGGGGGAGAGGGGATGTGTCTGGCCATGGGCTGGGACAGGTGATGGGGGGAGAGGGGATGTGTCTGGCCATGAGCTGGGACAGGTGATGGGGGCAGGGCATTGATGTGCATTTATTTGGTGCATTTATTTGGTGCTTACTGGCGGGAACGTGGACTTGAGCTTGCAAGATGATAGGCCTCTTGGTTGGAGACTTGGGATGTTGGTTGATCTTCTGAAAATAGGGAAGAAAGGTACAGTAAGTAGGTGGAGAGCTGGCCAGATGTGGAGTGAAAGGATATGAAGCAGCTGACCAAAATGCCAAAAATGTAAATGGCCCTGGGCTGGCAGGTGCAGAGGTGAGGAGGGTAAGGGTGAGGGTTGGGAGGGAGGATGCAGCTGACTGATCCATACCTGTTCTGGCTGGGACAGGTGGTGGGGGAAGAGGGGATGTGTCTGGCCATGAGCTGGTGCAGGTGGTGGGGGGAGAGGGGATGTGTCTGGCCATGGGCTGGGACAGGTGATGGGGGGAGAGGGGACGTGTCTACAGCTGTTCTGGGGTAAGGGTGAGGATTGGGAGGGAGGAGGCAGCTGACAGGTCCACAGCTGTTCTGGGGTAAGGGTGAAGGGTGGGAGGGAGAAGGCAGCTGACTGATCCACAGCTGTTCTGGGGTAAGGGTGGGGGGTAGGAGGGAGGAGGCAGGTTACTGATCCACAGCTGTTCTGGGGTAAGGGTGAGGATTGGGAGGGAGGAGGCAGCTGACTGATCCACAGCTGTTCTGGGGTAAGGGTGGAGGGTGGGAGGGAGGAGGCAGCTGACTGATCCACAGCTGTTCTGGGGTAAGGGTGAAGGGTGGGAGGGAGGAGGCAGCTGACTGATCCACAGCTGTTCTGGGGTAAGGGTGAAGGGTGGGAGGGAGGAGGCAGCTGATTGATCCACAGCTGTTCTGGGGTAAGGGTGAGGGGTAGGAGGGAGGAGGCAGCTGACTGATCCACAGCTGTTCTGGGGTGAGGGTGAGGGGTGGGAGGGAGGAGGCAGCTGATTGATCCACAGCTGTTCTGGGGTAAGGGTGAAGGGTGGGAGGGAGGAGGCAGCTGACTCGTGCACAGCTGTTCTGGGGTAAGGGTGAAGGGTGGGAGGGAGGAGGCAAGTTACTGGTCCACAGCTGTTCTGGGGTAAGGGTGAAGGGTGGGAGGGAGGAGGCAGCTCACTGATCCACAGCTGTTCTGGGGTAAGGGTGGGGATTGGGAGGGAGGAGGCAGCTGACTAGTCCACAGCTGTTCTGGGGTAAGGGTGAGGATTGGGAGGGAGGAGGCAGCTGACTGATCCACAGCTGTTCTGGGGTAAGGGTGAAGGGTGGGAGGGAGGTTGCAGCTGACTGGTCCACAGATGTTCTGGGGTAAGGGTGAAGGGTGGGAGGGAGGAGGCAGCTCACTGATCCACAGCTGTTCTGGGGTAAGGGTGGGGATTGGGAGGGAGGAGGCAGCTGACTGGTCCACAGCTGTTCTGGGGTAAGGGTGGAGGGTGGGAGGGAGGAGGCAGCTGACTGATCCACAGCTGTTCTGGGGTAAGGGTGAGGGGTGGGAGGGAGGAGGCAGCTGACTGATCCACAGCTGTTCTGGGGTTAGGGTGGAGGGTGGGAGGGAGGAGGCAGCTGACTGGTGCACAGCTGTTCTGGGGTAAGGGTGAAGGGTGGGAGGGAGGAGGCAAGTTACTGATCCACAGCTGTTCTGGGGTAAGGGTGAGGGGTAGGAGGGAGGAGGCAGCTGACTGATCCACAGCTGTTCTGGGGTGAGGGTGAGGGGTGGGAGGGAGGAGGCAGCTGATTGATCCACAGCTGTTGGGAGGGAGGAGGCAGCTGATTGGTCCACAGTTGTTCTGGGGTAAGGGTGAAGGGTGGGAGGGAGGAGGCATACTACTGATCCACAGCTGTTCTGGCCAGGAGCTGGAGCATGTGGTGGGGGGAGAGGGGATGTGTCTGGCCAGGAGCTGGAGCAGGTGGTGGGGGGAGAGGGGATGTGTCTGGCCATGAGCTGGAGCAGGTGGTGGGGGGGAGAGGGGATGTGTCTGGCCAGGAGCTGGAGCAGGTGGTGGGGGGAGAGGGGATGTGTCTGGCCATGAGCTGGAGCAGGTGGTGGGGGGAGAGGGGATGTGTCTGGCCATGAGCTGGGACAGGTGGTGGGGGGGAGAGGGGATGTGTCTGGCCATGAGCTGGGACATGTGATGGGGGGAGAGGGGATGTGTCTGGCCATGAGCTGGGGCAGGTGATGGGGGGAGAGGGGATGTGTCTGGCCATGAGCTGGGCATGTGGAGTGCTTTGGCTGTTGAGAAGCAGTAGGTGATGAGGCTGGGCTTGGGTACCTTCAGACGATCATGATGCATGGTAGGCCAGCCAGCCTAGTCCTGTGGTAGCAAGGGACATAAAGGGTGCATGCTTTATGGCATGGGATGTACGGGAGGGTATGTGGGAGAGTCTAGGAGAGCACATGGGGGTATTGGATGTGGCTGGACCCTGACTGGTTGGACTTTGAGTGGCTGGACCCTAAATTGCTGGGCAGTTGTGGGGGATCTTTGGCATGCAAGACCTGGGCAGCTGAGGGGGAGAGGTGGACTGCTGGATCTAGGCAGCAAAGGGGGATATGTGGACTGCATGAGCTAGGCAGCTGAGGGGGAGAGGTGTTTGGGGAGGGGGTTCTGTTACTTTGCCTTGATGTATAAGGATGGTGGAGTCTTGTGCATGGGGACATGTACTTGTACGCTGCTCTGATAAAAACATGGAGGTGGAGTCGTGTGCACGGGGACAGGTACTGGTACCTTGCTCTGTAATTTACTTGTGGCTGATGGCCCTGGGGTGTAAGCACGAGGGGGAGGGGGGGGTATGGACAGGCTAGAGGGCACATGGCCCATGCTGGAGGGCCATGCGGGAGGGACACGCTGTTACTTGCCTTTCATCCAGCAAACAGCAGGAAGGTCGAGTCCAGTGGTCGTGTGGTCGAGTGGTTGTGGCACTCTGATCTGATGTAGCAAGGTGATGGAGTCTTGTGCACAGGGGATGGTAGTTGCTGGGCTTCTCGATCTTCCTTGTTCTTGCGTTTACGATGGCGCTTTGGGGATGCGTGGGGATGTCGGCCCCCGGTGTGTTGGGTACCTGACGGTACGCATGAGGAAGATGCTGCTTATACATTACATTGCGTATGAGTACAACGCGTTACTCAGAGAACTTCATACAAGATCCAATCCGTGGCAAAGCATGATCGGGCATATCAGGATGAAGCTGGGTCGCCATCAGAGCGTAGCATTACGTGTGCTACCAAGCTCACCTGAATTGGTTGATCTTTCAAGAAGGGACTGGTACACTGGTGGTACTGAGAAGTGCATTCCAGATCGTCGACAGGTGGTACAAAGTGTGGAACGTTGCCCCATGGCTGTGGCGTCGAGACGTTCGGTCTCCAGGCGTATCATGGCCGTCTGTTGAGATTGGCATTCCTGGTGTAGGTCTACAAGATCAACCAGAGGTTTCGCTCAACATCATGCAACACCATCTAGTAGTAACACTGATCGAGGAGCTGTAGGAACGGCGAGGTACGCTTTGCATGATTGCTTTATCAGATGCACTGCAATCGCGCTGGGTGTGCCCTCCTGCCACCTCTTGCTGCGCTCAGGCAGCACAGCTGGCGAGGGCTGCGTGGCCAACCTGTAGACAAAGCAAGAAGATTGGAGATCGGAGTGGTGCGGCGTGGCTTCGACGCAGATCGGTAAGATGTTGTTGCAAAAAACTGATGGGTGAAACATGTTGTTGCTGTCACCTGAGGCATCAGGCGTGTATGGCACGTTAGATAAAACAGTGTTCGAAACAGCAGAAAGCGGCGTATATGCGCGCATGCGTGTCTTGGTAGGGCGGCGCTTCGTTCAAAAAGACAGGCAGGATGTTGAAATGAAAGACTAAAACTAGGGGTGAATCGCCAGAGGAACTTCCTGTACACAGGAAGATTCGGCCCTCCAAAATAGGCTGGCTTCACACAGGCATGCACACGAAGTCCGAAGCGATCATATGATATGCAAGAAAGATCACCAATGGATAACGTTCGTCCTCTCCTTCAGTTTAACTGTGCGGTAAGTGTAACCAAAACATAACGCTGGCTAAACATTGCGTGGGAAAAAGTATCACCAAGATGTATG
This sequence comes from Limnomonas spitsbergensis, assembly GCA_037349105.1. Lineage (NCBI taxonomy): Eukaryota > Viridiplantae > Chlorophyta > Chlorophyceae > Chlamydomonadales > Limnomonas > Limnomonas spitsbergensis. The sequence goes on from JAYJMM010000013.1 coordinate 104,079, forward strand.
TTAGGTTCGCGCTGAAGTTCGGCACCACTCAAGTTTCGGCTGCGCACCTGGAAATGTCAAGGCATATACTACATAGCTTGTGAACCTCATGATAGTTACAACCTTCAGGAGAGCACAAGTCCACTGCCACTGAAGTTTCACTACCTCGTACTCGACTGTGCACCGGGACACTTCAAGGCATATCGCTCATGGCTCGTGAACCTCAAGATAGTTGCAACTTTCAGGACCGCACAAGTCCACTGCCGCTGAAGTTTCACTACTCGACTGTGCACCGGGTCACTTCAAGGGCATATAGCTCATGGCTCGTGAACCTCAAGATAGATACAACTTTCAAGACCGCACAAGTCCACTGGCGCACTCAAGTTCCACACTTGACCTATGATGTGCACATGCAACCTTCATGCTGGACCTTCAGCCACCAGTTATGTTCATGCACCACTTCACTTCAGCCACCAATGAACTTCAAACACTTACGCCCATGATGTGCACATGCATCCTTTGGCTCATGCTGAACTTCAGCCACCAGTTATGTTCATGCACCACTTCACTTTAGCCACCAATGAACATCAAACACATATTAACTTCAAGCCCAAATGAACTTCTTGTACCGACGCCTTGGATGAGCACATGCAATATGTGGCTCATGCTGATTTGAGCCCCACTTATGTTCATGCACCACTTAACTCGCACCAATGAACCTCTTAGCTAGGGGGTATGAGCATTGTGCTGGCCTGCCCTCTTTGCTATGGGGCATGAGCATGTTGCGCGCCACAGATTAACCAGGGACTTGTCTCCCCCCCAACAGATTGCGCGCCACAAATTAACCAGGGACCTGTCTCCCCCCTAACAGGTTGCGCGCCACAGATTAACCAGGGACCTGTCTCCCCCCCAACAGGTTGCGCGCCACAGATTAACCAGGGACCTGTCTCCCCCCTAACAGGTTGCGCGCCACAAATTAACCAGGGACCTGTCTCCCCCCCAACAGATTGCGCGCCACAAATTAACCAGGGACCTGTCTCCCCCCCAACAGATTGCGCGCCACAAATTAACCAGGGACCTGTCTCCCCCCTAACAGGTTGCGCGCCACAGATTAACCAGGGACCTGTCTCCCCCCACAGGTTGCGCGTCACAAATTAACCAGGGACCTGTCTCCCCCCCCAACAGGTTGCGCGCCACAAATTAACCAGGGACCTGTCACCCCCCCAACAGGTTGCGCGCCACAAATTAACCAGGGACCTGTCTCCCCCCCAACAGGTTGCGCGCCACAAATTAACCAGGGACCTGTCTCCCCCCCAACAGATTGCGCGCCACCAATTAACCAGGGACCTGTCTCCCCCCCAACAGGTTGCGCGCCACCAATTAACCAGGGACCTGTCTCCCCCCCAACAGGTTGCGCGCCACAAATTAACCAGGGACCTGTCTCCCCCCCAACAGGTTGCGCGCCACAAATTAACCAGGGACCTGTCACCCCCCCAACAGGTTGCGCGCCAAAAATTAACCAGGGACCTGTCTCCCCCCCAACAGGTTGCGCGCCACAGATTAACCAGGGACCTGTCTCCCCCCAACAGGTTGCGCGTCACAAATTAACCAGGGACCTGTCTCCCCCCCAACAGATTGCGCGCCACAGATTAACCAGGGACATGTCTCCCCCCCAACAGGTTGCGCGCCACAAATTAACCAGGGACCTGTCTCCCCCCCAACAGGTTGCGCGCCACAATTATAACCAGGGACCTGTCTCCCCCCCAACAGGTTGCGCGCCACAAATTAACCAGGGACCTGTCTCCCCCCCAACAGATTGCGCGCCACCAATTAACCAGGGACCTGTCTCCCCCCCAACAGGTTGCGCGCCACAAATTAACCAGGGACCTGTCTCCCCCCCAACAGGTTGCGCGCCACCAATTAACCAGGGACCTGTCTCCCCCCCAACAGGTTGCGCGCCACAAATTAACCAGGGACCTGTCTCCCCCCCCAACAGATTGCGCGCCACCAATTAACCAGGGACCTGTCTCCCCCCCAACAGGTTGCGCGCCACAAATTAACCAGGGACCTGTCTCCCCCCCAACAGATTGCGCGCCACCAATTAACCAGGGACCTGTCTCCCCCCCAACAGATTGCGCGCCACAATTTAACCAGGGACCTGTCACCCCCCCAACAGATTGCGCGCCACAAATTAACCAGGGACCTGTCTCCCCCCCAACAGGTTGCGCGCCACAGATTAACCAGGGACCTGTCTCCCCCCTAACAGGTTGCGCGCCACAAATTAACCAGGGACCTGTCTCCCCCCCAACAGGTTGCGCGCCACAAATTAACCAGGGACCTGTCTCCCCCCCAACAGATTGCGCGCCACCAATTAACCAGGGACCTGTCTCCCCCCCAACAGGTTGCGCGCCACCAATTAACCAGGGACCTGTCTCCCCCCCAACAGATTGCGCGCCACAAATTAACCAGGGACCTGTCACCCCCCTAACAGGTTGCGCGCCACAAATTAACCAGGGACCTGTCACCCCCCCAACAGGTTGCGCGCCACAGATTAACCTGGGACATGTCTCCCCCCCAACAGGTTGCGCGCCACAGATTAACCAGGGACATGTCTCCCCCCCAACAGATTGCGCGCCACAGATTAACCAGGGACATGTCTCCCCCCCAACAGGTTGCGCGCCACAGATTAACCAGGGACATGTCTCCCCCCCAACAGATTGCGCGCCACAGATTAACCAGGGACCTGTCTCCCCCCCAACAGATTGCGCGCCACCAATTAACCAGGGACATGTCTCCCCCCCAACAGGTTGCGCGCCACAGATTAACCAGGGACCTGTCTCCCCCCCAACAGGTTGCGCGCCACAGATTAACCAGGGACCTGTCTCCCCCCCAACAGGTTGCGCGCCACAAATTAACCAGGGACCTGTCTCCCCCCCAACAGGTTGCGCGCCACAGATTAACCAGGGACCTGTCTCCCCCCCAACAGGTTGCGCGCCACAAATTAACCAGGGACCTGTCTCCCCCCCAACAGATTGCGCGCCACAAATTAACCAGGGACCTGTCTCCCCCCCAACAGGTTGCGCGCCACAGATTAACCAGGGACCTGTCTCCCCCCCAACAAGTTGCGCGCCACCAATTAACCAGGGACCTGTCTCCCCCCCAACAGGTTGCGCGGCACAAATTAAGAAACTTGAAGCTTACACTGGATTGAGGGCAGCGCCAACTGTTAACAACATTCATGCTTCATCTGCCTAGTGCATTGGGCTGAACTGCAAGATGGTTTAGGCTATTCATCTAAGCTAAGCTAGACTGGAAGATGGGACCAGCTTAATCAGCTCGAAAGACCGCTTAGCCTCAATAAACCATTCACCGCTCACTACATGGTAGCCGCGCATCAATTTATGCAAGGGCATGCAGTTCTTGTCATTCCCTAACTGTTCTGTGACTGTTTCAAGTCTAGTCAGCTAGACTGGAAGATGGGAGCAGCTTAATCAGCTTGAAAGACCGCTTAGCCTCAATAACCAATCACCGCTCGCTGGATAGTAGCTGCGCATCAATTTAAGCAAGCGCATGCAGTTCATGTCATTCCCTAACTGTTATGTACCTGTGTCCAGTCGAATCAGCTAGACTGCAAGATGGGAGTAGCTTAGTCAGCTCGAAAGACCGCTTAGCCTCAATAAACCAATCACCGCTCATTGGATGGTAGCCGCGCATATATTTCAGCAAGCGCATGCAGTTCATGTCATTCCCTAAATGTTCTGTGACTGTGTCAAGTCTAGTCAACTAGACTGTAAGATGGGAGCAGCTTAATCAGCTCGAAAGACCGCTTAGCCTCAATAAACCAATCACCGCTCATTGGATGGTAGCTGCGCATCAATTTAAGCAAGCGCATGCAGTTCATGTCATTCCCTAAATGTTCTGTGACTGTGTCAAGTCTAGTCAGCTAGACTGGAAGATGGGACCAGCTTAATCAGCTTGAAAGACCGCTTAGCCTCAATAAACCAATCAACACTCGCTGGATGGTAGATGCGCATCAATTTATGCAAGGGCATGCAGTTCTTGTCATTCCCTAACTGTTCTGTGACTGTTTCAAGTCTAGTCAGCTAGACTGGAAGATGGGAGCAGCTTAATCAGCTCGAAAGACCGCTTAGCCTCAATAAACCAATCACCGCTTGCTGGATGGTAGCTGCGCATCAATTTAAGCAAGCGCATGCAGTTCATGTCATTCCCTAACTGTTATGTAACTGTGTCCAGTCGAGTCAGCTAGACTGGAAGATGGGAGCAACTTAGTCAGCTCGAAAGACCGCTTAGTCTCAATAAACCAATCACCGCTCATTGGATGGTAGCCGCGCATATATTTGAGCAAGCGCATGGACCCTGTCACCCCCCCTACAGGCTGCACGACACTATAAAGCTACGCATTCATGCTCAATGGGCGCTCGTGCGTATGAAGTGACTAGGTCTCTAAACGTCCTCAAATTGCTCGTCATGGCTCGCCATGGCCATGAATGTCTGGAATGTCCCATGATTATCGACGGCAGCCTGCGAGATACGTCTTCGCATTGTGGGAGCACCGTAGTGATTCCACCAGGTCTTGGTGCTAGATCCATAGCCTGCACAGTGCATGAGGTGTCACGTCAGATATCACTGCCATGCTAAACAAACTGTCATGCAAGCTTCTCATAACCACATACATCCAAGTATCCAACTCCGGGACAAGTGCCAAGGCAAGGGAATTATCAATATATGTTTTGTCCAAAATTCGATTTCCCTCCCAGCATGACTCACCACAGCGCATCCATCCCACATCTCAGGATCCTGGCCAACCGCTGCAGTGTAGGACTGCACGAACAAGCGACGAGCCCATGATGGTGGGAAATATGGGAAGGTGGCATTGCGCAGGATGTGAATTCGCCAGTAGTTCACAAATGTTGTGTCTTTCAAGGCCACGCCCTTTCGTGACACAAACAAAGAAGTCTCGGATGACACCGCAAGGCGCTTGTGGCCTTTCTTGATGTGAAACATGAGCAGTTCTGTAAGCGGCCCTGTGTGGCAAGCAAAATTCCAGTTAGGATATAATACGGTGACATTATGGCTTTAGGGCAGTGATAAGGGTAGGGCAATTATAATTGCCAACATGTTCAGCAGTTGAAGGGTTGAAGGGGATGCATCATTGATTCACATGTTTTTCTTGTCTCAGCTACAATTCAGCTACATCAAAAAACTATGACAGCAAGATCCAAAGGCTTACCACATGCAGTTTGGTCAGCACAATAATGCAATAATCTTACCTGTCGGTAGTGTGAGCTCGGTTGGCTGAACCCTCGCCTGTCGTTCTGTAAGCAAAGAAACGAGGGCAACTTAAGTACACCATTATTATGTTTGTTCACTGTATCATTTATGCCTGCTGCCTACTGTTCTCTTGCATATCTTATTTTGCCCATCACAATATTATTCAGCTGTCTGCTCACTAATCCTGAGGGAGATATTCAACTGCCTGGACTGGGATGAGGCAAGGAGGGGCATGGGCACTAATGGTTTGGGCCCAAGCAGCTGCATGGACTGGGAGGGGTAAAGGAGGGCCCACAAACACTTATTGTTATGGAGAAAAACAGCTGCCTAGACTGGGATGTGGCAAGGGGGGGCAAGGGCACTAATCCTTTGGGCCCAACAAGCTGCATGGACTGGGAGGGGTAAAGGAGGGCCCACAAACACGTTTTGTTATGGAGAAAAACAGCTGCCTAGACTGGGATGTGGCAAGGGGGGCAAGGGCACTAATGCTTTGGGCCCAACAAGCTGCATGGACTGGGAGGGGTAAAGGAGGGCCCACAAACACTTATTGTTATGGAGAAAAATAGCTGCATGGACTGGGATGGGGCAAGAAGGGGCAAGGGCACTAATGCTTTGGGCCCAACAAGCTGCATGGACTGGGAGGGGTAAAGGAGGGCCCACAAACACGTATTGTTATGGAGAAAAACAGCTGCCTAGACTGGGATGTGGCAAGGGGGGGCAAGGGCACTAATGATTTGGGCCCAACAAGCTGCATGGACTGGGAGGGGTAAAGGAGGGCCCACAAACACGTATTGTTATGGAGAAAAACAGCTGCCTAGACTGGGATGTGGCAAGGGGGGGCAAGGGCACTAATCCTTTGGGCCAACAAGCTGCATGGACTGGGAGGGGTAAAGGAGGGCCCACAAACACGTTTTGTTATGGAGAAAAACAGCTGCCTAGACTGGGATGTGGCAAGGGGGGGCAAGGGCACTAATCCTTTGGGCCCATCAAGCTGCATGGACTGGGAGGGTGAAGGAGGGCCCACAAACACGTTTTGTTATGGAGAAAAACAGCTGCCTGGACTGGGATGTGGCAAGGGGGGGCAAGGGCACTAATCCTTTGGGCCCAACAAGCTGCATGGACTGGGAGGGGTAAAGGAGGGCCCACAAACACGTTTTTGTTATGGAGAAAAACAGCTGCCTAGACTGGGATGGGGCAAGGGGGGGCAAGGGCACTAATCCTTTGGGCCCAACAAGCTGCATGGACTGGGAGGGGTAAAGGAGGGCCCACAAACACTTATTGTTATGGAGAAAACAGCTGCCTAGACTGGGATGTGGCAAGGGGGGGCAAGGGCACTAATCCTTTGGGCCCAACAAGCTGCATGGACTGGGAGGGGTAAAGGAGGGCCCACAAACACTTATTGTTATGGAGAAAAACAGCTGCCTAGACTGGGATGGGGCAAGAAGGGGCAAGGGCACTAATGCTTTGGGCCCAACAAGCTGCATGGACTGGGAGGGGTAAAGGAGGGCCCACAAACACTTTTGTTATGGAGAAAAACAGCTGCCTAGACTGGGATGGGGCAAGGGGGGCAAGGGCACTAATCCTTTGGGCCCAACAAGCTGCATGGACTGGGAGGGGTAAAGGAGGGCCCACAAACACGTATTGTTTTGGAGAAAAACAGCTGCCTGGACTGGGATGTGGCAAGGGGGGGCAAGGGCACTAATCCTTTGGGCCCAAACAACTGCATGGACTGGGAGGGGGTAAAGGAGGGCCCACAAACATTTTTTGTTTGTTATGGAGAAAAGCAGCTGCCTGGACTGGGATGAGGCAAGGGGGGCAAGGACACTAATCCTTTGGGCCCAAACAGCTGCATGGACTGGGAGGGGGTAAAGGAGGGCATACACACTAATAATGAGGGAGAAATTCAAATGCATGGACTGGGAATCTACTTTCACTGCAATTAACAAATGGCTGGTCTTATAAATCAGGGTTCTTACCTTGTGGTGAATGGCTCGGTATATGATTTTTCGCTTTGGTCCCTCCTCCAATGTTGCATCCAGCTTGACCACCTCGAAATGGTTCCCCAGGCATTTTGTGGGCTGTAAGCAGTCTGGGTCAGGACACGGTCCCTTGCCAACAAATCTCGGGTGTTGAAGGGTCTTCAACACATGCAACCTTCGTGAGCAAGGTGGGAATCATGTTTCATGGTAGGAATCAGATTTCAGGGTGGGAATCAGGCTTTATCATCACATGTGTTGCTCACGAAGCAAGGGCAAGGTGGGAATCAGGCTTCTCAGGCAAGGGGGCTTGCGAATCAGGCTTCCCATGCTTGGGCACGGTGGGAATTAGGCTTCAAGGTGGGAATCGGGCTTCATCATCATACTTTTTGCTTCTGCAATCATACGTTCACCGCATTTATAACCCATCAAACCCTTAGCACTGACCATCATGCACTCACCGGCACGGAGGGATTTGTGATCCTGTGATGAGCATGGCCAGGAGGGCTGTCTGCACTGTGAACGCTGTCTCCACCTTTGTCAGATCATCCAGCTGTGAATCCCATGCAATTGCCCGCCGTGCACGCGACACTAGATGGTCGATGTGCTGGTACACCTCGGGTCCATAGGGCATCTCACTGACCGGGGTTTTGGGCATTGAGGCTAGTAACTGCCGCTGCAGATTGGTTAACCAGGTGTCCATGACCCCCATCTGCAGATCGCCTGTTCCCCGGTACAAGAACTGGCAAACACGCCTGCATATGGATGCATGCTTAACCACGTGGTCCCGGCCAACTGACCGCGCCTTCAAGTAGGCTATGAAGGCTAAGAATGTCGCTTTGTCCTTGTAGACATTCAAGGACAAGGTCTCGGGGTTGACGTCTTGCACGTTGGCGATGAAGCCCAGATAACCTAATAGGTGTGGGGGGGGAGGCCATCCAAAAGGTCAGTCATTCAAGAGATGAAACCCTCATAGAAGCATGGCATGGGAGCATAAAACCATGACAAAAAACCTTTGTACGAGCATGGCCCGACAGTAAACCATCTTACACACATGGCCTTACACTAACTCTCATACAAGCATGGCCTAAGAGTATGGGATATGGATATGATTGTATCTCACCTCTCAGATGGTCTTCATGTTTGCCCAGTGTCGTGGTTTGGAGGGCCACGCATGGACGGTCCAGCTGGATGGCAGTGTTGTTCCACTCAACGTACTCGGCAATCTCACAAGTTAGCTTAGCAGTCTCTTGGTGTCCCTTGAGTCCGTACTTCATGGCATGTTGTTTCGAGGTTAGCTCCACTTGAGGCATGTTCACTGGCATGTCCCCAACAGAAAAACTGCATAACATGGATGGGATGGACAAGTAACATTAGAGAGGCATGGGGGAAGTACGGGGGACAGGTCTCATGTGAGAGGCAGGGGTGGGAGGCTGGGGAGGGAGAAAGGGGGTGTTGATTGGGGGGGAGGACCTAAAGCTACATGAGCACATGATTCCTACAATCCTTCATTTGGACCCTACGGCAAGAACACATCCTAAAATGTCATGTGGACTGACCTTCTGTTTTGGCTGTCCCACGTTCTCGATGGGATGCTACCTTGATATCATCGGGATGATCTGATGTCTCTGGATCAGAAGTGTCTGGCTCACTGCTGTCATCACTGGACGAGGGTGTCACATTGCCCAAACTGCAGGTGAAAGAGAGCCATGAGGGGAAGGCAACTGTTTTGGCCCACAGGGCAACATGTGAGGGTGGAGCCAAGCATGTGCACGTGCATGGTATCCTTCATTCACATGTAATCAAGGGTGAATGTGGGAAGATGCCGCTCATTTGTCACATACAAGGACAGTGGCTGAGGGTATGCAGATTAAAATTGAGATTTATTATAAATGACACAACTTCAATTACGTACCAAACATGACGTGGAGGTACATTTCCAGAAATATGCATGTTGATACCGTGTAGCCGCCGGTGTCAACATAGTTTGGCTCTCCCTCATCGGAAGAGAAGAGGTCAATATAGATGGTTGCTGGAAGTACGTTGTCCAACCTATATGAGGGTGCAGGAAAAGGGTCCAGGGCATAAGCTTACAAGAGGTTTGTGGGGCAGGGTTCTGCAGGGCATACGCTTAAAAGAGGTTTGTGGGCCAGGGTTGTGCAGGGCATACGCTTAAAAGAGGATTGGGGGACAGGGTTCTGCATGGCATACGCTTGAGCTTGGGCGAAATACGTTTGTACAGATATTTTGATCAACCTACCCAGCAGGATCAGGTGTATGTGATGGTTGAGGGTGTAGTCCAGGTGTGGCAGCATCCACATCCTCAAGCTCCTCATCATCATGCATGACGTGTTTGCTTGGAGTGCGTCCCAAATTCAACCTAACGGGGGTCGGACCGGGACATTGATCACTACATGGACTCAGGCAAAAACAATCATGCTGCTTGGGCAAGTACAGAAATCCAGCCTAGTCATGATTATCACTTACCCATTGTCAATACTATCACTGTTCTCCTCATCATTGCTCTCCTTGGCAGGCATCGAAGGAGGGATGTTGGAAAGCTCAAACTCAAAGCTGGGTGGATGAGCGTTGGCGGGCCGCATGCGCTTCCTCGCGCCCGTTGCTTGCAATTTTCTGAATAAAATTTCAAGGTCAGATGGGAGGTGGAAGTATGTTGTCCTTGCCTAATCTAATTAGGGGTGCACGGACCGGCATTCATCATGTGACAGGAAGCGGAAAAATGCAAGCTCTATCTGGGCTAAAACACTTTGGTTGAGCAACTACACAATCCAGTCTAGTACTGCTTATCACTTACCCATTGTCTTCCTCATCACTGATCTCCTCATCACTGCTCTCCTTGACAGGCTTTGGAGGGATTGTGTTTGGCTGCTTCAACTCATCGCTGGGTGGCCGCATGGTGGTCGGCCGCATGCGCTTGCTCGAGCCCGCTGCTGCTTGCATTTGGCTGAATGGAGCATACAAGGTATGGTGGTCAGGGCACGCATGATAGGTACATGAGGAAGGTACAGAATAAACAGGTTTAGAATACAGGCTAGTCTGAACTGGCTAGTCTCACCTGATGATCATGGACCCGTATGAAGGCGGAGGTGCCAATTCGCCTAGGGCTTCACACAAGACTTCTTTATCGTCAGATGTCAGCTTGGACGACTGCCGAATCGTGGCTTGAATGCCCTGTACAGAAATCATGATAACAGCGCCGTGTCTATTGCGGATGGCTCTGATTCGAACGAGCTTCTTCAGGTTCGCAACATCCGTGCAGCGTAGTACATGACTCGGACGGATCGACCGAATCGAGCGTCTCAAATCCTTAATCGACAACCCGTGAGGAGCTAAAATGTTCCGATAAGCTTGATTCGCAACGAGGAAAAGACCCGGGCGGTCTGTAAACCGGGAGACGGCAATTGTATTTGCCACAATCGGCGATGGAAGGCACAACGGGGTGGTATGTGTCTGCATATTGATACGTTGACAGTGAAACAAAGCTACTAGAAAGGGTTATTTATGGCAAGGAAGGCGGGCTGTGGTGGTGAAATGTGTGTATTGTGAGTATGGTCGGCACATTAACGACGGTCTTTGATGGGTAGGCAGCGAAGTTACAAGGACGCCATGCACCTTCCCAGCTCCCATGCTGCTGCCAACATGCAACATACATTCGAGTCTTCACCCCTCCTCTTCTCCTAAGTTGAAAGCCTCTAGCTCTAAGGCAGCTCTAAGGCAGTTGCACTGCATGGGCATCATGTAATACACTAACACATGCGGCCACGCCTTTTTGAGCAGGGCCCAGAGGTTTAGTGTCATTGAATTGGGGGGTCACATGACGGTAGCCCTACAGGTGCTCATGCTTCAGGTTCCAGCTAAGCTCAGCAATCTTGCAACAACACGGTAGCCCTAAAGGTGCTCATGCTTCAGGTTCCAGCTAAGCCCAGCAATCCTGCAGCATGACGGGAGCCCTAGAGGTGCTCATGCTTCAGGTTCCAGCTAAGCCCAGCAGTCATGCAGCATGACGGGAGCCCTACAGTTTTTTTTTTTGCCGGCTGCTCAACGCTCCCCCCTGCGCATTCATGCGCATTTGCAGGTGCACACTATTATCTCTTCATGTCTGAAGGGCTTAGCTCCACAACCACACGATGTGTTTGTTCTCTTCCTGTGTCTTCTGAAATGCTTCCCAATGAAGCACCAATTTGAAACCAAGATGCAGCTGGATTACAAGGCCATGATGTACCTGCATGATACATGAGCCCGAATGTTCGTACCTGGTGCCCCATGTCCGCTCTCATGCATGAATTCTCCCTTGCTCCTTCCCATGCACACCGCCACTTCAACATCTACCTCGCCTCCAACCATATGTTTGCCTAACCTTCAAAACATAACTGGCACCTTCAGCCTGTCCCGGACGGGAGGTGTTGCCACCCACTCACCTTGCCCTTCCACGTGAACGTCACACCATCCCCGCTCTGATCCGCTCCAACCTGAATTATCGTCTCCACGTCCTCTAATTATATTGTTTTGATACTTTTTTAATATGTAAAGCTTAGCGCAAGCTACGCACGCATGCACCATTGCTCTTTTTGGTCTCGGGTATGACCAAGCAGAGGAATCGTCGCTGTCCTTGTATGCCTCTCCACAGAAGGCGCATAAACGGTTCGTTTAAGAGGAGATGTAGTGGCCAAACAGAGCTGAGACGTTCTCTAAAGTTACTGTTACCGGTTAACGCTGGTCATTTTAGTGTCCACACTTTTCTTTTAGTGGAATGACGGGCCTACTGAGGCTTACCTGCCTTTAAACCGGGTCATACATCCTTTTAGATAAATGAAGCACGGAGAAAAGTCCATGTATGCCATCCATCGCAAGCGCGCAGCGACCAGGAAGGACACGCTAAAGCGTCAGAGGCAAAAGCGGAAATCAGCCATTCAGAAGCCGACGACTGTTGGGTCCAAGGGGGGGCGCAAGTGTGTGCCCAAGGTAGCCCAAGCGGGCAAGGCATGGCTCACTTGCCAGCCATACACTTTCAGGTGTGACAGCGTGGTTGATAAGCAGAGCCATCTCCATGAGTGGGAGCGAGGGGCTGTTTTGCTGAACCACCCTAAGTGGCTCAAAATCTGTGTTCCTCCCATTTTCCCACTGCCCTGACATTTGAGCATGGCTGCATGCTCATATAGTGATCCTTACTATGCTGCCAGAATGATATGTGTGTCCTGGAAGTGTGGAGG
>JAYJMM010000014.1:600000-884567 GCA_037349105.1 Limnomonas spitsbergensis
TTCCCCGCCGCCGCCGCCGCCGCCGTTCCTTGAAGATCGGCACCTCTGTTGCCGCGATGTTGGTGCAGACGCGAACTGTTGTTGGGCGCGCCCGCCGCGCGCAGAAGGGAAGCCGCTGCCGCTCCCGCCTGGAGACTGCCTACGGGACACGGACATTGAGGAGCCGCTGCTCCATACCTCATCGAGTGGGGCAACCATGGTCTGACAGGAACTGGGAAGGGGCGATTACATGTACAGGCGATTTTTTCGGTCGGAGCGAGCGACAACGATACGCAGACGAGCGAGGCAAAAGGCAAGACAGGGCAAAATAGGCCTGCGCGGGCCTCTGGCGCCCGAGAAAAGGCGGTGACACTGCAGGAAGGTGAGGCGATTCACGCGCGAGAATGGTCTCCATTGGCCGCCCCCCCTCGCGACAGACACGGGCAGGAGCGACCACGATTTCGGGGTACGCGGCGAGGGATGTATTTCGCGCATTCGACGTCGCCGTCGCTGCGCGCGACCCGGAGCGGTCGTGCTGCCTGGCAGCCGAACTGGCGTCGACGCCAGGACAGGTGGCCGCGTTCTCGGCACATCTCGTAGACACGTTCGCTGCCTGGTACGTGTCTGTCGACATGCACGTTATGCAGCTGGTCGGGAATGCAATATCGGAAGCGACAAGCATTAACGCAGCTGGGTCGCCGAACGGGCGGAGGGGCATATGCACCGCCGTCGTCGCGATGACGGTCGGTCTTGCCCGACAGGATGCAGGCGCGCTTATCGGGATGGAGGAGGAGGAGAAGGATAAGGAGGAGGCCGCCGTCGAAGCAGGCAGCGCAATGCGCCTCGCCGAGCACATCCGAGACGGACAGGCAGGGCAGGCAGCGCGCCTCGCGAAGAACATGCTCAAACATGCTGCATTACGCAGTGGACTGGCCGCGGCGGCGCTGCCCATATACGCCGTGTGGGACGCATGCGTAGGCGCCGTCCAATCGCCGAGGATCGGGACGGATGAAAGAGCGTTCGTCCTGTCCGCGCACACGCTCTACCACTCCCTCGCATCTGGCCGACCCCCGTCCGCGACATTAAATCCTCACCACTCGACCGCCCTGTCGCCCCTGCCAAACAAGGCGACGCGCGCGCGGCGGACCAACCTCGTGTTGTGCGCGGTGCTAGTCGCGGCCTGCGCCGCTCAACCAGGCCTTGCCAGGTCGCTCCCGTCTGCATGGGCAGGGGAGAACGCTGACACCGCGATAAAGATTGCGTGCCAACTCATCGACGGCGTGTTCGAGGAAACGGCGAGGGGGGGGGGCGGTGTCGTCGGCGAGACGGAAGGCGTCCGCGAGCCTGACACGCATGTGCAAATAATGTCGGTGCCAGCTTGGAACGACGAAGCGTATGCGACTGCCGTACGTGCAGCCCGCGCATTCGCGACAACGTCCGTCTCGGACAGAGAACCCTGTGTCGCGACGGCGGCCGTGGCGGATCGTGATGTCGACGCGACGGATCGTGATCTCGACGACGCCTTCGCTAACCACTGCGCACCGATCCCTTCGCCGTCATCGTACCTTCAAATGTACACGACCTTCGACTTCCCGTCTCTCTGCAAGGCCGAAGACACGAGACACGCGGCTCACCTGGACACGGTGGACACGGACGCCAGGAAGACGATCCGGTTAGTGCCGCACCAGCGAGCAACATCCACCGCGCGTTTCAGGACGCAAGGGTGACATACCTGAATCTACATCCACAGTGTCTATATCAGCCGGCGTGATGGCAAGTTTGATTGGTTGATGTGGCTCTTTATGAATGTCAGACACATGTTTCGATGTCGGCCCGGGTCACATGTCACTATCATACACCGGTAGGCCCTGGTGCGCATCGGACACGCAAGTTCGTGGTCGTCGGCTTTGGGAACTGGAGGGGCCCTAACGGGACGCCCATCTCTCGCAAGCTAAACGCATGCGCTGATGAAATGTTGCAGGACGCATCGCACAGCTGTTGGATGAGGGAAGCGGGCTGCATAAACCGCAATATCTGTCGTCGATGATCATGTAGCCGGCTTTGGATCGATGATGGTCCAAACACTCGTCGAGTGGGCTCAGATGCAACAGGCGTCATGGCATGGACTCACAATATAATGTTCTGTCATGTCCAAACTAGGACCTGACCACTACAGCGGGACTGACGATCCAGGTGCCTGGGGCGCGTTCGCATTGAGCCATATCGTCCAACGTGAAACGCGCCCCTGGCAATCTTGCAAGTGTGCACTAAAATAACCACACCTCAATATGCGCTCTATATCAGCGCGACGAAGGCACATCCACACCACAATCGTCGTCATATTGATATCGAGGCTCCAATGCGAACGCCCCCCTTGCATAGTCGGTGGCCATGGCGACGTAATCCGGCTCGGAATTTCTGGCCTCCAATTCCCTTCGCCAGGCGACCTTGAGCTCGGATTCAGCCTTCTCCCAAGCCTCGTGGCTCGGCGACTTCTTCACGGGCTTGGGCATCGGGTTCTTGGACCGCTTGGGAAGGAGCTTCTCGGGGTTGCGTAGGTCCTTCCTCTTGAGCCGTGAAGCCAAGTGTTTGTCGTGGGTTTACAACGGGTTTGGGATTTGTCTCCCGACCATTCGTTTTGATCGTTTCCGCTCGAAGCACACAATACAGGCTTTTCCATTTTGTGTGTACCCACGAAGATATGAAGATCCTTCGAGTGGAAAGGGCGACACATGGTGCACGGCGCCGACCTTTGTTTCTGACCCGAGATGCACAGGATTTAAGGCGCGGACTCGCAGAGTTTGGGGAGACCAACTTGGACCCCGTGAATCAGACAGGTTAGCGAGTACTATTTATTCACGTGTATTCGGTTTAAAGCGCACTGATTGAAAACAGGTCCCGAGCTGGTGGACGCTGCAAATGCGGTGCTATTGAGGGCAAAGAGGATGCTCATGGACACCGTCATGCCCGTCAAAGTGGTTCCCAACTGTGGGATCATACCTCCCTTTGAGATCACGTCACATGTCGATGGATGTGGTGGTGCTATCATTAATATTGGTTCCACTGGCATGCTCCTCTCGACGTTCACGGATGAATACAGGTGGGTTGTGCAGTGTTTTGCAGCAGTGTTGTGCAGTGTCCCGGGAATAACCTTTGCCTTCCATTGCCATTCAATGTATACAGCTGTGTCTTGCGCGTGACGAGCGAGGACATCTCGGACACACTGGAATTGGAACTGGGCGGCAGAGCCTGCATCCCAATCTCGGGGCATCACTGCACGGCGTTTCTCAACATGAAAACGCCTGGATTCGTGCGGATCAATCTGACGCTCTTGAGCAATCCACAGATGAAACCAGACCACGACAGCTTTCGACACGGCATGAATTACAAGGAGAAACAGTCATATTATATGGCACGGCGGATAGTGGCTTGCGAGTTTGAATTGGATGCAGTCTTGATTGAATAGGACTCGGATCCGCTGTAGTGTTGAACCTGGCGCATCCTTTCTTCCCGCTTGACACCCGTGTTGTGTTGTACCCGGATGAACAGTGCATCCGCGGAGCTGGCATACTGATTCGTGAGTTGACTGGTGCTGAATCCCTGTTACGCACATGCAGGGAAGACAAGTGACCTCTGCTTTGACAGCATGGCCCAGTTTTCGGAGGTTTTAGGATGCATGAGAGAGGTATGAATTTCGAGGCAGACAGAAAAATGGTACCATGATGAGCTGTCACAATCATGGTGGCCACATGACAGATATACCCGCTGAGATGGCATGCCCAAAATGGGAGCCCAAGCGTAGGTGCTGTGATCCGTTGCATCTAACCATCTGATTACTGAGAATGGTACGGTAACTGCGCCCACCTCGGGATCTCGTCGATTTTTTTCACCTTCTCTGCAAGTACCACAAACTGATTTAAACAATTTGGAAATAACAAGTATGGGGCAGAGGTTGCGGAGACAATGCTCTTGCATCAAGCAGTGCATTGTGTGAGCGGGGGCCAGGGGGGTTGAATACAAGTTGAGGTACAGGTTGAGAGGTAGCAGGCGACATGAACCAAAGGGGGCTTGAGGCAGCAGGGAGAAAGACGGTGCAATAACCGAGAGATTGAACTGCCTTCCTTGGGGTCAGTAGGAAGTTATTTTTGTATGTCAGTGCTGGCCCTAGGACAAGAAATTTAAACTGGCTGTCGATTTCCCAGTGAGCAGTGGCATCGACGATCGTCAAATAGAGTGATTGAAATGACTGTCACATAAGGGTATGATACAGCATTAATCAAGGATGTGGGGAATCGGACCCTGGAAAGTGTAAATAACGTTACAACTTGGCTTAGCTGCGTGCTTGCCCAACTGTCTGGTTGGGATGATGCTAAACTGATGGTGGGATCCAAGTGCCTCTAAAATGAAGATTGAAGATGTGATTACCAGTAGTCGTCCACTATCCTCTATTTGCAATCTCTGTTTTCCTGGCCCATATTTGTAACGCCATTGACTTGTGAAGAGCAGTTAAGACAATCTACCGTTTATCTCTGGGCTCTTCGCTGAGGCTGAGGTGCGCATGCACATCAGACAAGTCTATTTGTTGGGACGATGGTGGTGGTGTAGGGAAGGGAGGGGAGTTAAGAGGGAGAGGGAGAGGGGGCATCTGGTAGCTGGTTGTATGCCCCTTCTCGCCGCTCAGAATCATGCTGTCCCGTCTGCAGGGTAGCGTTACTCCAAGCTCTGAAACCCAATCCCTTATTATAAACTCTCATAAGACGTGCATCAAGTCCTGACCCCGCCTTCCAAGGCCCACATATTTCCACCGCCCTGAGCGACCCGTAACCTCCTTTCCCCTCCACACTCAACCCTCGCAGGGACGTGCACAACTACATAATGGGCCGCAACATTCCCTCCTGGAACACCGGCGGATACAATATCATCGCCACAACTGCAACTGAGGACATCGCTGCTGGCTCTAGCAGTGCCCCTGTAGCCGTTGCACCCTTTCCGCTTGTTTCGGTGCAGATGACGGCCTCAGTCAAAGCAAACCAGACTGCTCTGCCCCAACCAACCACCGACTTCATCCCCAAGCGTTTTGTGGCTCCTCCCCAGCTTACTACCCTGCCGGCTGCCACCGCCAAGTCGAGTCTCCCACTGTCGCATGAGGCAGGTCAGGCATAGGGCCAGACCCTCATCCTGGGCTGTGCCTCCAAAACTCCCAATGAGAGGAGGGGGACAGCAACAAAGGGAGATGCTAGGTAGTTCCATGCCGCCCTCCAGATATGGTTGACAGCCTGTAACTTAACATATACCCCCTACACTTGTCAACACTCACACATCCCCCTCATTCACACTTCCACATCCATCCACCCCACTTCACATCACAACACTCACGCTAGCTCACACCTCTCCGCCCTTTCTTGTTGCCAGGCCCCGTGTGTTTCGAGGTGGTCAACTCAGCGACGTACAGCATTACGGAATGTGGACACCTGATTTGCAAGACCTGCTTGGCTAAATTGCCAGGCCCCCGTGTGCTGTGCCCCCTTTGCAGGGAGCAGGCAGCTATAATATAGATATAGAAGGTTGAGGGGTTCGGTAATTACGCATGCAATACATATCTGACGCTGCACCGTTCTTAAGGTATCTGACGCTCACGTGGCCGAGCCATTTTTGAGCAGAGCCCAGGGATGGAACGTCATCATTGCCGGGTAACTTCCTTTCCTATTCTCCCTCTTTCCCCCCCCCCTCGCTCTCTTTTATCTTTTCTTCTCTCCAAAAGAAGAGCGGGCGCTCACACGGCTGAGCCTTTTCAGCATGGCCCAGACAAGCAACGCATTTTTTCAGGGTTCCCACCTGTCCAGGGGGGTGGATCCTCCAGGCCTGGAAAAAGGGCCCCTAGACCAAATACAATCGCAGCCATGCCTGATAATAGGGTAGTTAAAAATCGATCGAGGGCTGTGCCGAATCACTCCCAAGCTTATTGCGAAAGCGGGCGGTCTAGGAGCGCGGGCACCGGGACATTATTTCTTTCTGGAAATCAAACCAGATGCGGCAGGCCATTCCCCTCGCTGTGTCTCTATTTGGCGGATATCTGTCATACTGCAACAGAATGAATGGCCTAATTTATATGCTGCATGCATATGATGGACAACCAGTATGAGGTACAGCGCGATACGGCACGATACGCTGATACAGCACAAGTTCAGCAGGGTTGTGCAGCTAAGGTAGCCCGATACAGTCCGATATGGCACATGTTTAGCTGAAGTGCTACCATGGGTAGCCGTGCCGTAGGGGGCAGGATCATAGCTATTTGACGCAGACTGGGAGCCCAGTGACTGACAGGGCTTGCAGGCAGTCCCACCACCGATGCTGACGGATGAGGCTCTTGAGTGAGTGCGGGGGGCATCAGTCAGTCGTTGAATAGTACGGCACTAGCTTTCCTGTGAGAGCTGCCAGAATCCCAGATTATGACCCTGCCCAGTGTGGATGATGTGTTCATGAGGCTGGAATGCTGACACATTTCAGAAATGATGACAGTTATTTTTGAGACCGGGACTACATGGAAGAAAGAATCTGCATGCGCGCGTGACTGATCCGTGTGAAATATCCGCGCGAATTCCACATATTTTGTTTTGTGCGACGTTTCCGTGCAGATTCCGCACAATTTGTTCCGTGACACAACAGGGCAGATCTGGGTGACTTTGGCTACAGCGTTCAGGGACAAGATGAGGCTGCTCATCATTGAGGCGGCAGGCGAGGATTGGCGGCCAACAGCTCGAAGCCCTTAGGATCACAGCATTTTGTAGCTGGGGCTCACACTACACTCAACGTGATTAGCAATATTATCCATATATTCGTCAATGTTTTCGTAAGGACATTGATGTCCTCGGGTGTAATCGTTGCGTTCTCCCCTGCTTTCTCTACGGCCTCTTCAAGTCAATTGGCAAGCAATGTTACACTTCCGGGTGGGTACGGCAATCTTTAGTTGTAATTTGAAAATCGCTCCCTGTTTACCGTCACTTATGCCAAGCGATGAAACTTTGATTCAGTCGATTGCATCTGATGGTTCAAAGATCGTTGCTTCCATCCACCGGTTTGATTTTTGTCAATCCTCGTCTTTCACCAACACGGGAGTAAACGTTCGAAGGGACGACCTTGTCAGACACATACATTTCATCAGTAGAAACGATCAATTTTAATCATGACATCGGGTTCCTTACATTCATCTGCGGGAACGACCTGGCACGCACAGTACCAGTCTGACCCACCATCGCATCCGGTGTCCGACATGTCAGGGCCTGACATCCTAGTCACCGAATCATATAGTCGGTGTCAGTGCCGAATTCCGGTAGTGATATGATAGTGACATATTCGGACCACCTCCTAGAATAGTGACAATTATGCCTAAATGAATTGAATATATTCGACCTACATATGTCAGGGCCTACATGTCATCGGTGGGTCACATCGGCGGCGTCGACTGTTGATAGGTTTGTATATTCTCTCGGTTGATCACGCGATGCAACGTGCTCTCGGGAGAACGCGAGCGCTGCGGTGAGCGCCAGTGGGCTCGAGCGCCGCGGTGAGCGAGAGCGAGAGCGTGAGCGACGAGACATGGGTGAGCGCCAGTGCTGGGGTGAGCTCGAGCGCCGCGGTGAGCGAGAGCGAGAGCGAGAGCGTGAGCGACGAGCCATGGATGAGCGCCAGCGATCCGGCGTGTTGTACTCGTGATTGAACGTGAACTCCATCAGTCGCCAGTAGTCGGGCTCCAGCGTCGTCGGGCGCAGGCGCAGGCGCTGCGGCGTGTAGTCGGACTGTCTCTGCGGCTTGCTCCAGCGATCCAGCGGCGCGTAGTCGGACTGTCTCTGCGGCTTGCTCCAGCGATCCAGCGGCGCGTAGTCGGACTGTCTCTGCGGCTTGCTCCAGCGCTCCAGCGGCGCGTAGTCGGACTGTCTCTGCGGCTTGCTCCAGCGATCCTGTTGCGCGTAGTCGGACTGTCTCTGCGGCTTGCTCCAGCGATCCAGCGGCGCGTAGTCGGACTGTCTCTGCGGCTTGCTCCAGCGATCCAGCGGCGCGTAGTCGGACTGTCTCTGCGGCTTGCTCCAGCGATCCAGCGGCGCGTAGTCGGACTGTCTCTGCGGCTTGCTCCAGCGATCCAGCGGCGCGTAGTCGGACTGTCTCTGCGGCTTGCTCCAGCGATCCAGCGGCGCGTAGTCGGACTGTCTCTGCGGCTTGCTCCAGCGATCCAGCGGCGCGTAGTCGGACTGTCTCTGCGGCTTGCTCCAGCGATCCTGTTGCGCGTAGTCGGACTGTCTCTGCGGCTTGCTCCAGCGATCCTGTTGCGTGTAGTCGGGCTGTCTCGTGTAGTCGGCCTGACGTGCGTAGTCGGGCTGACGTGCGTAGTCGGGCTGTCTCGTGTAGTCGGGCTGATGCGCGTAGTCGGGCTGTCTCGTGTAGTCGGGCTGACGCGCGTAGTCGGGCTGTCTCGTGTAGTCGGGCTGACGCGCGTAGTCGGGCTGTCTCGTGTAGTCGGGCTGACGCGCGTAGTGGGAGTGATTGCGCTGTCGCTCCTGTAAAACTGTCTCGCGCTGCTGCTGCTGCTGCTGCTGCTGCTGCCGGTGCCACCACACCTCCAAAAGTCGGTACCCGTAAACGTACACGAGGTAAACGTCTTCGACCGGCCCCGGTATGTTCAACAGCCTCGCTCCATTCACCAGGACCACCTGCATGGTCTGCAGGCGCTGCATCTGGTTCTCGTGCCTCGCCAACCCGCGAGCGGAGACTGACACCGCCCTCTCAATCTCGTTCGTCGCAGACGCCATCAAGCGCATGGACGTGTAGACCATCGTCTCTTTCATAGCGAGTGGCGGAATCTTGTACTGGGTGTGCTTCTCGACGCCCAAGTAGACGGACGGGGTGAGAGGTACTCGATCGCCGATCTCGAGGAGGAAGTGGGAGGACGAAGGCGAGAATTTCAGTGTCCAGCGGTGCTGCTGGTCTTCTGCGATCCTGACGACGATGCTGGTCTGCAGTTCCGTGATACTTCCTCTGCAGTACGTCCACATCACAGTCGCTTCCTCGAGAGCGTTGGCGCACTCCGCAACGTTGTTCGGAACGATGTCAAGGACGGTAAACAGCAGAATACTGTTCATGCTCGCGACGAGTGCGTCGAGTCGCGCCTCGACGATGGCTTGTTGCGGCGTGTGGTATAAGGAACTCATGATTGCAAATGGAGAGATTGGGATTGTTGCTTTGACACAGATTCCGCCCGCTTTATGTTTCGCAAGTGTGTACGTGGGTGTGAATCTGCCCGGCGTGTCTATCTATGCACGTTCGACATGACAGCCGTCACCGGATCGTGCAGGCGGATGCGGCATGCCTTGGTTGTCTGTGTTGGCTGCATCAGATAGCGCCAGCCCGGCGGGACCACGAGCGTCCTGCCCACCGCCAGTAGCACCGCGACAGGGTCGGCATCCGCGTCGTCTTTTTTCCGCTGGATCACGACGCTCGGCCTCGCATTGTCCGTCGTTGTTGCATCGTCATACTTGAAAAACAGCAACGTGAATCTGGCATCGGAGCGTATGAACGTCGTCGGCATCGGCAGCGATTCCTCTGGACCGCTCCAAGCGTATTGCCATCTGAACACGGAGCGCACCAGATCGACGTGGTCGACCACGCGGTCTTCGATCACCAGAGGTCGCCTAGTGGTCAGCATCTCTGCGGACACCTCGGACATCTTTGCTTGCATGACATTTCCAGCGGGCGGCGAGACGTACATGCGCGCGTGCGACACGACCAAAATGACGATCGCGACGCAGACGACGACGCCCCACCAAGGCACGGACATCGGGGGGCGGTTGTTGTTGGCGATGCGTCGTGATGCTTTAATGCGATCCTGCATCGTGCGTGCTTGGTACCATGATCGGACGAAAAAGGCGGGACGGGACGGGACGGGACGCGTGTGTTCTACTGTTCTTTGTGCCCCTCCTACTTGACGCCCGTCGGGTAGGGGCCACCCGAGCCATACCAGGGGGTGCTGCGGTCAAACATGCCCTTGAATTCGCCAAGCACATCCGTGTGCGCCATCTGTTCTTCGTACAACGTTCTCGGCAAGAATCGATACTAGACCCGCACCTGCTTCTCCGCTCGCTTCAGCTTTTCCTCGTACACGCTGTGGATCACAATGGCCAAGCCCGCGAAGAGCGTCAGCATGATGATGGCCCGCATGCCGTTCTTACATGCACATGACCCACCCGTTCATAATATTTTCCCGTAAATTCACTCGATTTTTACTCGATTCACTCCCTGACGAGCCTCCCTCTCGACAACACCATCACCGGGGGCGTCATCCACGTCTCTGCGCCCACGATCGCGCACTGGAACCTCCTGAGATCGGCCAGTGCGTCTTCTAATCGTGCCTCTGCCCCCTCCGCCCGCGCCTCCGCCTCCTCCGCCCGCACCTCTGCATATTCTGCCCGCGCCTCTGCCTCGCTCCACATTCGCTCGGCCGCATCTGCTCGCGCCTCGGCCCCCTGCCTACGCCGATACGCCTCTTCCGCCCTGGCCCTCGCCCTCGCCTCCACCGCGTTGTCCCGCGCCGCGGCGATGTCGAGGCGCGCGAGCGCTTCGCGCGTGTGTTCGCCTTCGACGCGTCCAGTGTCATGCATTGCACTGATTTCTTCCGTCGTGGTCCGACGACGCTTGAGAATGCTAAATGCGTACTCGATTGTATGTTACCGCGGAGAAAAAGGAAGCTGGCGCTTGAACACACGCATGTGCTCGACGCCCTACACCCGCTCGGGCAGCCCCTCAACCTACCCTGTGTGGCGCGGCGACAACAGCTCTACACATCCCTCCCTACTCTCCGCGGAATGATGCAAGGACTTCAAGGAAAGCATGAACCCGTTCGACCAATTCAGACCGGAACCGGAGAGCGCGGAGTCGACGGACGATGCGACGCCCTCCTGTGATCGCTTTCGTGAGCATGTCCTTGGATCATTGGATGGTCCGAGAAGCCAAGGCATTCAAGCCGGGAGCCGCCCGTGTTGTTCGCACCGAGGATCGCAAGGCTAGACGACGCCTCGATCCATCGTGGGTGCGTGGGGGTATAAAGAAAAGGGGGTGGCACGGATGTAACGCCACCACACACACACACACACATCCTTTTATATCCCCACCCCACCTCCATCTCCCTCCTCCCCCCCCCGCCGCGCATTTGATTGGGTGCCGCGATGATGATGGTCGGATCTGCGACTCCGTATCGCGTGTCCACCATCACCGCAGTGGGCTGCGTGTGTTCGTCACTCAACATTCACGCCGTCTACAGCTTGATAGCTCTGGACGACGTCGACTCCGAGCAGGAAGGCAGGGTGATCCGCGCGAGTCTCGGGGGTCAGGCACGCGGCGCAGAGCTGCCGGAAAGAAAGGGAAAGGGTGGAGGGGGCGGGCGGAAGAAAAGCGTGCTGCACGTCGATCAAGAGGAGAAGGGAGGCGAGGCACCGTCTTCGACGTGCTTCGGCAACCAGGTGACACTGGCGATGGCCGTGCGCGGCACGTACGTCAACCTCAAGGCCTTCCGCAACGGCCGCGTCCAGCTGACCGGCGTCAAGGCGATCGAGCTCGGGGTCGAGGCGATCGAGCTGCTCGTTCGCAAGCTGGGGCACATCGTCGCGACGCACCCCGGGACGGACGCCGTCGCTGATCCGACGGCTCTCCGAGTGGCGGACTACAAAGTGTGCCTCATCAACAGCGACTTCGACCTGGGCTTCGAGGTGAAGCGCGATCTGATGCACACCTGCCTACGGGAACACTACCCGGAGACACAGTGCTCGTACGAGCCTTGCATCTACCAGGGCATAAAGATCAAGTTCATGTGGAACACCTCCCCGCGCGCCGGTCCGACCGGCGCATGTGCATGTGCATGTGCGAGTGCATGTGCATTCGACGGGGACGACGGCGTGCATGTCGGGCGCACGTGTCTGGGGCGCGGCAACGGACGGGGGCGCGGCGACTGCCGCAAGGTCACGATCGCGGTGTTCCAGAGCGGCAAGGTCATCATCACCGGCGCACACACGCTACAGCAGGTGGACGACGCGTACCGGTTCCTGGTGGACGACGTCGCAGCGAACCACGCCGACGAGGTCCGTCGCCCGCAACCACCGCCGACATCGTCCACGACGCTTAAAAAGTGCGCCCAGACGTTTGCATCCAAATGAGGGAGGGAGGGCACACACACTCTCGCGCGTGGTTTAAGGTCGAATGCGACCCCTGACATCACGATCCGGCAGCCGACGACCATGTGGTTCGACGCACTTGCATCGCCCGCCAGGGATCGCGTGCGCGCACTCCACGACGCGATCGTCGAACTGGACATGCTCGAACTCCAGCCCAATGCCGAGGGGCGGCTCGAGGCAGCAGCTTCGGAGGCCCCACATCGCCTCGAGCAAGCGCTGAGGCTGTTGCCTGGGACGGACGGCAACGGCGACGCTGCCGAGGAGGAGGCGATGATCGCATCCCTGTGCCAGGTCGTGCGAAACGCCGCAGAGGCCAAGGCGGAGTTCCAGAGGCCGCCATATGACGCCGGTCTACAGACGTGGGACCAGTACGACACGTACTGTTTCAAGACAGCCGGACGCGTCTCAGCCGCGATGGACCTGATCGCGGGGTCGCCGCTAGGACCGCAACAGTCGGTGACCCTGGGCAAGCTGGCGCGCAGGGTCGCCATCCTCCGAGGAGGCGGGGCGAATGCCGGACTCTTTCGACTTTGGCCACATGATGCGGAGTCGGGCGCGCGGATGCAAGGCTGCAGCCTGATGCGGACCATGGCACTGGAAGCGATCGGGTTCGCGACCGCCGCCCGTCTCTTCGACATCGAACCACACCCACTCGTCGAGGAGGAGGAGGAGGAGGAAGACGACGTCGCCGCCCGACCACGAGACACCACAGACATGGCGTCGGCTCGTCGAGCGAACATGGTGCGGCTCATGGAGACGCTGTGCACACTCGTGCACACATTCGATCACGCAGATGCAAAGGATACAATCGACGATGCAACATCCGACGAGCTCGCCGCCCTCTTGGCGAATGCGAGGGACGTGGGGGCTTCCGACGACCGTAGCCGCGCCAAAACGCTGCTGCGCGGGCTGTTGGAAGTCGTTGCATCTAGGTGGGCGTCATTGAACGAGGCGAATTCCTCAACCGAACTCCAGAATGATTTGTGATGTTGTAGTGAACTGAATATCAAATATACGGCAAATCTCGAGGGTGGTGTGCCCAATTTCTGGCACCGCAACAGAAAATATTACCAACGTACCTTCGTCATTTGGTCCTCGCTCTCCAAAGGGACCAAAGTGTGGCTAGTCTGTGAGCACACTTCGCCATCCTCAAATCCACCCATTAAAAAGGAGTTCCGTCCTCTCCTTTCCTATTGGACTGGACCTCGGTGACAGAGTCGACGAATTCATTCACCATGTGGCGGCATTCTGTGGTCCCTCCACGTCTGTTGTGTGTGGTGTGCCGCTGCGCCTGCCTGCCAGCAGGGTGCAACTGCCCAGCTGCCCACCCATTCGCTTCCGATCAACGGACATGATGATGGGTATGCTGACTGTTATTTTGTTCTGGGGCATCTCCGCGTCGACCTCTTGACGCGGACCCATTTGTATTGTTTGTTTCAGTGGTCCCTTTTCAGGGGTGCCGTCGGATAACAGAGATGGCAACAGTGACTTCATTCAGTCACCTTCCTCGAGGCATCATTTGATGGAGTGGGTGTCACGCAATCTGAGAACATGCCTTCCTTTTCCGACAGAACGGCGCAGGCCTAGTGTACCCCTTGATGTGCATTCTGAGCAGCATCAGAATGTTCCTCGATGCGTTCACATCTCGGCTCCACGTCGTCTCTGGGAGAACCTTGTGGACCCCCGTTGATTCAGAAGTGTCACGATCTCTGTGTCAATTGATGTGTCAGAGTCTGCAGGGCCAATAACTCACGCATGCCTCACATCCGTTCCGTCGTGTTTGCCTCCATTTTTACCAGAGGAAGCCACGTGTTGCTGTCTAGCTTCGACGTCCTGAATTCGTCAACATCAAGTCCTATGCCCCACTTTGTTCGTGTATGGTGCGCGCGTGTTTTTGTTTGTGCATTATTGGATACGCCCATGTAACAAAACGGCTGACTACGATTGACCCGCACACTTAATCTGCCGTATGTGTACACTGTAATGCCTGGTCCCTGCTGGCCTTCCTTCCGCCGCGACGCCAGTAACTCGGGTGTCGCCCCCTGGCCGCTGATGCCCGAGAACGCCGAGAAGAAGGGAGTCGATTCCGTCGTCCGAAGCGTGCACATGGGCGGGCTGGTGTGGGGTACGCCCGTCGCCGCATCCGAACGGCGTCTGTACGTGGGATCGACCAACCGGCGGTTCTGGTGTCTTGATCCGAGCAGCGCAGACGTGTCGAAAGCCGTCTGGAAGTTCCGCATTCGATCGAGACGCGCAGACACGCTCATCGACTCTTCCGCATCGATATCGCCCGGCGGAGAGATCGTAGTCGTGCCCGGTGGCGACGGCGCGCTGCACGCACTCGATGCGGCGAGCGGGCGGGAGGCGTGGACGTTTTGCGCGACCACGGTCAGCGCAAGCAAACACGACTCCGGCGTCGTGGTTAACTCGTTCGAGGGCAACGTCAAGCACAGTGAAGACGGTCGGCGCGTGTACGCCGGCTGCGACAACGCCATGTTCTACTGCGTCGACGCTGCGACGGGCGTCGAGCTTTGGCAGGTCCAGACCGGCATGATGATATGGACCGTCGCCGCGATCCTTCCTCACGTCCCGGGGGTCGCCGGAGAGATCGTCCTGATGGGATCACTCGACGGGAGCGTGTACGCGGTGACTGGCGAGACCGGCGTTGTGCTGGCCAAGCACGACACGGGTGGCGAAGTAAAGGCGTCCATATCGGCTGCGTCGCCAGACGCGGTGTATGCCTGCAACAGCAACGGCGACATCACACGCCTGCGTCTACGCGCGTCGGCGGACGGCACAACCGCCGTGTTCGAGACGGTGTGGGCGACACACGTCGCTGGCGAGGTGTACGGTTCGCCGGCGGTCGCCGGCGATCGCCTCATCGTCGCAGACATGACCGGGGCGGTGACGGCCATCCGGGCAGTTGATGGCATCGTGATCTGGAGGCTCCAGACGTATGCCTACATCGCGAGCTCGCCAGTGCTGACGTCAGACGGATTCGTGGTGGTCTGCACCTCGTCCGGCGCGCTGCTCGCGATAGACGGCGCGGACGGCACCGTGCGAGGGGCCTTGAGCCTCGTGGCAGGGCAGGCATTCGAGATGCAAGCGGGAGGCGGCACGCCGCTCCTGGCGCACGCCGGAGGACGGCAGCAAACGGCGATGAACGCGTCGCCGATCGTGTTGCCTTGCGGCACGGTCGTCGTGGGTTCCTACGGAGGGCACGTCTACCTCGTGCCCGGCGCCGCGCTGTTGAAAGCGGCACCGGCATTAGGATCTGCGGTCCTCATCCCGCGAGATATATCCATCGGCGCCAACGCAGCCAACACCACGCACATGCGAGAAGTTTCCGACCCAGGCGCCGGCGTCGTGCAGCTGCAGCTCCACGCGTTCCGGGGGGGCGCGTACGTGGTGCGTTCCACCATCACCCGCCTGCGCGTCACCATGCGGTCGACGGGACCGGGCGGCGAGGACCTCAGAGATGCGTTCGAGGCGCTTCTCTCGCCAGACGGGCGATTCGTGAACCTCGTGCCCCGTATCCTGCCGCCGAGGGAGGGCAGCGCGCCGATGCGCGTGTTCGTGCACGGCGAGTTCCACGAGCGGTCGTCGTCATGGCTGGTCGACCGCGCCACAGAACGCGCATCGCGAGGAACACCCTTCTCCTGCGCGCCGGTCGACATCGACTGGGCGCCGCGCTCAGTCTCCAAAAATGGATCGGCGTCACTGTTCGAGGAGGGGGGGGCGTTGGCGTGGAACGTGAGGTCCATGTATTGCGCGCAGCCGACGGTGCTGAACACCTACGTGCCCGCGGCGATGGACGTCCAGGGCTTCGTCATGCATGCCTTCGGGCATCGACCCGACGCGAAGCGACGCGGCAGCGGCACGTTCTTCTTGATCGGCATTTCGGCGGTGCCTGGCGACGACACAGCCGAGCCGACGACAGACGACGATCCGTTCGAGCTGCCGATCGTGCTCCGCGAACCGGACAAGGTGATCTTGCTGTCCGCAGTGTACGACGGCGACGTATTCCACGCCAGGTCCGAGGGGTTCTTCTCGTTCGCAGCAATGGGCGGGACCATACCCATGAACGAGATGCGCATCTTCGGGCGCGTCATCGACGCAGACACGGGTCGGCTGCGCCTGGACTATTACGCTCGCGCGAGCTGCGTTGGAATGCGCGGGAACGGAAGCATGTACACGTTTCCGGCAGAGTTGGTCAACCAGCTCTGCGATCCGTCGTTGACCATCGCCCTCGTGGGCGGCGCGACGGGAGACCCGAGGCCGAGGCCGGTGCGCGAAACCATACACGATGGCGGTGAACCCACGCACCTCGTGGTGTGGGCGGACAACGTGACCGGTCAGATCGAAGCCACGCTGGACCGCACCGGCTTTGTCAAATCGGTCGCACGCGACTGCCGTGCGGTGTTGTTCGTCGACGGGGACAGGCTGGACGCATCTCCGGGCAGCGGCATGGCGGGCATGTGCAACGTGCCGACGCGTGGCATATTCTCGTCAGACGGCATCGTGATGGACGCGATGCTGGGACCGACCGTGAAGATAGCGTGCGACCTCCACGTGCAGCCCAACGCGGTGATGCTCTCGTCGGTGGCCACGACCGTAGCGATGCTGTGGTTCCACACTCTGGGGGGCAGAGCAAGGCTCGCAGTGCCCGGCCTCATCGTGTACAAGTGGCTGGCCGACGTGCTCGACGGCGCCATCGCGAGGCGGTGCAACAGATCCTCCAGGATCGGCGGGCTGCTCGACACGCTAGCGGACGCGTTTTTCTGCGGCGTCGTGGTGCTCCTCCTGCTCTCGACGAATACCCACGGAAACAAGAAGAAGAATGCTCTGGGAGGGCCAGCGACGTGGGCCGCCGCTGCTGCAGTCGCGATACTGCCTTGGGCGGTCCTCGCCGCAACCACAGGCGGGCCCTCGCTGTGGGACCACTCGAGGTTCAAGAACCACGACACGTCGCTCAACGCAGCCACGTGGTTCCTGTCGGAGAACACGCTGATCGTCACGATCGCGATCGCATCCATGTACACCCTGCTCGCAGTGCCCTCCGGATCCGTGAAGTCCGCCCTAGTGCGCACTGTGTCGTTCTTTCGTGGGAGATACGGATGGCCGTGCGCGGGAGCGGCGCTGTCGTTCGCGGCAGTCTTCGCTGCGGTGCTGATGAGGACGGACCGGAGCTCGATCGATCCAGTGTCGGGTGCCGTGGTGCGCGAAAGGTGCCCGTGGGTCTCTCGCGTTGCGGCAGTGATGCTGATGCTCATCCCAGCGGTCTTAGTGCTTCACATGATCGCGTGCGTTTCGGAGCAGCACCTGGCCACCGGGTACACGATCGCATCGGTCGTGGCCGTGTTCGCGGTCGTGTGGGCCGTCGCCGATATTTTAGACAAGGCGTGAAACCATCGGGAAAAATCGTTGTCCTTTTACATCACAATCATAGACTATTACGAGACTCCTGCATGACGGCGATGCTCATAACAACATCATCCCATACTTCAGGTTGAAGTGGGCATCAGAGGATGCACCCTATTCTTCATGTATACCATGACTCCGACGAGGGCAATGCCGACGAGGACAACAATGCCGGCGATGGCGATGCCGGCGACGGCCCCGGTCGACAGGACCGGAGGTGTTGAGGCAAGGTCAGGTGTCGCAATCGGAGGTGGCTGCTGCTGGGAGACCGCGGTCGTCGTCGACGCGGTCGTCGGAGGCGGCGGAGGTGGCTGCTGCTGGGAAGTTGTGGTCGTCGTCGACGGAGGCGGAGGCGGCGGCGGTGGCTGATCAGTCGTGGTCGTGGTCGACGTAGGCGGCGGCGGTGGCTGCTGCTGGGAAGTCGTGGTCGACAGAGGCGGAGGCGGTGGCTGATCAGTCGTGGTCGTGGTCGACGTAGGCGGCGGCGGTGGCTGCTGCTGGGAAGTCGTGGTCGACAGAGGCGGAGGCGGTGGCTGATCAGTCGTGGTCGTGGTCGACGTAGGCGGCGGCGGTGGCTGCTGCTGGGAAGTCGTGGTCGACAGAGGCGGAGGCGGTGGCTGATCAGTCGTGGTCGTGGTCGACGTAGGCGGCGGCGGTGGCTGCTGCTGGGAAGTCGTGGTCGACGTAGGCGGCGGCGGTGGCTGCTGCTGGGAAGTCGTGGTCGACGTAGGCGGCGGCGGTGGCTGCTGCTGGGAAGTCGTGGTCGACGTAGGCGGCGGCGGTGGCTGCTGCTGGGAAGTCGTGGTCGACGCAGTGGGGACGGCCATCTGACGGGAGAACCATTCGTAGATCTGGGCGTCCGAGGGCGTGCTGCAACTGTCGCTTTTACAGCATTGCCGGGTGAGGTAAGTGCTGGTCGGAGTTGTACGGGTCGACAGTGTTCGTGGATCGCAGATGTCGCCAAAGGTGTTCCAAATGACGTCCGACTGGAACCAGTAGTACGTACTCGGCGGGTTGGTCGTGGACACATCTTCGACCACTGACAACGAGCACACGGGGAGCAACGAGGTATTGGCGCCGCGGCTGATGATGGCCCTCACTTTGGCGAGGCCGTCGGCAGCATCGGTGAACAAGTTTGGCGTGGGAGAGGTGCTAGACGGGTTGTAGGTTATCCCGAACAGAAACTTAGCGCAGGTGTATGTAGCTGAATCAGACGGGGGGAGTTGTTGTCCCAAACATAGCACGGCGATAATGACAAGGGCATAAGGAGGTCTCGACATGATATAAATGGACATCATGCTTGCGGTAATGGCACACCTCTACCTATTTTTTCTGCAACCACTGCAACCGAACCGGCATGCCCACATTTAGACCGCTGGACCGCGACATGACCTTCATCGTGTTCTTGCAAGGCAGAATACAGGGGAAAAACTGTTATTTTTGAATCGACAAGGATGTTCTGCATGGACTGCATGGAAGACGGGTGGTCTCATCGAGTGCCATGCCGCCATGCCACGGTGGAGATCGGAATGTCTGCATGCCTCGGGTAGCCTTAAGACTCATCGAGGCGGTCGAGCGTCGAGGAGCTTGATGATCAGTATGGCTTTCTTTCGATCTGCAACCTGCTTCGCCATCTTTACCTTCCCGTTCCATCCGTAGCCTTCTGATCGGTTGAAATAGGGCCACTTTCACTGCCTGAGACTGTGTACCGTATGCGGCGTCATGACCGACAACATCATGGCCATGTCCAGGTTGCGACCCACGAGGTTTGCGCACCGTACCAGCTCTGAGGTCGCTGCTCGGGCGCGCTTCACTACGTTGCGAGCAATCCACCCTCGGATCGCTGCTTGTATGACGACAACGGCCGAATCTCGCATCCTGTCTTCGCGTATTTTCCTGGCGAATTCTACCTCGGATTTTCTGAAGAGTTCCGACTCGTAGTAAGCGTCGGCCCAGAAGTAGGGGGCAGTGGCCTCGTAATCTTTCGGCGGCGGCGCTCGGCGCAGGCTTGCCTCTTTCGTCTTACGTCTCCCACTGTCACTGTGTTTTCTGTGCCCGATGCATCGACTTCAAAATACACTCAACCCTAGCTGTTTTGGGACACCCGCGTCAACCACTTGATCATACCCCCCAAGTTCGCATCATAGGACCGATTTTGTATAGATGGATATACACCATCTTTCTAACACACTTAAGCTCCGTTCCCGCGGGCACGGCTGGTGTCAGAGATTTTGCTGTGTTTTCTTCGTCAGCGTCCTCGAAGCCGCTTCACGATGTGCTGCTCAATACGCGGCACGACGCCTTGTCGACAGAGGATGAGCGGCCGCGGGGCAATCAGAAGCCTCCGAATGTTCAGCGCGGCGTTGAGGTCCCGGCTGACGAACTTCTCGAGGACGGGGTTGAACAACAGTCCTCGATGCATCGCAAGGCAAACCTCGACGACCTGATCGTGACGAGGCGCAGGATGGAGTCGTCTTCGCAGTGAACCTTGGACGTGCGGAACTCGTCAGTCCAGTACGTCGATACCCGAGATGCACACTCTTTGTATGCTCGGGTCGTCGGTACAGACTGCTCACCCACACCCCCTGATGCGAACTTCCCGTTGCCGTAGGGTTCACGAGCCGTCGCCCTTCGCCTTCGAACTTGACTCTCAATCCGTTGAAGAAGTTTGCAAAGACGCGCTGCTTTCCTCCCTCCGTACAGCGATAGCCGCTGCCTCGCCCATCTCGGTCGTAGGTATTCGGTCCAGAGCTCCTGCTTGTGGAGCTCGAACTGGATGAGGTACCACTCGTGCGCCGTCGTGCTGACGCCTTTGGTGATCGCTTCGGATAGGGCGTCGAGATGGACCTGGATGCCTCGCGTCCATCGTTCGACGTTGCGCCTGGCCGTGATGCAACCGCTCTCTGTGTAGTACTGCTTCCGAGTCAGCTTGGCTACTTGGGTCTGACCTTCGACGATGCCGGCCATGTAGTAGATGTTGATGCGCCCCGGGTCGTTGCCGACGACGATGTCGGACAGGGACGGCTTGTACTGTACAGTTCCCTCGCCACTCCTTCCTTCTACACCGCCCACGCCCGCCGAGGCCTTCTCGAACGTCGCGCACAGGCTCACACCGTCAGTCATCACCGACCTACTCTGATTTCCTCTCCTGTTGGAGCCCACCCTCTTCTGTATTGGTATGAAATTCGACCGAATCCTGTTTCAGTTCATCCACAGAATACATGGGTCGCCCCTGTTGTATGTATACGTCTCGGCGTTTGAGGAACGTCCTTGCTAAGGCTAGACCGTTTGTTGCAACACCATAATACCGAGCTTTCTTGCAGCTAAACCCGAGTTTGTGGAAGCACCTCCGTACCAACTCTTTTGAAACGTCGAACAGGTGTGACAGCTAAATGCATGTTTTAAATGGATCTTGTTGCAGTGACGAGGTGATCGCCTGTAGAACGAGATTTCATCTTCAGAGCAGGCCTGATGTCGAGTTTTTGTTTCAATGGCGCGAGACCTTCTGCGACCCACCTCTGGGCTGTAGATTTGCTGATTCTGCATGACTTTGCGGCAGCCCGCACGCTTCGTAGAGTTCTTTATACCTCCAAATAAGTACTTGCCTTCGGCCAAAAGGCCAAAAGTCATGTTTGTAGTCACCCAAGGCATCGAAAATAAAATAAAATGCCCGACAGACCCAGCTATGGTAGGATTGAACGAACTGCAGCTCGATATGGTTCACGCAGGGATGTCCCATTCTAGAGTTGCCAGACTATAACACGGGGATATCCATCGTCCGCCGGCGTCATCGAGATCCCATCCCACGCCACCTAAGGGTAGGGTACCCGCAATGTACGCAATGTATCTTGGATGGACACCGGTCAGGCCATACAGTGCCTGGCACGTGCCGAGGCTCGCCGCGTTCGTCCGATCACCGACGTCGACGAGCTGGCGTCTCTGGACGCGCGTTTCGGGTCTCGTCTGCCCGCCTTCCGCATCGCCAGAGGGTCTGGCACGTCCCTGTTCGTCGCGGAGGCCCTCGAGGAGCGCTGTCCTGGGCACGTCAACGCCGAGCGCCTGCCCACGATCGTCGACTTCCTGAACCGCCGCGCCCTGCCTCTGGTCGACCCTCGATCGGACGTCACCGGTACATACCGGATCGAGTTGCACGACTCCTACACCTACCTTCCCGGCCGTGAGCTCTACGAGGAGGCGTTCACTTTCGGACGGGCTCAAGACGCGCTGGAGCGCCGCGTAGCGCTGCTACCGGACCCGTATCACATGGCGGACTTCGGCGGGCTCGTCTCGGCCGCGTCGGCCGATCCGGTCCATTGGTCCGAGAAGCAGCCCAAGCTGTTCTTCGCCGGTGCCACGACGGGCGAGGCCGACCCGGCCACGAACGCGCGCGTGCGGGCGTGCGCGTGGTCGACCCAGCGACGTGATATCTCCCACATGCTCATCACCAAGCTGGTTCGGATGCGTCTGGAAGACATCCTTGCCGTGCACCCTGCCTTCCAAGAGGCGGTGCACGGCTGGGTGCCGATCGAGGACCACTTCCGATTCCGGTATCAGGTCAACATCGCGGGAAACACGGCGTGCTGGTCGCGACTGCCGGCGATGCTGTCCAGCCGCTGTCTCGTCGTACACGCGAGGCAGCGCAAGGGCGACGACGCCATGTGGTACTACCCGTTGCTCCGGGAAGGGACGCACTACGTCGCGGCCGATTCGACGGATGGGGAGGACCTGCAGCGGGCACACGCGTTCTGCCGAGCGTACGACGGCCGATGCAAGACCATCGTCGACACCGCAAACGTCGTAGCTCGCGACATTTTCCACGTGGGCGCTGCGGCGGCTTACACCGCCGACCTGCTGCAGGAGTGCGCCTGGCGAGGCCGCGCCTGATTCGCGGTCATTAAGACGGGCACGTATAAGGGGTGGGCGACATGGGCACCGGCACCGTCGGGTAAGACGTGATCTGGCAGCGGGGGAGGTGCTGCATCGTCGTGTCGATCTGGGGGTAACAGTTGGTCTTGTAGTAGCCGATGCCCTGCAGAGGCGCGCCAGGAGCGCCAGGAGCGTACTTGAGGGCGCTGCACTGCGTGCCGGGACGGTCCATGCCGAAGAGGTTGTTCTCGAGGTCGACCAGGTTGCCGCCGATGTGGGAGACGGCCGTGCCACCCACGATGCCGAGCTCGATGCGGCACTTGTTCACATGCTCGAACTTCATGGGGTCGAGCATGTACGTCATCGGCGTCACGCTCTGTGTCAAAGCCTCAGCGTACGCGCAGGTGTCGTACAACAGGCGGTTCATCGTCGCAAACACTCGTTAGTTACACTCCCACGCACATTTTTTTTCAAGACGCGCGCGTTCGACGCTGCGCACCACCGGCGTGCCCTAAAATCGACCATCCCATCATATTGCTGCGTGCACCAGCAGACACACCATGAGCATGAGCTGCGACGAGGGCGCGGAGGAAGCAGCTCCGATTCAGGGCAGGACAACAATGGATGACGCTGATCGTTTAACTAAAGGGGGGTGGGGCGACAAGTCAACGCCAAATCAGCAGCAGCAGCAGCAAGAGCAGGAGCGGCAAAGGCAATGGGATGAATACTACCGTCAGAATCCACAGCAGCAGCAACAACAGCAGTATCAGCAGCAGCATCAACAGCAGCAGTATCAGCAGCAGCAGCAGCAGCAGCAGCAGCAGCAGCAGCAACAGCAGCAGTATCAGCAGCAGCAGCAGCAACAACAGCAGTATCAGCAGCAGCAGCAGCAACAACAGCAGTATCAGCAGCAGCAGCAACAGCAGCAGTATCAGTATCAGCAGCAGCAGCAGCAGCAGCAGCAGCAACAGCAGCAGTATCAGCAGCAGCAGCAGCAACAACAGCAGTATCAGCAGCAGCAGCAGCAGCAGCAGTATCAGCCCAAAAAAGAATCCATGCTCAATCAACTTTTTAGTGGCACTTTGTTCATGACTGAAGCTGAGAAGAAGAGGAAAGAAGACATACAAAGAATTGTTCGAGCTGAAGAAGAAGAATATGACAAACTAGACTCGTTTGAAAGCGCTTACGCGGATTTCGACGCTGCTATCGAGGCAAAGCATAAAGCAAGGCGAGACAGGGGCGTTGACTCAAATAAAGAAACCTCGGATGAAGAAGACGACACCGAAGAAGAAGTAGAAAAAACAGAAGAAGAGGAAGAAGAGGAAATAGATACAAGAACAGAACAAGAAATTTTAGCCGAAAGTCTGGAAGGCTTCGAACATTTTGATTTCGAGGCAGCTAAGGAGAAAGAGATGAAGAAAGAACAAGAGCTTCAAATTGAAAAGGATGAGAAAGAAAAGATAGCAAATATAAACCAACAACGGAAGGCGCAAGATATTCTTTATCCAAAGTATAAAAATAGTAACAATAAGAAACCCAATCCGCAGGGTCAGGCTCCGACACCGAATGAGGGGCCGCAGCAGGGGCCGCAAGTTCAGCCGGGGGTCGACAGTAATCAGCTGGTACAGAGTGGTCCGCCACCGCCGCCAGGACCGCATAGTGAAACGCAGCAGCAGGGGCCGCAGCAGGGGCCGCAAGTTCAGCCGGGGGTCGACAGTAATCAGCTGGTACAGAGTGGTCCGCCGCCGCCGCCAGGACCGCATAGTGAAACGCAGCAGCAGGGGCAGCAGGGTTTTTATCCGCTGGTTGCGACGCAGCAAGGACAGGAGACACCGCAACAAGGAACTTCCTTTCTTTCGACTGGACCGGTGCGGGAACAAAACGATCAACTGCTGTTGGCAGCAAAACGTAACGGAGCAGATCAGAATGTGCAGGTGATTCCGTTTTCGGAGCCTCCGACGCCTGCTCAAAAACAGCAACTTCTGCAAGATGTTCAGCCTGGGATCGGCGTGGCAGAGGGTCAGCCGGGAGCAGGCAATAATCAGATGCCACAAGGACAAGAGAAACCGCAACAAGGAACAAGGGAACAGCAACATGGTCGGCCCCCGGCACACGATGAACCCGGGAAATACCCGCCGTTGGGGTATTATTCGCCAAATCCACTGTCAGGACCGCCGCCAGGACCGCCGCACAGGCCAACACAGGGGCAACAAGTACTGTCGGGCGAACAGCAAGGAACTTTCATCTCGACGAGTCCGTTTTCGAACCTTCCGACGCCTGAAGAAACCGACCGGCTGCAAATAACTGAACAGCCGCCGGCTGACATGCATTCGTCGGGAACGACAGGGACAACGGAGCAGGGTGCATACCCGAACATTTTGCAGGATCAGGCGCCGGCGGGAATGACAGGGACAACGCAGCAGGGTGCATACCCGAACATTTTCCAGAGTTATCAGCCACAGAGTGATCCGCCACCGGGCTATCCGCAGACGATTCAGGGTCATGCGGGTGATCCGCCACCGGGCTATCCGCAGACGATTCAGGGTCATGCGGGTGATCCGCCACCGGGCTATCCGCAGACGATTCAGGGTCATGCGGGTGATCCGCCACCGGGCTATCCGCAGACGATTCAGGGTCATGCGGGTGATCCGCCACCGGGCTATCCGCAGACGATTCAGGGTCATGCGGGTGATCCGCCACCGGGCTATCCGCAGACGTTTCAGGGTCATGCGGGTGATCCGCCACCGGGCTATCCGCAGACGTTTCAGGGTCATGCGGGTGATCCGCCACCGGGCTATCCGCAGACGTTTCAGGGTCATGCGGGTGATCCGCCACCGGGCTATCCGCAGACGATTCAGGGTCATGCGGGTGATCCGCCACCGGGCTATCCGCAGACGTTTCAGGGTCATGCGGGTGATCCGCCACCGGGCTATCCGCAGACGTTTCAGGGTCATGCGGGTGATCCGCCACCGGGCTATCCGCAGACGTTTCAGGGTTATGCGCCGAACATGGATCCGATAAGATATGAGCAAACATATCAGAATTATGATGATCAGGGTGATACATATAGTTCACACAAACACCGGCCGGTCAAATTCAACGTAGCCAAGTTTCTGTTCACTATCCCACTGGCCATTGGGCAATTAATTGACGATATTATAGATGCGCTCCCGAGGGTGGCCAATCTGTTCCAGTCCCTCGTCCTCGTGGTCATTGGGGTTGCGATTTTCGGTGTCGTCCTGTACTGTCTGATCTACCGATACCCTCGCATGTTCCTGCTCAACCACACCGAAGACGCGGAAGGTTATTCGACCGCGCTCTACATCGAACTCGCGGACAACATGCGTCTCGTCGCGGACGCGGACATGAGCTGGCTCGCGAACCTCGGCGAGGTCGGTCAATTGCAAACAGACATCACGGGTGTGCTCAACCGAATCGGCCCTCAAGACGACATTGCCACTTACATGACGTTCCACACTTCGCTGACCGACTACAGCATGATCGGCAGGAGCGATCTGCGCAACAACAAGCCGGAGTTCATGGATGAAAACAACGACACACTCGACACGGCAGACTTCAGGCAGCACGTGCTCGAGGCGATGGACCGCATCCACAAGTCCGTCGCCTCCATATCCAGCGCGCTCGAGAACGGTGGCGACCTACGCACACGCAGCGACAAAATCGCAGCGACCGACACAGCAAAAAAAGCACAGACGGCGCTGGCATTCCATACCATTCGCATGATTTTGGATCAACGAGAGGAAATCGAGTTTCTCTTCCTCAGCAGGCGGAAGCACCTGCCGATGGGCATCTGGCTCATCTACTACTTGCCGCTCGTCAAAAATATATACAACGTTCGAATCCCTGCCATGTGGAGGAACTTCCCGAAGGCGTTCGGAAAGAATCTGTCGGCAGGCTTCGACATATGGACAAAACTCGGGTTCGCGGCTGCGCTCATGCCGTGCAACATGGCATTCACGGACCCGCAGGAACGCGCAGACGCGTGCAAGGTGCGCGAAATGTTCGAGCAACAACCGCCGCCACCTCCACCGAAAGACCCCGTCTCGGACGAGGTCGAAAACTTCGGACTTGCAGACCTCATCGGCGGGATCGTCACGCTCATCATGAGCCTCATACCCATCGCCACGGCCTTCCTCAATCTCGTCATGGGAATAGCGACGGATCCATTCGGCACGATCATTGGATTAATCACGCTCGTCTTTGGATTAATCATCGGCCTCACGCTCTTTCTCCTGCACCTCGTGCTCTCTATCACGCTAATAGCTCCGGCGTTCATCTTCTTCGTGGCCTTAAGCTTGACATGGCAATACTGCTTCCTCACCACCTTGCTGCTCGTCGCGACCACGCTCATCCTGGGCATCACCTACTTCATACTGTGGCTCATCGACATGCCCACCGGGGGCATGATCGTCCGGTTGCTCAGATGTGACAAGAACCCGTCCGCCTGGTACACGCAGCCCGGGTTCGCCGAGGGAAACAGCTTCTCCACATATGCACCCTTATGCCTCCGCCCATGCTTCTCACGATACCGGCTCGTTTTGGATGGGGCATGCTGCGAAAGGATGCCGAGCCACATGCCCGACTGGTGCCCGCAACAACAGATCTACCGGACCTTCCGCAACGGCGCTCCCTACAGGTCCGACCCAGGGCCGCAGACGTTCGTAAACTACCCAGGGACCCCCGGCTTCAAAAAACAAACGCTCAAGGAGCGGACCAAGACCCTCGTCGACGCATACACGGAAAAAGCCAAATGGTACCACCGATGCTACTCCTCCCTCACAGGCTACGACTACATCAATCGACACCTCTGCGACAACATAGACCTTCTCACGCAAAACACCGACGCAATCTCAGCCATGTCGACATCCTGCCAGGAAATATACTGCGATTATCGGCCCGCCGACTCGGACAACCTGAGGGCGTGGCGCACGTCGGATCGCATGCAACCAGGGGCACCCGGCGGGCCCAATACAACGAGCTGCGAACGACTGAGGAACATGCAGGCCGATGCAAACGTCGCGGGGGGGAAAGGGGACAATCTCCTGAAAAAAGCCATATACATTGCCATTATCACCGCAATATTCGTGATCCTCCTCTACACCCTGCTGACAAACACGCCAGACATAATAAGGAACGCTTGGACCGGTCCATTCCAAGTAATGGTATCAGACGATGCCGCGGGCTCAAAATACAAGCCGACACCCAAGGCGAAAAAGAACTCGAAAAAGAAATGATCACATCGCAGAGAGCTCCCAGAGGACGACCCCGCAAGAAGCTGCAACCTTCATATCGACGTCACGCGTGTACTTTGAAGCGAGGCGGTGACGCACCAGCGCGAGTGCCGCCCAGATGTCTGACACGTCCACCTGCGGCACCAAACAAGCCGCCTCGGCGGCCCGAATAGACGCCTGCACCCCACCCCCTTGATCGGTGGACCCAAACCCGGACAGGAGGAAGCCCTCGAGGGCCGAGGACCCTGAGAAACCCTCATGAACGACCATGTCGTCTGCGAGAGAAACGTACACAACGGCGGCGGCTGTCAATAAAACAGCTAGAGGCAACCATTGGGGGTGGCGACATAGAACCAAGAAACGTCGGTACGCTTCACTCGATGCACTCTTTACGTGCGGATTTGAGCCTGGCCGCCGTTCGCCCGGCCGTACGGGAGGGAAGAAAGGTTCGGGAGGGACGCGACGGAGGGGGGGCGGGGGCCTATCGTGGTGGGTCTTCACCACGGTGGCGATCGGATACACAGGTGGTTTTAAAACCATCAGTGGGGGAATTCGCAGCTTCAACGTCGTCACGGGGGGGGGCTTGACAGGGAGGCGTGCAGAATATCGCAAAACGGCGACCGGAGGTGGCGGCGGAGGAACGGAGGGGCGAACAAGGGATCTCAATGCCGTGATCGGAGGAGGAGGTGGTTGCAGCGAAATCACCGGGGGCGGTCGGGGCACAAGCGAAATCACCGGGGGCGGCCGGGGCACAAGCGAAATCACCGGGGGCGGCCGGGGCACGAGCGAAATCACAGGGGGCAAACGCATTCGCAAAGCAGTCAGAGGAGGTGGGGGGGGAGTAAACCCCCGACTCGGCAGTGTGACGAACACGACGACGTCGGGCCCCCCTTCGCCTTCCGGCAGGTCGAACACGACTTCATCTTGCCGCGGCGATCTGTCTAGGGTAGGATCGTCGACGAGCACGACGACGTCGGGCCCCCCTTCGCCTTCCGGCAGGTCGAACACGACTTCATCTTGCCGCGGCGATCGTTCTAGGGTAGGATCGTCGACGAGCACGACGACGTCGGGCCCCCCTTCGCCTTCCGGCAGGTCGAACACGACTTCATCTTGCCGCGGCGATCGTTCTAGGGTAGGATCGTCGACGAGCACGACGACGTCGGGCCCCCCATCGCCTTCCGGCAGGTCAAACACGACTTCATCTTGCCGCGTCGATCTTTCTAGGGTAGGATCGTCGACGAGCACGACGACGTCGGGCCCCCCTTCGCCTTCCGGCAGGTCAAACACGACTTCATCTTGCCGAGTCGATCTTTCTAGGGTAGGATCGTCGACGAGCACGACGACGTCGGGCCCCCCTTCGCCTTCCGGCAGGTCAAACACGACTTCATCTTGTCGCGTCGATTTTTCGAAGGTAGGATCGTCGACGAGCACAACCACGTCGGGGCCCCCTTCGCCTTCCGGCAGGTCAAACACGACTTCATCTTGTCGCGTCGATCTTTCGAAGGTAGGATCGTCGACGAGCACGACGACGTCGGGCCCCCCTTCGCCTTCCGGCAGGTCAAACACCACCTCGTCCTTCTGCGTCGATCTTTTCAGACTAGGATCGTCGACGAGCACGACGACGTCGGGCCCCCCTTCGCCTTCCGGCAGGTCAAACACGACCTCGTCCTTCTGCGTCGATCTTTCGAATGTAGGATCGTCGACGAGCACCACCACGTCGGGCCCCCCTTCGCCTTCCGGCAGGTCGAACACGACTTCATCTTGCAGCGTCGATCTTTCGAAG
This sequence comes from Limnomonas spitsbergensis, assembly GCA_037349105.1. Classification (NCBI taxonomy): domain Eukaryota; kingdom Viridiplantae; phylum Chlorophyta; class Chlorophyceae; order Chlamydomonadales; genus Limnomonas; species Limnomonas spitsbergensis. The sequence continues at coordinate 629,517 of JAYJMM010000014.1, forward strand.
GTAGGATCGTCGACGAGCACCACCACGTCGGGCCCCCCTTCGCCTTCCGGCAGGTCAAACACGACTTCATCTTGTCGCGTCGATCTTTCGAAGGTAGGATCGTCGACGATCACGACAACGTCGGGCCCCCCTTCGCCTTCCGGCAGGTCAAACACGACTTCATCTTGTCGCGTCGATCTTTCGAAGGTAGGATCGTCGACGAGCACAATCACATCGGGTCCCCCTTCGCCTTCCGGCAGGTCAAACACGACCTCGTCCTTCTGCGTCGATCTTTTTAGAGTAGGATCGTCGACGAGCACAATCACATCGGGTCCCCCTTCGCCTTCCGGCAGGTCAAACACGACCTCGTCCTTCTGCGTCGATCTTTTTAGAGTAGGATCGTCGACGAGCACAATCACATCGGGTCCCTCTTCGCCTTCCGGCAGGTCAAACACGACCTCGTCCTTCTGCGTCGATCTTTTTAGAGTAGGATCGTCGACGAGCACAACCACATCGGGCCCCCCTTCGCCTTCCGGCAGGTCGAACACGACCTCGTCCTTCTGCGTCGATCTTTTTAGAGTAGGATCGTCGACGAGCACAACCACATCGGGCCCCCCTTCGCCTTCCGGCAGGTCGAACACGACCTCGTCCTTCTGCGTCGATCTTTTTAGAGTAGGATCGTCGACGAGCACAACCACATCGGGCCCCCCTTCGCCTTCCGGCAGGTCGAACACGACCTCGTCCTTCTGCGTCGATCTTTTTAGAGTAGGATCGTCGACGAGCACAACCACATCGGGCCCCCCTTCGCCTTCCGGCAGGTCGAACACGACCTCGTCCTTCTGCGTCGATCTTTTTAGAGTAGGATCGTCGACGAGCACAACCACATCGGGCCCCCCTTCGCCTTCCGGCAAGTCGAACACGACTGCGTCCTTCTGCGTCGATCTTTTTAGAGTAGGATCGTCGACGAGCACAACCACATCGGGCCCCCCTTCGCCTTCCGGCAGGTCGAACACGACCTCGTCCTTCTGCGTCGATCTTTTTAGAGTAGGATCGTCGACGAGCACAACCACATCGGGCCCCCCTTCGCCTTCCGGCAGGTCGAACACGACCTCGTCCTTCTGCGTCGATCTTTTTAGAGAAGAATCGCCCGTCTCGACGAGCACAACCACATCGGGCCCCCCTTCGCCGTCCGGCAGGTCAAACACGACTTCATCTTGCAGCGTCGATCGTTCAAGGGTGGGATCGTCGACGAGCACAACCACATCGGGCCCCCCTTCGCCCTCCGGCAGGTCAAACACGACTTCATCTTGCCGCGTCGATCGTTCAAGGGTATGATCGTCGACGAGCACAACCACATCGGGCCCCCCTTCGCCTTCCGGCAGGTCGAACACGACCTCGTCATATCCATGGTGCGCATTATCGTCGGGGTCTCGGGGGTCTTTCTTATGCCGAATCAGGACGCCAGAGGCATCCGGCACTGACACGCTCTCGGATTCTCGGACCTTGAGCACGACGCCAGAGGTATCCGGCACAGACACGCCCTCGGGTTCGCGGATCTTGAGCGCGACGCCAGAGGCATCCGGCACAGATACGCCCTCGGATTCTCGGACATTGAGCACGACGCCAGAGGCATCCGGCACAGACACGCTCTCGGGTTCGCGGATCTTGAGCGCGACGCCAGAGGCATCCGGCACAGACACGCCCTCGGGTTCGCGGATCTTGAGCGCGACGCCAGAGGCATCCGGCACAGATACGCCCTCGGATTCTCGGACCTTGAGCGCGACGCCAGAGGCATCCGGCACAGACACGCTCTCGGGTTCGCGGACATTGAGCACGACGCCAGAGGCATCCGGCACAGATACGCCCTCGGATTCTCGGACCTTGAGCACGACGCCAGAGGCATCCGGCACAGACACGCCCTCGGATTTTCGGATCTTGAGCGCGACGCCAGAGGCATCCGGCACAGATACGCCCTCGGGTTCGCGGACATTGAGCACGACGCCAGAGGCATCCGGCACAGATACGCCCTCGGATTTTCGGATCTTGAGCGCGACGCCAGAGGCATCCGGAACAGACACGCCCTCGGATTCTCGGACCTTGAGCACGACGCCAGAGGCTTCCGGCACAGATACGCTCTCGGGTTCGCGGATCTTGAGCGCGACGCCAGAGGCATCCGGCACAGACACGCCCTCGGGTTCGCGGATCTTGAGCGCGACGCCAGAGGCATCCGGCACAGACACGCCCTCGGGTTCGCGGATCTTGAGCGCAACGCCAGAGGCATCCGGCACAGATACGCCCTCGGATTCTCGGATGGTATTAGGCACAATACCGGAGGCACCAGGGAGTGCCACACCCTCTGAATCGCGGATATTGATCACGACGCCAGAGGCATCCGGCACAGACACGCTCTCGGGTTCGCGGACATTGAGCACGACGCCAGAAGCATCCGGCACAGATACGCCCTTGGATTCTCGGACCTTGAGCACGACGCCAGAGGCATCCGGAACAGACACGCCCTCGGATTTTCGGATGGTATTAGGCACAATACCGGAGGCACCAGGGAGTGCCACACCCTCTGAATCGCGGATGTTGATCACGACGCCAGAGGCATCCGGCACAGACACGCTCTCGGGTTCGCGGACATTGAGCACGACGCCAGAGGCATCCGGCACAGACACGCTCTCGGATTCTCGGACCTTCAGCACGACGCCAGAGGCATCCGGAACAGACACGCCCTCGGATTCTCGGATGGTATTAGGCACAATACCGGAGGCACCAGGGAGTGCCACACCCTCTGAATCGCGGATGGCATTGGGCACAATACTGGAGGCATCAGGGAGTGTCAAACTCTCTGAATTGCGGATATTGATCACGACGCCAGAGGCATCCGGCACAGACACGCTCTCGGATCCTCGGACCTTGATCACGACGCCAGAGGCATCCGGCACAGACACGCCCTCAGATTCTCGGACCTTGAGCGCGACGCCAGAGGCATCCGGCACAGACACGCCCTCGGATTCTCGGACCTTGAGCGCGACGCCAGAGGCATCCGGCACAGACACGCCCTCAAATTCTCGGATGGTATTAGGCACAATACCGGAGGCACCAGGGAGTGCCACACCCTCTGAATCGCGGATGGCATTGGGCACAATACCGGAGGCATCAGGGAGTGTCAAACCCTCTGAATGGCGGATATTGATCACGACACCGGAAGCATCTGGCACCGACACGCCCTCGGGTTCGCGGATCTTGAGCACGACGCCAGAGGCATCCGGCACAGACACGCCCTCGGATTCTCGGATGGTATTAGGCACAATACCGGAGGCACCAGGGAGTGCCACACCCTCTGAATCACGGATCTTCAGTACGACACCAGAGGCACCAGGGATGGTCACACCCTCTGAATCACGGATGGCATTAGGCACGACCCCGGAGGCATCCGGTACCGACACACCCTCTAAATCAAGGATGGCATTAGGCACGACACCAGAGGCACCAGGGATGGACACACCCTCTAAATCAAGGATGGCATTGGGCACATTACCGGAGGCACCAGGGAGTGTCACACCCTCTGAATCACGAATGGCATTGTGCACAATACCGGAGGCACCAGGGAGTTTCACACCCTCTGAATCACGAATGGCATTGGGCACAATCTCAGAGGCATCCGGCACCGATACACCCTCTAAATCACGGATGGTATTAGGCACAATAACGGAGGCACCAGGGATGGACACACCCTCTGAATCGCGGATCTTAAGCAGGACTCCAGAGGCACCAGGGATGGACACACCCTCTGAATCAAGGATGGCATTGGGCACATTACCGGAGGCACCAGGGAGTGTCACACGCTCTGAATCACGAATAGCATTGGGCACAATACCGGAGGCACCAGGGAGTGCCACACCCTCTGAATCACGAATGGCATTGGGCACAATACCAGAGGCACCAGGGAGTTTCACACCCTCTGAATCACGAATGGCATTGGGCACAATCTCAGAGGCATCCGGCACCGATACACCCTCTAAATCACGGATGGTATTAGGCACAATACCTGAGGCACCAGGGAGTGTCACACCCTCTGACTCGCATATCTTAAGCATGACTCCAGAGGCACCAGGGATGGACACACCCTCTGAATCAAGGATGGCATTGGGCACATTTCCGGAGGCACCAGGGATTGCCACACGCTCTGAATCGCGGATCTTCAGCACGGCACCAGAGGCACCAGGGATGGACACACCCTCTGAATCACGAATGGCATTGGGCAGAATACCGGAGGCACCAGGGAGTTTCACACCCTCTGAATCACGAATGGCATTGGGCACAATCTCAGAGGCATCCGGCACCGATACACCCTCTAAATCACGGATGGTATGAGGCACAAAACCGGAGGCACCAGGGAGTGTCACACCCTCTGAATCGCGTATCTTAAGCATGACTCCAGAGGCACCAGGGATGGACACACCCTCTGAATCACGAATGGTGTTAAAGACAACGTTGGAGGTACCCGGTAGTGTCACACCCTCTGAATCGCGAATGGCATTGGGCACAATCTCAGAGGCATCCGGCACCGATACACCCTCTAAATCACGGATGGTATTAGGCACAATACCTGAGGCACCAGGGAGTGTCACACCCTCTGACTCGCGTATCTTAAGCATGACTCCAGAGGCACCAGGGATGGACACACCCTCTGAATCAAGGATGGCATTGGGCACATTACCGGAGGCACCAGGGATTGCCACACGCTCTGAATCGCGGATCTTCAGCACGACACCAGAGGCACCAGGGATGGACACACCCTCTGAATCACGAATGGCATTGGGCACAATACCGGAGGCACCAGGGAGTTTCACACCCTCTGAATCACGAATGGCATTGGGCACAATCTCAGAGGCATCCGGCACCGATACACCCTCTAAATCACGGATGGTATGAGGCACAATACCGGAGGCACCAGGGAGTGTCACACCCTCTGAATCGCGTATCTTAAGCATGACTCCAGAGGCACCAGGGATGGACACACCCTCTGAATCACGAATGGTGTTAAAGACAACGTTGGAGGTACCCGGTAGTGTCACACCCTCTGAATCACGGATGGCATTGGGCACAATCTCATAGGCATCCGGCACCGATATACCCTCTGAATCACGAATGGTGTTAAAGACAACGTTGGAGGTACCCGGTAGTGTCACACCCTCTGAATCACGAGTGGCATTGGGCACAATCTCAGAGTCATCCGGCACCGATATACCCTCTGAATCGCGGATGGTCTGTGGGACAATGCCGGATGCACCAGGGATGGCCACACCCTCTGAATCGCGGATGGTTTTCGGGATAACATTGAAGGCGCCAGGGATGGATACACCCTCGTAATCGCGGATGGTCTGTGGGACAATGCCGGATGCACCAGGGATGGCCACACCCTCTGAATCGCGGATGGTTTTCGGGATAACATTGAAGGCGCCAGGGATGGATACACCCTCGTAATCGCGGATGGTCTGTGGGACAATGCCGGAGGCGCCAGGGATGGATACACCCTCGTAATCGCGGATGGTCTGTGGGACAATGCTGGAGGCACCAGGGATGGACACACCCTCGTAATCGCGTATGATCTTTGGGACAACATTGAAGGCACCAGGGATGGACACACCCTCGTAATCGCGGATGGTCTGTGGGACAATGCCGGAGGCGCCAGGGATGGACACGCCCTCCGAATCGCGGATGGTTTTCGGGATAACATTGAACGCGCCAGGGATGGATACACCCTCGTAATCGTCAATGGTCTGTGGGACAATGCCGGAAGCACCAGGGATGGACACGCCCTCCGAATCGCGAGTGGTTTTCGGGATAACATTGAAGGCGCCAGGGATGGATACACCCTCGTAATCGCGGATGGTCTGTGGGACAATGCCGGAGGCGCCAGGGATGGACACACCCTCGTAATCGCGTATGATCTTTGGGACAACATTGAAGGCACCAGGGATGGACACGCCCTCCGAATCGCGGATGGTTTTCGGGATAACATTGAAGGCGCCAGGGATGGATACACCCTCGTAATCGCGGATGGTCTGTGGGACAATGCCGGAGGCACCAGGGATGGACACACCCTCGTAATCGCGTATGATCTTTGGGACAACATTGAAGGCACCAGGGATGGACACACCCTCGTAATCGTCAATGGTCTGTGGGACAATGCCGGAAGCACCAGGGATGGACACGCCCTCCGAATCGCGGATGGTCTGTGGGACAATGCCGGAGGCACCAGGGATGGACACACCCTCGTAATCGCGTATGATCTTTGGGACAACATTGAAGGCACCAGGGATGGACACACCCTCGTAATCGTCAATGGTCTGTGGGACAATGCCGGAAGCACCAGGGATGGACACGCCCTCCGAATCGCGGATGGTTTTCGGGATAACATTGAACGCGCCAGGGATGGACACCCCCTCGTAATCGCGGATGGTCATGGGGAAAGCGCCGGAGGCGCCAGGGATGGACACACCCTCTGAATCGCGGATGGTTTGCGGGACAACATTGAAGGCGCCAGGGATGGACACACCCTCGTAATCGCGTATGATCTTTGGGACAACATTGAAGGCACCAGGGATGGACACGCCCTCCGAATCGCGGATGGTTTTCGGGTCAACATTGAAGGCGCCAGGGATGGACACCCCCTCGTAATCGCGGATGGTCATGGGGAAAGCGCCGGAGGCGCCAGGGATGGACACCCCCTCGTAATCGCGGATGGTCATGGGGAAAGCGCCGGAGGCGCCAGGGATGGACACACCCTCTGAATCGCGGATGGTTTGCGGGACAACATTGAAGGCGCCAGGGATGGACACCCCCTCAGAGTGGTTGATTCCTATTGGGACAACATTGAAGGCGCCAGGGATGGAAAGACCTTCAGGTGCACTGACGGCCCTTAGGACAGAATCAGAGGCGCCCGGAATGGACACTCCCTCCTCAGGAATGCTCACGCTGGTTTCGTGTTGTTCCGTGAGGTCCGTAACGGTCGTAAGAGATTGCGATGGTGCGCACAGTCCTTCTAACACAGGATTGCATGAAATCACCGAGATTGAACCATCACTGCATGGTATGAGCGTCGTGGCAACGGTGGTTAGAACTGTGGTTTGTGTGGGTGTAAGGATTGTCGTTGCAACTGTTGTCAGGATTGTTGTGGGTTGATACATGGTTCTTGTGTGGGGTGGGGTGGGCGCAGCACTAGTGATTTGTGGGTGTGAGGGTTTAACGAAGCTGGCGATATTTCCATCAATTGACGTTTGCGAGTCGGAGGGTTTAACGAAGCTGGCGATATTTCCATCAATTGACGTTTGCGAGTCGGAGGGTTTAACGAAGCTGGCGATATTTCCATCAATTGACGTTTGCGAGTCGGAGGGTTTACCGAAGCTGGCGATATTTCCACCACGTTGCTTGTATGGCATCATTCCCGACGACGGCGAGCTCGGAGTACCGTTCACTGAGCCCCCATGCACTCCTGATCGCGATTGTTGGTGTTGGAGTACACTACCTTCTGGCCATGGGGTGGGCATGTGTCTCTGATGCGGTGGCATATCTGGATGTGCATTCGTCCGTCGGGGTGTGGGTGCGGGTGTGGGTGTGAACTTAAGTGTTTGTGTTTGTGCGGGTGTGGGTGTGAACTTAAGTGTTTGTGTTTGTGCGGGTTCGGGTGTGAACTTGAGTATTTGTGTTTGTGCGGGTGTGGGTGTGAACTTGAGTATTTGTGTTTGTGCGGGTGTGGGTGTGAACTTGAGTATTTGTGTTAGTGTGGGTGTTTGTGCTCGTGTGGGAGTGGGTGTGGATGTTGGAGTGAACTTAGGTGCTTGTGCGAGTGTGAGTGCGAGTGTTTGTGTGGGTGTGGGTGTGGGAGTGAACTTAGGTGCTTGTGTGAGTGTGAGTGCGAGTGTGTGTATGGGAGTGGGTGTGAGTGCGGGTGTTTGTGTTTGTGTGGGGGTGGGTTTTTGTGTTAACTTGGGTGTTTGTGTGGGAGTGTGTGTGAGTGCGGGTGTGGGTGTTAACTTGGGTGTTTGTGCGGGTGTTTGTGTTTGTGCGGGTGTTTGTGTTTGTGCGGGTGTTTGTGTTTGTGTGGGAGTGGGTGTGAGTGCGGGTGTTTGTGTTTGTGTGGGAGTGGGTGTGAGTGCGGGTGTTTGTGTTTGTGTGGGAGTGGGTGTGCTTACAGGGGACGCCTCCGGCAGTTGCGTTCCATCGCGGTTCGAGGCAGCTGCGGCTGCCTCCGTCTTCGCCCTCTTCAGGGGAGGCTCTGCTGCTGCTGCTGCGAAGATGGTTGTAGAGGCCACCACACCTGCGAACGCAGCGCTCGCGATGACGTGCCTTCGAGAGAGGGCGGACGTGGCGGCCGCGTCGGCCTTGGCGAGTTCGCGCATCACCGCCGCGAGTTTCGTCGGGTCCGCCCGTGCGAGCGCTTCATGCGAGCCGCCGCGCTCCAGCGCTCTCACCGCCTCGTGGACATAGATAAGCCCCTGGGCACCCTCTGTTGCTTCGCCGTTCCTTTTGAGGAGCAGGCCGGATGCGCACGCGAACCACGCTGCGTCGGTTGCAAGCCAGCAGGCGAGTGCCAGTGCGGCTGTCGCTCGTGCTGCTCCGCTCGACCCCTGCTTTATCGCGGACAGCGCAGATGTCCAGAGCGTCGCCACGACCGCTGTCGTGACGGCAGCCATGAGCGCGTACCTGCGACCGACCTCGGTTCCGGCATCGACCATGCTGTTGGTCCGCGTCTACTGATGAACTTCACAAAAGGGCGCGTCGGGTGGACGACGACGCTGTGCCCCGAGAGCGGCTTAGAGGTGAGTGAATCAGTCCAAAATAGCTAGGGCTACGTGTGTTGTCCTGCAAGGTTCAAGATGAGGTCCGACGTCGGCACGGGGGGGGCGTGCAGGTCTATAGCGGACGCTAGCTGCATGGGCCAAACGGTCGGCGGCTGTCCTGAGTTCCAGTCAGTGCGTGCGCGCACATCCAACATTTGGCATGCTCCGAACAGTCCGTCGGCTCGATAGAAGCACACCGTCACTTCCCACCGGTACCAGCGGTCCCTGCCCGCGGCGTCTGCGTCGACGTCGGGGGGGAGACGTTGACGCCACACTCGGTGGACTTCAATGCGTTGGCTTGCACGCTCGAGCCTGTCGCGCGACGCTGCGATGCGCCGCACGGCCAGGTCCAGCAGCGGCCGCGGCACCGCGTTGCTGTCCGCGCTGCTGTCCGTGCGCTCCTCCCATTCGAGGAGCGCGTCGTCAGCGAAACGCTCGTGGGACGGACGACCGATACGAAGGTTCATTGCGACTGCCGTGAGAAGGAGTAGCAGTACCAGCACGAAGCCGCCGACCGACATGGCAGGCGTCGTGAACGGCATGATTCGCGGATAATAGAACATGGGTAAAAAAAGCGATCTATTGATTCGTGCGCGTGTTCCACGTCGGCATGTTTGTACTGCCGTATATGACCAGGTTGCCATCGTCCTGCATCACGAGTCGGTAGGGGGCCTTGTTCGCATTGACGTTGCCTTGGTTCAGAGGAAACCCCCTATTACCTGCATTGATGCCATAGCAACAGGCCCAGTAGGCAGTTCCACCTTGGTAGAGCACGAGGTTTCCGTCGTTCTGCATCGCCAGCCAACAGTTCGCAGCGCGTGTGACGTTGGCATGCCAGAGTACCGTGCCCCATTTTCTCACGGTGATGTTGCCGTCATCATTGAGCTGGAACTGGTAGTTAGTGTTCTTGCTGATCAGTTTGCTTCCCTTTTCAAACCTGCCTCCCAGTACGAGAGTGTCCGTGTTTACAATGGGTGCAGGTGGGGGCGCGGCGGGCGCGGCGGGCACGGTGCGTGGGGCGGGGTTAATAATGGCTTTGAGGGCAGCCTCGTCGATGCAAGTGTTCCCGATGCACATATTTCCGTTGTGCACTGTGTCTCCGTTGTGCACTGTGACTCCATCGATTATTGTGTCTCCTCTCAGGTAGTTCTTTCCATCTTGCCATGATAAGTGGGACCATTTAGTTGGACCCAAGACCGGGTTGTGTACGTGTATGCCATTCCTTTGCCCCCACGAGTCTGGATCCGTATGGCCAACATAGACTGCCCCCTTGTGCGCCACGTTGCCGTCTGCACGGAAGTGGTGCGCTTTGGAACCTTCGCCGTCGCAGCCCCCTGGCGATCCACAGGCGTTGCCCCAGATCTGGAGGCTTTCGTCACTGTCGTCGTTGATGGTGAGGCGGAGGTGGTTGCGGTTGGGGCCGGCCGACACTTTTTCGAGGAAGTACGGGTCGGTGCTTTGGTCGCCGTAGCCGAAGAACAGTTTTTTCTGAACGTTCAGCTGGCCGTTGGCTGTCGTGGTTCCGTCGATTATTGTGTCTCCTCTCAGGTAGTTCTTTCCATCTTGCCATGATAAGTGGGACCATTGATCTGGACCCAAGACCGGGTTGAGTACGTGTATGCCAATATGTTGCCCCCACTTGACTGGATCCGAATCGCCAACAAAGACTGCCCCGTTGTGCGACACGTTGCCGTCTGCGCGGAAGTGGTGCGCTTTGGAACCTTCGCCTGCGCAGCCCCCTGGCGATCCACAGGCGTTGCCCCAGATTTGGAGGCTTTCTTCGGGGTCGTCGTTGATGGTGAGGCGAAGGTGGTTGTTGTTGACGCCGGCCGTCACTTTTTCGAGGAAGTACGGGTCGGTACTGTTCTGCGCATTTCCCGTTGTTGTCATCGATGTGTCGCCGAAAAAAAGCTTCCCCTGCACGTTAAGGTTGCCGCCACAGCCAGGTGTGACTGCCATCCCTGCGGCGTTCAGCGCCGCACAGTCCGTGAAGCGTTCGCCCCGACTCGGGAGGAAAACGGCGACTGCTATGACCAGGCATATGATGGAGATCGCGATCACCTTGGAGTAGTTTGCAGGAATGTGGTGCATTTGCGTTTTTCTGTCTGTTTGCCCGCCTTATCGTAGACGCATAAAAAACGTGAACGCCGCGTCTTACTTTTCTTTTTGCCTCCGACGCGCCTCTCGGACGACGTTGCTGCAACGCTGTCGCGCTCATACACTCAGCACTAGGGATAAGTGGGACATAGGACCGTCGACCAATTGGGCGTGACCGCGTTCGTGTGCCATTATTCTATCGTAATTACATGTAACATCATGATTGACAAGAGCATCCGGTACCGAGCAGCTGTCCACTACGCACGCTTTTTCCGAAGTTTGCGTGGCGTAGCCAAACTTCTAAATCCAGCGTACAGAGATGGGTTCATGAAGAACCATCGATGCGCAGTCCTAGAAAAAAGAATGATATTCTAAGCGAAATCGAATATTGCATCGCAACAGCTCTCGCAGCTTCGCCGTGTATGACGATTCAACAACTGTGCACCACCGTTTCTAAGACGTGCAGTATTCGCATATCGTCTGTAAACACCGCCATGAAGTGGCTGAAGGACCTCAAATACAGCAGGGAGAAGGTGTACAACGTCGTTGAGTATTCACCCCCCAGAAAACATCACGGCCTCATTCATCAAGGCATACTCAGCCCATAGCGATACGAACATTGTGTGCATCGACGAAGCGGGATTTCACGTCGGCGATCACGGCAGGTATGGCTACTCCAGACGCGGGCACCGGATTCATATCCCATCGTCTCGAACACTTCGGAAAGCTAAATACACGACAATCATGGCGATCGGAACGGAGGGTGTCATTCACTACCATATCCACAAGCCGAAGAAAACGAAGAAAGCCCTTCGAAAGGTTCCAATGGCGCGAACAAAAATAGGAAAAAGAAGCAGCGTTGAACAGCAGGAGCAGGACGTCTAGCAGCAGAACAAACAGGACGCTAAGGCAGCGCGAGAAGCGGACCAAATGGATCTCGCATTCTCGCAATACATGTGACCGAGTGTTTGCGCGGAATAATTCCTCTCGAGAGACCTCTGAAGTTCGCGTCTCACTCCCACAAGTCGCTGCAACTGTACCACTGGTTTCTCAAGGAGACTGAGATTGGGAAACAAGCACACTCGGTTGAAGTGGCTGAGAGGAACGCTTCTGGTGTGCTGACTAAACCATCCGAATGCTTCTTCAGAGGCCGTATGTTCCACCTGTTGCCAATGAAGAAGAGTGGCTTTACCACGTCGTCGATCCCGATCTCTTCAATGTTCTTCAAAACCATGCTCCGATCCATTCATCTGTCATCGTTCGGTGTTCGACACACGAGGATTCGAGAGCCCGCGTGTCTGAAGCTGGTCGAGACGAGCAGCCGGACGTTCGCCGGGTCGATCACGACAGACGGCTACGCTGTCAGTGCTCTGATTGCGTGCAGGCTTTCGTTGGATGTCACGAGGGGTGCTAGCGACTCTTCCATTGATGACGTCCGATCTGCAATCCAGAACAGCGAAGACGGAGTGGTCCTCTACGGAGGCGTGGACCCGGGCTTCACAGACGTCGTGTCATGTGCGTACGACGATGGGACGAAGGCATCATACAGCTCGTCGAGGTATTACGAGAAGGCGAAGATCAAATACAGCATGCGAATGACGCAGGTGTTCAACAGGACGACAAAGGCGGAGTGGGGGGACAAACCGCGTCGCTGGCACACTTCGCGGTACACGCAAAAGTGTACCTGGGCGTCCTCTGAGAGCTGCTGACGCACCGGATGGCTCAGAAGTACCGCAGACTTCGTCATCTGCGGCATGTTTCGAAGCAAGGCGCCGTGAATGAAATCGTGGACCTGCTCGTCGGAAAGCCTGGTAAATTGCGCGCCAAATGCACCGTCACCGCAACCGTAATTTCACGAACGGTAAGGAAGCACAGCACTGGTCGTGTTATTAAACAGGGTGCAGGTCGACAACCATCCAAGGCATTCCATCGCAATCTGCATCATCCGACCGCATCGTGTTCCGTCGTCGAGATGACGATGTCCAACGCGAGCAGCCTGTTCACGACGTGCTCCCTCGCCAGCTGCATATGTTTTACTGCGTTCGCAGGGAGCGTGGTCGACAACTCCATCATCGGGACGACGACCATGTCGACAATGCGGTAGTGCACCGGTGTGTATACGGCCTCCTCCCCATTGGCGAGAGGATTCGGAAATGCTCGGATGACGCGGTCGATTGCGGCGACAACCCTGCGCAGCCCGACCTCGACGTCCCGGTCGACCAGAGTCGCTCGCATCCGTCCCCGGATACTGGCCAGCGGCTCTTCCTTGTCGAATGTGCGCATGCATGCTATGATTCCAGTGTCCGATAGCGCCGAGCATCCGTTTTCGGCGCAGACGGACACGGGTCCGGTGAACGCGCAGCGGAACGGGCAGGCGATCGCGCGGACGAGCGAAGACCATACGAAGCATGGCAGGCACAAGACGGGCGAAATCAGCCCCATGCAAATGCGAGTCGACAGCTTGTATTTGTAAGGCCACTCCTTGCCGTCGACAGCGAGTAGCGTAGCATCTTCGATGCACTTGGCGTAGACTTCGAGCACAGACGACATCCTTAGTCGTTGTTCTGTCGTGACGCCGTTTATACCCCCCCCTCGCCCTCGCCTCCCTTCACCCGCCTCCATCTCGTCTCTATGACCCTCTCCCACTCCGGGTCCGGCGCGTGGACGTCGCCCTTGTCCACTGCGTAGAAGTCGCGGACACGTGGGTGCGTGCGAACCGTTGCCCCCTCGCAGTCTCTGACCTCCAGTCCCTTGGAAGACCTCGCCCTGCTGAGTGCGACGTAGGCCTGGCCCTCGGCGAACATGTCCCTGAGCGAGACGCGCACCGAGTCGATGGACATGCCCTGTGCCTTGTGGACAGTGATCGCCCATGCGAGCTTGAGAGGCACCTGGCGGCGCACCGCCTCGCCGACGCCGCTCACCTTGACGGTGAAGCTCGCGCAATCGATGCGTGACACGCAAGGAGAGGACATGAAGCTGACGATGGGGCTTTTCTTTCCGTCGTCGCTGAACCCGACCACCACGCCCCTGCTGCCGTTGACGAGCCCTTCCTCGACGGAGATGTTTCGAAGCAACATGACCTGGGCCCCGACGCACAGCGAAATTTGCGCAGCGGCGAGGCAATCGCGGTCCAGGCACGTCTGCAGCTTGCTTTTGTTCGCCTCGCTCTTGGGCGCCGCTAGATGTACGGTGTCGATCGCATCGAAATGCGCCAGCGTCGCGCCCGTCTCGCGGATCAGAGCCGCCATCTCCGTTCGGTTCCGCGTGTCGACGTCGACGTTCCTGGCGAATATCTCGGTGGGGCGAATGCCGTTTTGCTCCTGCACCGGGCGGGCACACATCTGGGCTAGATCTCGCAGCGCCTCCGCGGCAGTCGACGGGGCGGCCGATCGGATGTCGTGCAGCAGTCGAATGAACTCAACCTCATCCTTTCCCTGTCGGTATACGTGGGATAGGACGACCGTCGTCAGCTTCAGCCGTCGCCACGCCGGCGACTGGAACGCGAAGCCGTAGTTCAAGAACTCGTCGTCCGGCGTCGACCGCGTCAGCTTTCGCGAGACAGGGGGCAGCTGGTGAAAGTCGCCGACCAGAACCAGCTGCAGACCTCCGGCGGGCGACTCGCCGGTGATGCCACACATCGCTTTCTCAGCGAGCTCCAGGAACTCGCCGGACAGCATGCCGGCTTCGTCGATGACAAGCACATCCCAGTTGCGGAGACGTGAAGCCGCTCGACCCATACGCAGGAACCTTTGGAAGTCGCCTATGTTTGTCGGCAACCCGATCCCGAGCGCCGAGTTGAGCGTCTGGCCGGCCATTTGCATCGCAGCGACGCCGGTGGTCGCGGTCACGGCGACGCGCTGCCGGAACTCGCGCTCGCTGCCGTACCGACGTCGAAGTGCGTTTAACGCCAGCCTTAGGACGTAGGACTTGCCGGTGCCCGCAGGCCCGGTGAGAAACACGTTCTGCCTGGCGTCGACGAGGCTCATGAAACGAGCCTGCTCCGCGTCCAACTCGAACTCCTCTTCTGCATCGTCGACGAGGTGAAGGGGGGGCGTCGGGTCCATTCTGCACACCAGTCCTGTTGCAAATGTCAGGAGTCAGTAGCTTTAAGTCGCCCGTCCACCCGCTCTCGACACGCTGCTGCAGCGAATCGCCGGGCGGCTTCGGCGTCTCTAAAACCGCCGCAGACCAGGCCTGCGATGAGGACATGTACCGCACGTGACTGTGACTTTCGCTTCCCGCGCGCCAGCAGAAAGATAACGATGGCAAGGGAGTGCATGTCTACCTGAGGAATCAGGCGCGCAGCTTCCTCGTCGGACCGTAGCGCCAAGTGCCGCCAGCTCCTGAACTCACCCTGCCAGTCTTCGGTGGTGAAGAGGTGCGGCACGTGGATGCCGAGCAGGGCCGCTGACTCGGCGGCTGCGCTGGCGGCCTCGCAGCAGAGCGCGAAGATCGGCTCGACGCGACCGGTGAGGACCGGCGACATGAAGCCCGTGGTGCCGATGCGCACCGGGCCTGCCTGCATGGCGTCCACGAGGTCGTCGTAGTGTGCGACGTGGCCGTAGTCGCCGAGGACAAACTTGGCGGCAGAGGGAACGGCCTGTCCAGCGACGAGGATGTTATCCGGTTTGACGTCCAGGTGAACGAGTCGACTGCGATGCAGGACCGACAGCGCGCCGAGGACGGACTCGGACATCCGCAGCAGGTCGTTTGCGGACGTCCGCTTCCTGTAACGCTGCACCCAGCGTCTGTCCAGAGCGCCGTCGAAAGCTCGCATCGGCAGGAGCGCACGGCCAGCGACAGAGACCTCGCAGATGGTCGGGTGCAGCGCGCACGCGCCCATGCGCCTCGCGCGCTTGAAGATGCCGCGCAACATCAGGTGCACGGCCCGCTCTTCGAGCGCTTGCGCCTGATCCGGGATGTCCTTGATCGCTATATTGGCGGTATCTAGCCCGAGTCGCCTCAGCCCCGCGGCGCCGATTCCGAGAACGGTGCTACGGGTCTGGGCCGCCGAATCGCTGCACCGCCGGCTCGTGACCACGCTGCCTGGAGGATTGCGTGCGGGGATGTCTTGCGCCGCGTAGACGACGGTGCCCTCCCTCCCGATCCCGAGCGGATGAAGGGCCGCCGAGGACGAGGTGCGCCAAACCGAGGACGCATTCGACATGCGCGAATCGGACATGTCTTCCCTCATCATCCCGAGCGTCGCCCGATCCACGAGTGCCGCCCAGAGGATCGCTTCGACGCGAACGTCGCGCTCGCTGTTTGCATCGCCCATGTGTCGTTGTACCTGTACTACTGCTAACATTACGTCGTCGCGGGGAGCAACGACCGGTACGCGGCCTCGAGGTCGGGAAATATGTTTGCAGGAACACCACCCGCGCCGCTGCTGCTGTGCATGACCATCGCCCAACTCCGACCGTACCATATGTCCAGCGTTGGTCGCATCGACGCCGTGGCGCCCGTCCCGAGCGGCGTGGCGACGATTCGACGCCATCTGCCCCGTCGCTCCCTGTGGACCGACCATCCGCCGCCGCTTTCTTCGCTGTTCAGCGCGCAGAACGAGCGCACCAGTTCCGACGCAAGCTGTTCCCGCTCCAAATCCCGCGCCCGCGCCCGAACCCGGGCGCCCCTGCGACGTTCCTCATCGCCGTCAAACGTCAGCAGGCGAGGAGAAGGGGGGGACGGCGGGGCAGCGATGACGATGTACCGTCCCGATTCCGCCTCTTCTTCTCCTTCGTCCATGTGGATCGGGACGTGGCGCGCCACGCTGTCTGATCGGTGGCCGGCGCAAAATAAGGGATGCAGGAACGCATCGCGGCCAAGAAGTGTGGACCACCCTCACCCTCATCCTCACACACACACACACACACACACACACACACACACATTTCTCTCTCAAAAAGAAATGTACGGCGTGTGTAAACGAAACCACGAGACCGAATGGTGTACTCAGAGTCATTTCGAAAACACGCGATCCGCAGGTTCGAGGACATCGGCAGCTACTGGAAGGCCGCCAGAGAAATCCGCGTCAGCATCGCCACCTTGCACCGTTGGGTTCGTCAGTCGGGGCAGACGGCGCTGAAGAGCAGGCGAGAAGAAGAAGACGAAGACGAAGAAGAGCCCGAAAACGATGTCGCGCCTGAAACAGAAGCCGTGCCAGCTTGATTCGATTGTCGAGCAGGGGGTGACCCCGGAGGAGGCGTTCACCGTGATCATGAACGGCAACGCCCCGACGGGACACGCGCCGGACATCTCCAAGGCGTACATCTTGGGATTGATGTCCCCCCTCGGCCGATCCCAAGCGTCTCAGCAGAGGGCGCGGCAGCTGATCGATGAAACCGACCCCGAGGGCAGGCGGCTGACAGACTTCGAGGCCGTGGCCCTCTCGACGCTTCGGCCCAGGAGTTGGGACGAGGCCGTCGCACTCATCCCGAGCCTGAAAGAGGTCGGACAGGATCGAAAGCGGCCTTGGTCCGACCTGATCGCAGACATGAGGGCGCTCAAGGGAGGGAGGGACATGGTGTCAATCATGTCATAGGGGCACACAGAGAAGAACTCCATGCGCGCTCCATGCGGTTGAATCTATCGACTTGTTACTTGTAATCGGCTCTTTGTCCGTCTTTTTCTTTCCCTCATGAACCTCTCGACAACCTGGACATCCAACGTGCGTTGTGCCGTCGATGCGGGGACTATGTTTGGGTCATCTGGGGTGGCAACGCATGCCGCGAATGTGACGGCTTCCTCAGCATTGTGGCCTCCTCCCATGATGTCTGCCGGAAAAGAGCGTGTGAAGCAATCTAACACCGTGAGGATCGATGCGTGTGACGCACTTTCCAAGACCGAGGCACTCGTCGCATTAACAGCGGTTTCCATCATGGGTTGTGAAGCAAATGCTTTCATGGAGAACGCCGACGTGACACTCTTGTGGCTGCTACCAGAAAAAGATGGACAGCTCAAGCACTTCCGCATGTTTAATGATCAGCCACACTTTTGTTCTCCTCGGGCATCCAGCGTCGACCTCTTGGCGCGCCGGGCACGGCGCCCACACGGCCGCCCCCAGCGCGCATTTAAACGTTGAACGACGACGTCCCTCATTAATTTGGTTAGTGAACAAAGCATGTGCATGTAGAGTTGGACAACAGCACCAGCATGGTGCGGATGGCATGCACGTCCCGCGTGATCGTCACCGTTGCAATGCCGATCATGGCGGTCACCAAGCATGCCGCGATCGTGCTGGCAGCCAAAATTGAAGCATGCCTCGCGACCGCCGCCTCGTGATGCACGATGTGTTCCAGCATCCACTCCTTGCATAGGACGCGGTCGTCGTCGTCGTCGTCGGACTCGACCGAATGGGAATGGACGATGACCGTCCTCGCGTCCTCCTCGCCATCAAGGACACGGGGGAGTCCCAACACATCCACCTGAACGATTCGGCCATCGGCATCCGCGACATCCACGACATCCACGACATCCACGGCATCCACGGCATCCACGGCATCCACGCCGTTGACATCCGCGGTAGGCAACGGCGTGAACATCAAATCTGCGGCCCCATCGCTGTCGTCGCTCTCGCCCTCGTCGCTCTCGCCCTCGTCCTCATCGAGAGCCACTTCGATCTCCTCACGGCGAGGAGGGGGTGTCGTATCCGCAAGCAACATCTCTTCCGGCCCTTCTTCTTCGATGATCGCGACCCTGTGAGACATCCTGCCTATCTGTGTGTTTTCGCTATTGCTGGGCACGCTCGTTTAAGCCCACACACACTCATCTCTCCACGCCCGGCAGGTAAGCATACTGCCGATAGCCCAGGTTGGCATTGTCGCTGTCCGTCGACGCGAACGCCTTCGAAGGCACGCATATGGCGTTGAGGTTGGGGATGCGGCTCTTTGCGAATTCCGAGGGCACTAGTGGCGAGTTGTTTCCCGGCCTCAGGCCGCCGCCCGGCATCATGTACAACGCGGCCTCGGGTGCGACCGTGCGCAGGTTGTCGAACGCGTACAAGCCTGCGTCCGGCTCGACCGGGTAGTTACGCCAAGACGCGCCGTCGGCGAAGGGCTGGCCGGTGTACAGACCACCGTTCAAAACGGCCCCAGGGATGGGGGAGCCCGCCCTAGAGTACACGGAATCGGGTGCCCGCGGGGGGGGCTCGTTGTTGTCGGAGAGACGCTGCATGGTATTGTTGTGTGAATCGTCCGATATTATTGGCGGCACAGTATTATTTTCACGAAATCCAGTGGAAGGACGCACCCGGAAGCAGCCTAGACATGGAACGGACCCTGAGATCGGAAGATACCGTGCACGTGATGGAAAGGCAGTCCGCTGCCAGATGCACGTCGGAGACTCCGGGTTCGGCACCGATCTTGTCCGCATCCGCCTGCGACAAGGGCTCAGAGGAAGAGACTGCGACGATGCGGACGGACTTGGGCTGATTCGACGGAGGAGGCGGGGGGGCAGTTCGGGACATCAAACGTCGATCACTTGTACCCGTGTCCTATAAATCTCACACGCCCGAGCCCGCGCCGACGCCGTCCGAGGGTACCTCGAGACCCGCCGCGCGCATGAGGCGACGCCACGCTTTCGGCGTCGCCTCAGGTGACACCAAGTTGCCGCTGACATGCGACTGCTGCTGCGACTGCCGTGACGCCGCATCGACGGCGACGGCGGGGATGGCAGTTACGCGTCGCTGCTGGACGGCGCGCTGAAAGGCGGCGCTGCGTGAAATATCGCGCGAGCTGGACCCGCCGCCTGTGAGCCACGAGGGGTGCACCGAGCTTTCCACGACACGGGGGTCGAACCTGTTGAAGTCCGTCTCAGACACATGCTCGCAATTCTTGGTCGTCGTGGTGTCGATGCCGGACTGCACCAGTGCCTCCAACTCTGCGTCGCCCCGGGCACGGCCGAGCGCAGGCGCAGCAGCGAACACTCGGGAGCAGAGCTGCGACTTTCCGAGCGCGCGACTCTGTTCCGAGAACAGCCGCAGCTCGGAGTCCCGGTCAACGCCGTCCGCTCCCCATCCGTACCCGTCCCACCTGCGCAAGTTACGATGGGACAGCGCGGCAAGAGCGGCCGCGTCAGGAACAACGACGCCATCGTCTTGCGGTGGCGGAGGTATGCGCAGAGGCTGCTGCTGCTGCTCCTGCCGGTCCCTGATCTGATCTCGCCGACAGATCGTAGACTCCTCGAGGGAAGCCCTCTCCACGTCGCTGAAGTGCGAAATCATACCCTCGTCCATGTCTCGATGTCTCGTTCTTTCCACGGCCTGTCGAAAAAACTAAGAGGTTCAAAAGCGCAGCAGCATGGCATGCTGCGCCGCATCCTGCTCATCCCCTTGATCGTCATCATACGCATCATACGTATCATACGTATC
Organism: Limnomonas spitsbergensis; assembly: GCA_037349105.1. Taxonomy (NCBI): domain Eukaryota; kingdom Viridiplantae; phylum Chlorophyta; class Chlorophyceae; order Chlamydomonadales; genus Limnomonas; species Limnomonas spitsbergensis. Next base: position 649,812 of record JAYJMM010000014.1, read on the forward strand.
ATACGCATCATACGCATCATCTGCATCATACGAATCATTCTGATCATCTGCATCATACGCATCATACGCATCATCTGCATCATTCTGATCATACGCATCATCTGCATCATTCTGATCATACGCATCATCTGCATCATTCTGATCATACGCATCATACGCATACGCATAAGCATCCTCCACATCCTCCACATCCTCCACATCCTCCACGTCATTCGTATCGTTCACATCATCCACATCATTTGCAACACAAGAATCATTTGCGTCATTCGCAAACAAATCACTCGTATCATCCAGACCATCCGGACCATCCGGACCATCCGGACCATCCGGATCATACGGATCATACGGATCACACGGATCATTCGTATCATCCGAACCATACGGACCATCGTAGGCGGCGGCATCTGCATCTCCCTCGTCTTCATACGTGGCGGCAGCCCCACGGGACGCCTGTGTGTACATGTCCGTGTTCGCAAACTCTACCTCCATCCCGCCGCGTTGGCTCTCCTCTTCGCTCAGCTCTTCCGCGCCTTCGCTGCTTTGTCGGCGATACGGTGCGTGCATCCACCAGCCGCGGTGCCGGCCCTCTTGTACGCTTATCCTTTCGATCTCTGCTCCGTGACGACCGCCGCCGTCGTATTCGTCATCTCCCAGCCAGAGTCTCCACACATCGGACGTCCCTCGTCGGACGTACACGGTGATCGCTACGTTTTCTAAGTGCTCCTCTTCCTCAACCTCGACCTCGAAAACCGTCTGTTTGCACACGGGACACTCGGAAGAGACGCACAGCCACCGGCGGATGCAGACATCGCAGAAGACGTGCCTGCAGGCACGGACGCGCAAGCGTGTGCAGGCTACCCGCTGCGCATCGTCGTTGAGCGCGACCAGGCATATCGGGCATATGTCGTCATCACGCAGGAGAGCGATCTCCGCCGATCCGACCGCATCGAGAGCGTTGCAGACGGCCGTCGCTCTACTATCCATTTGTATGCGTGGTATACAAAAGGCACGCGCATACGCACCCGCGCCCTGAAATGAAGCCTTGGATGGACCTCATGGACGAACACCTGACCTGCTACGCCGTACACCCTGATGACGCCGACGGCGCCCCCCCCCCCAAGAAAGAGTATGTCGGTGGCGAGTTACGCGCATGGCTGAAGCAAGCGTCGGCATCCGTGTACGTTCCAGAGTTTGCGCGCCAACCGCTTGAGACATGGCCCATGCGCGAGCTCGCAAGCGCGCGTCTGAAACGCAACGGAATCCGATTCGCGTACCTGTGTGCGCCCGGCGATGAGGCGCGCGCCGAACGTTTCGCCCGCCTCGTGCTGGTCCCGACCGCCCTGCGCTGCTGTGCGCTGCTGTGCGCAGCCACAGCAGCGGGTGGCGAAGGCGACACCGGTTCGAGCACGGACATCATCTTCGCGGCGATCCGAGGACGACTGAGACGTATTCCGGCGTGCACCGGAGACCCCATCATGCCTGAGCACATCAACGGAGGCCTCTCCAGCGGCACGAGGATCCTGGTGTACCGCGAGGAGGACGCCGAGAAGGTGCTCATGCACGAGCTCGCGCACAACTTCGGACTCGACGCCGGACTCATTTCGGCTGCCGGGGGAGCGGCAGAAAAGAGGCTGGCGTCTCGATTCGGCGTCGAGCTCGTCGACGCGAACGTGCACCTCAGAATGCACGAGGCCTACGTCGAGACGCTGGCGTGTGTCATGCACGCACACATCCTCGCGGCGCGAGGCGCTGTCGGGCGCGAAGACTGCGCGAGTCGTCTCGCCGCGATTCTACGCTTGCAGGCGGATCGATACCGAAAGATTGCGGACCGTGTCGCAGAGCATTTCAAAACGCGGACCGCGGCGCTCGGTCCTTTCGCGTATCGAGAGGGCACGCACTGTTTCGCGTACGTCGCGTGCCGCGCTGCGCTGTTTCAACCACGCCACCTCGCGGCGCTGCTGCGAGACCACCCGCCCGGGCACCCGCCGAACGATCCCGAAGCCTTCGCGGATCGCCTCTCGGTCGCGCTAGACGATCTGAATGCAAGGTCCAGAAAAAAAAAACCAGTTTAATCCCCTAGATACGCTCTTTGAAAGCTACATGAGGGAGGGCATCATCATCCTCGCGGTCAACGCAGACTGTCAGTCTTGAGGCAGGTGCGTTGTCGACGGTTTTGCTCGTGCTTTTCGTTTCTTTCTCGGCGAAATCCCTCGATCGTCAAGTACAGCATGTTGGACGCCGCCGCCGTAAGCCATGCGTGGGAGCCCGAGCTCGGTGCACCGGTCTGACTCTAACCTTTTCAGGTGGTCGTACTCTGACTTTGAGTATGCGTACACGGTGATCGGGGCGCTCGTGTGGGGTGTGAACAGCTCGTCCACGCATGCTCGCAGAATGCCGGGAAGTGCTTTCTGGGTTTTGAACGCACCGGCGCTCAATGGCGCAATGCGTGCGCTGGAGGCGCTCCCACCGAGCATCGCGCACATTTCGTGGACAGTGCGGTAAAGGGAGCGAAGAAGTGAGATGCTTTTCGCCGGCTCCAAGATTCGGAAGTCGGGAGCATGCACCAGCATGACGCAACAGGACGAGCCGCCGATCTTCAAGTGCACGACCTTGTACACCGGGACCGGTGTCGGGTCTTGCATGTAATATGACTGCACGCTGCCGCCATTTGCGAGGCGGCGCATCCAATGCCATGCAGCGGTGATTTTCGCGCAGTTATCGTTGCGGAAGTTTTGACCAGAGAGGTTGACGAGTTCAGAGAAGCCCTTCAGAGATGTTCCCTTCATCCATTCGGGGCCTGGAGGGTGGGGGTCGTACACGGAAACTACCAAAAAAACGGGCGGTGGATGCCTCGCGTCGAACGCGTTGCCACTCTGGATGCGCATTTACACACGTGCGAGTATTAAAAAAATGTGCGTGCAGGGGCACGTCCCTGAAATACAGTAGTCCAGGCCACATCGTTATATATGCGTGTGTTATCGGCACAGCAGACACATCAATTGTGTCCCAGAGATCGTGACACTTCTGAATCGACGGGTCCACAAGGTTCTCCACTGCAAACCCAGTGCGAGAAAGTTCAAACGAACTTGCACAGAGACGACGTGGAACCGAGATGTGAACGCATCGAGGAACATTCGGCTGAAGGTGACCATCTCTGTTATCCGACGGCATCCCTGAAAAGGGACCACTGAAACAGGCAACAAAAATGGGTCCGCGTCAAGACCGAGGGTGGCCTGGCTGGTATATCTTGCCGATTGCCCAATGAGCCAGACATGCGCAGACATGCGCGCCAATGAGCAATCATGCGCACAAATGAGTTTTATTCACCCCCTGAATTTGCTGACGCAGTAGCAGGAGTTCTGACTTACCTTCTTATCGCATCTGCATATCCTGTGCGTTCTCTGCCACCTCAGCCAGATTAAGAGTATTTGTGTCGCGGTGCTGGCCATCTGAATACCATCTGTATAAATATTATATTTGTTTTCATAGCAAACAAAGTGACACATAAACAGAGAGGAAGCGTGTGTGTGGGTTGTGTGGGTTGTGTGTGTGGCTGTGTGGGGCGGGGGCTGTGTGTGGGGGGGGGGGGGTATGTCAATTAAGCTGATTCTATTGATCAAAATTGCAGGACGTTTCAAACTCACGCTCCGCATGCGACCGCCCTCCGCGCGAGTCCGAACACCGCTCTTGCGAGGCGAGGGGTCGCGGAAATCGCACGAGCGGCGCCGATCGCTCCGAGAAATCCGATCGCGAGCGCCAGCGCAAGCATCAACGTCGTTTCGACGGAGGGGATGTCTTGAACGCCATCGCCGACAACAGGCACGGATGGCACGGATGACACGGATGGCACGGATGGCACGGATGGCACGAGGACCCTTTCCGGGGACAGCACAGCAGCTCGAGCGCGTTCCGGCGACCACTCGGAGTCGGGCTTGCCTAGCTCCCGACTGACAGCGTTGTGAACGTGTACCGTCCATTCGAACAACGCCGAGCCGCCGTGCTCTATCGCGATGTCAAGCGACGGCAGACGCCCCGAGAGGCCGTCGCCGATCAGGAGCATGCGACGGTACCCAGACGAGCATGTGCTGCACGGAATCACTTCGCCGAGGTGCACCAGGAACGCACGATACGCAGACTTCTGTAGCTCGCTCGGGCGAGCTGGGTATTCAAGGGCAGCGCAGTGCATCGTCTGCCAAAACGCATGCGCCCAGACGTCCGGGTGCATCCCGAACGATTTCGGAGATGAGTGAGCCAACATCACAGTCACGGTCTTATGTGGTTATAGTCTGGCAACTCTAGAATGGGACATCCCTGCGTGAACCATATCGAGCTGCAGATCGTTCACTCCTACCATAGCTGTGTCTGTCGGGCATTTTATTTTATTTTCGATGCCTTGGGTGACTACAAACATGACTTACCCTCTTGACCGAAGGCAAGTACTTATTTGGAGGTATCAAGAACTACGAAGCGTGCGGGCTGCCGCAAAGTCATGCAGAATCAGCAAATCTACAGCCCAGAGGTGGGTCGCAGAAGGTCTCGCGCCATTGAAACAAAAACTCGACATCAGGCCTGCTCGGAAGATGAACCGAGTTCTACAGGCGATCACCGCGTCACTGCAACAAGATCCATTTAAAACATGCATCGAGCTGTCACGCCTGTTCGACGTTTCAAAAGAGTTGGTACGGAGGTGCTTCCACAAACTCGGGTTTAGCTGCAAGAAAGCTCGGTATTATGGTGTTGCAAAAAACGGCCTAGCCTTAGCAAGGACGTTCCTCACACGCCGAGACGTATACATACAACAGGGGCGACCCATGTATTCTGTGGATGAAACAGGATTCGGTCGATTTTCATACCAATACAGAAGAGGGTGGGCCCCAACAGGAGAGGAACTCAGAGTAAAGAAGTTGGCTGCTCGACAGACCAGTACAACAGTGTTGGCGTGTGCCTCTGAGACGGGCTGGGTCAAAACCCTTGAGAAAAAAGGTGCTGTGGACCGATCCGTGTTCTGCCAGTTCATAGGAGGTCTAGACCTGCCAGCCGGATCGGTGCTCATGATGGACAATGCATCCATCCATAAAGGCTATGAAGTTGCTAAGATCTTTCGGGAGAAGAACTTCGTTGCGTTGTACGTACCACCGTACTCACCATGGTTCAACCCCATTGAGGGGTGCTTCTCGATCGTCAAACGCCGGTATCCTGTCAACCAGAACATACCCGACTCCTTCAACTGTCTGACACCACAGCACTTCTCGTCATTTTTTCGGAAGTCCATGGCGTCGTACGGCGTCGACAAGGGTGATGCGCGCACCAACGTAGATGAGATGGACAAGCCAGATCCACCGCATGTTCACCCTACCGCAGCCGGAAAAAAACTACGGTTGACAGTAATATCTACAGCTACGACGACCAATGTATTAGTCGAAAGAAAGAAGAACCTAGATGGCGTGCTTACTGAGACACGGACTCGCACGACGCAGACCACGACAAAACGACTGCGCATGGGCAAACAGGCGTCGTCTGGTGGGGCATAAACACACCACAATGTCCGTGTTCACTCAAAATCCCGACATGTTGCCTCCTCACATATAGCGCCGACGCGGAACGGAATGCCAGATGCGGTGCCATCACGTGCGGAACGCAAATGGTGGGCACTAGTCGAGGCATCCCTGCCACTTCCGGAGAGGGAACCCGTCGACAGAGGCTACCTCAACACACAGGCCCTACGGGCTCTCGTTCGCAATCACGTCGGTGCGCGCTCGTGTCCGTCCACCGTCAGCTACGAGCAGTTGCTGGATGTTGCGCTCGTTCGACGATTGGCGACGCAGGCCGACATCGACATGTGTCGCACAACTGGCTCCGTAAGACCGCCGCAGCGGGCGGCGCAGGCGTTGTTCGGAAAGCGGGCGAGGACAGATCGCGCAGACAAGATGAAAAGACGGAAGACTGTCAAGCTGCTCACCGTGAAGTGCGCGCTCAGGAGACGCCTGAGACTTAGAGCAGACATCGGGACTGGTTTGGCTGTTGTCGAACAGATAAAATTGCGTGTCGAAGCGTTCTCTAGGCGCGTCGTCAACGCCAGTTTGGCGCTTTCGGGTATGGTCAAGGAGCTGTTCAGATGCGACCCCTATGCGGCGACGGAGGATGCCGCGGACCTGTCATGGCTTGCCGGCGTGGCGGTGCCTCCCGAGATCTTCAGTCAGACTTTCTTTCGGCAGCTGCTTCTCGGCACAGTCGGCGCGCAGTTGCCCAACACAGCGATCGCCGAGTATCATCGTGACCATCCGCAGCTGCTCTTGACAGGGAATCGTCATCTCGGTGACCGAAACATCTATTCTGCCGGCGCGATCCAGTACACGACCAACCTGAAGAACGCACTTCGCGTCGAGCTCGATGATCGCATCAAGGTTGCCTCCCGTCGTCTCGGGTTGCACGCCGGCGAGGACAGAATCGTTCGATATCGTATCAACGGGTGGATGCTCCCTCCTCGGTTTGGTTGCTGTCTGCCCCAGATTGAGTCAGCGGATGCCGCCGTCCAAATGCAAAGACTGATGCTCGGGCTTGCAGGGCAGGACAAGATCGACGACGTCTGGCTCCGGGACGACGCCAATCTTCCGAACTTGCTGCGCTACAACGTCTTCCTGAACAAGGTGTACCAGGGCGGCCACAGTAAGGTCCACAATGTCGTGCCCATCTGCGGTGTCCGCGCCCACTTCGTCCGGATCGACACATCAGTGCTGTACGGCGTCCTTCGGGATGCCGGCGTCATTAGCAAGCGCGTGACTTTTGCAGCATTCGACAGCATCAGGGATGTCTTCTGGTATGACACGTTCGACTTCCGCAAGATCAAACCCGGTGGTGCGGACTTCGGATGGTCGGTGATGACTGACGGTGTGAGCCTGTGCGCGACGTTCGAGAAGGCCTCAGCGGGCGTGGGCGGTGTAGAAGGAAGGATTGGCGGTGGATCTGTACAGTACAAGCCGTCCCCGTCCGACATCGTCGTCGGCAACGACCCGGGGCGCATCAACATCTACTACATGGCCGGCGTCGTCGAAGGTCAGACCCAAGTAGCCAAGCTGACTCGGAAGCAGTACTACACAGAGAGCGGTTGCATCACGGCCAGGCGCAACGTCGAACGATGGACGCGAGGCATCCAGGTCCATCTCGACGCCCTATCCGAAGCGAGCACCAAAGGCGTCAGCACGACGGCGCACGAGTGGTACCTCATCCAATTCGAGCTCCACAAGCAGGAGCTCTGGACCGAATACCTACGACCGAGATGGGCGAGGCAGCGGCTATCGCTGTACGGAGGAAAGCAGCGCGTCTTTGCAAACTTCTTCAACGGATTGACAGTCAAGTTCGAAGGCGAAGGGCGACGGCTCGTGATTGCCTACGGCAACGGGAAGTTCGCATCAGGGGGTGTGGGTGAGCAGTCTGTACCGACGACCCGAGCATACAAAGAGTGTGCATCTCGGGTATCGACGTACTGGACTGACGAGTTCCGCACATCCAAGGTTCACTGCGAAGACGACTCCATCCTGCACCTCGTCACGATCAGGTCGTCGCGGTTTGCCTTGCGAGGGCTGTTGTTCAACCCCATCCTCGAGAAGTTCGTCAGCCGGGACCTCAACGCTGCGCTGAACATTCGGAGGCTTCTGATTGCCCCGCGGCCGCTCATCCTCTGTCGACAAGGCGTCGTGCCGCGTATTGAGCAGCACATCGTGAAGCGGCTTCGAGGACGCTGACGAAGAAAACACAGCAAAATCTCTGACACAAGCCGTACCCGCAAGAACGGAGCTTAAGTGTGTTAGAAAGATGGTGTATATCCATCTATACAAAATCGGTCCTATGATGCGAACTTGGGGGGCATGATCAAGTGGTTGACGTGGGTGTCCCAAAACAGCTAGGGTTGAGTGTAGGAGTCTCCGCTTTTCCTTTTTCGACAGCGATGTGTGCCGATTTGCCGATTTGCGGTTGAATGTCGGGCCCAAAATCGGGTTTTGCTGGCGCACAGTTTTCGGTGAAGCGTGTTTGGCGGAGTGGAGATTTGGTATGGGGAGTCCGTTTTGTGGTATATATCGTGTGACGCAGTTTGGCGAAGACGTGTTGCGTGTTGGTGGGTATACACGATGTGCTGATGAAAGTAGACTCGTGTGTGCGTGAAGTCCGCTCTTTGATTTGCCGTGATCTGAACCAATTGCCGAACCCGATGACCGTGAGCCCTGACGCCCTAGCGCCCGCCTCTGTGTCTTTCGTGTGTGGCTTTCCGACGAGCAGGTCCACGATTTCATTCACGGCGCCTTGCTTCGATACATGTCGCAGGAAACGAAGCTTGCGGTACTTCTGAGCCATCCGGTGCGTCAGCAGCTCTCTGAGCACGCCCAGGTACACTTTTGCGTGTACCCGACGCGGTTTGACCCCCACTCCGCCTTCCCGGACGTTCAAGCCATTCGTCAACGCCTTCGTCGTCCTGTTGAACACGAACGCGGTCACGCCCGATTGGTAGACGGTCCTATGTCACATTCTGAGTGTATGCTACGACGAGGGGTTGGTTTCCTCCATCACTCCTGGTGCTGTCACCATCACAGCCCATGCCGATGACGGCTTTTCGGGTGTCCCAATCGTCGACTACGCGTGCCGCTTGGTGGGCGTCGTCAAGGAAGGGTTGGGTACCACCATCCTGCGGGTGGGCATCACCCGTCCTATGACGTCCACACCTACCTGTTGCAGCCTGGTCTCTCAGTGTAGTATCCTCAATGTAATATATTCTCCAGAAGCAGGGGCAGTTAGGGCAGGTCACCAACCCCGCAGTCTGGCACCCCGGCACCGTAGGCTACATGGTATCCCGAGGTCCCCTCTCCACCCATTCCCCACTGGCGCTGAAAACCACCTTCATGGTACCTTCAACATCACCCAACGCCAAGACCTTTCCGATTGGAGATTACCTTGACGGAAGTCAGAGCAGCTCGATTGGGCATTTGGGCATTTGGGAGGCCATAACTTCAAGGCAATCCTCTTGGACCCGACGAAACGATTGAACCTGTTGTTGACCACCGTGTCCGAGTCGGCGGAACCTGCTTCGAGCGAATTGATCAACGCCGTCCTGCACCGGTTTCCGTCCAAGGACGTCCGCGTGATCGTCATCCCGGAACCGAACTCTTCTGCTTACCACGCCCACATGACGCTCATGAGCACTTTTCAGAAAAGTGCGCAAAACACACCAAGGACATGTGGTTTTTGACGAACACGAGGGCTCGATGATTGTGGTGTCAGCGCCGCATGGTGTCGGTAGGTATTACCTTTCCGTCCAATACGATCGTGGTTCATTGTAATTTTTAAAACGCCAACCAAACAACCTGTAGTAAGTGTAATTCACTTTGTCCATCAAATTCTTCTGAGTCCAAAGAAGTGCTGCCCAAAACACACCCGCGTTCTTGAGCTCGCTGACCCTGGAATGGTCGAGCCCTGACATCCCATCAAATGGAGATGGTACCAACGCAAAAAGGTTCCGTGTAATGTAGGCAACACACATCAAAAAGCACACTGTCACTACAAGTTCAACTACCAACAACGTCGTGTGTTTGTGTTTGTAATCTTCTTGAACAAATGGACCCAATACAGCATCGAAAGACATTCCGATCACCAGAGCCAGCACAAAATAACAGGTTGTGATGAAACTGATGTCTGCCATCTTGACAATGCGAAACATGTATGTTTTTGTGGCGTCTGGCATTTGGCGTTTGTTGAAAATTGAATAGAAAAAAATCGTGGGGATGTTTGCCACCTTTCCCGGGTTTCTTTTGGTGTATTTTCTTTTCTTGAACCCTTCGCTCTTTTTCAGGGTTGTTCTCTTTCGGGTGCGAAGAACCATCGGCGTGTCCGTGCGATAACGCACGGTCTGCAACAACTTTTTCTGACATCGGCAGGTATCGAACTCGCGACCTCCGCTTGATCAGTATCGACGGTGCTAGGTTGTAAGCGACTGACACCAGTACGGCATTACGTTGGGTGGGTGGCGGGCGAGAAATGTCATCGCCGCGCGGCCAAAAAGCTGTTCGAATACATATCGCCTACACCCGACGTTGGTTACAATGGAATCGCATTGCTTATGCGCTGCTTTTGATCGAGGCCGCGCTTGCGGCAGAACACTTCGTGGCACACTTGGTGTAGGCACACTTTTTTTACAGTCTCCCATGAAGGAGATCCCTAAAAAGTCCACCGCCGACAGCCAATTGCTGCATGTCATCTGATTTTTTTCTCCTACAGAACGGCGACGGTTTCTTCTTGCCTCAGTTCATATATCGATCAGCAGCGAGCCTTGCAATGCAACCAGCAGCAGACGGATCCCTTCCAAAGTATGTGCGCGTACTTGGCTAGTAGCGCAACCCTCGGATTTCTTGGTAATGTCCTTGGTATTTATTCTCCTTCTCTTTCTCCTCCATCGCTTCTTGTGACGGAGTCTCGTCGCACCTCGTCGCACGTCTTCCCCTCCCCTGCAGCGCCTGTTCCTCTCGATCGCCTTTCTCCACATCTCCTTGACTGCCTCGGCGTCACCCGGCTCGACGCACGGCATCCATTTTGCGCCCGTGCTCCCGAGGCGTCCTCCAGGTTTCATGTACACGGCGTGCTTGACCTCCCCCGTAGCGTAGTCGTACTTGATCGATCCATACTCGTCTTGGACGATGCGGGCAGCTGCTGGAGTTGGGTAACTAGTTCCCGCCGATGCGATTCTATTGCACCCAACGTCGGGTGTAGGCGACGTGAATTCGAAAAGCTTTTGGGCCGCGCGGCGATGACACCTCTCGCCCGCCACCCACACAACGTAATCGTCACAAATGCCGTACTGGTGTCTGTCGCTCACAGCCTAGCACCGTCGATACTGATGAAGCGGAGACGCGAGTTCGATACCTGCCGGTGGCAGAAAAAGTTGTTGCAGACCGTGCGTAATCGCACCGACACGCCGATGGTTGTTCGCATCCGAAAGTAAACAACCCTGAAAAGAGCGAAGGATTCAAGAAAAGAAAATACACCAAAAGAACCCCGGGTAAGGTGGCAAAGATCCCCGCGATTTTTGTTGGTTTCAGTGCAACGCGCCGAGTTTGCTACACATGCAGTCAGCCAGTTTGGCACATAAAATAAAGCTAAATGTATATAACAGGATATGTTGGCTGCACGGCGCCGACTTTTAAAGCACGTTGCCAAAACAGCCACTCGGGAGGGGGTGGCGGGTGTATTTACGCCATCGGCGAAGCTCCTCAGCATGTCGGATGATACATCTGTTTCTGACGATCTGTTTTTTAAACAGTTGAATCACTCCATCACACAATACCATGCTCACTCGCGTCTTATCATTGCATCTCCATCAATTCAATATGTTCGCAAAAAGATGCAACGGCCGCCTGGCTTGCAATGGAACAGAGCCACCCGAATAGGGTGTGTGATTCTGCACACGTATGTCATGGAGCCTGGCGAGCATTGGGATCCACGCCCATTGCAACATGTCGAACGTGTCCGCAATGCATTGACAAAGTGGCTTCGGGCAGGCATGTGCGGGCTGATTGTGGACTTGCAGAGACATCATGGTGGCAGTTTTAGACCAGGTTTGCATGCGTTGGGTGCCCACCTGTTGAACGGAGCCAATCTGTGCCGGTGGGTTTCCCAGCCAATCAACACAACGAAATGGGGAGTTGACAGTATCTTGCAATACGATGGAGACCATGAACGACAAGTCCCAAACAAACCTCAAAACCAAGAACACGTGTCAGCACCGCCGGCGGTACATGTCGCTGTGCTGATTGGACGAGGAACAGCGTCTTCTGGCGAGATACTCGCTTCGTTTTTACACAAGAAACCGCGCATGCGTAGTTTTGGAGAGGCAACTGCCGGGGCCCTGTCAATAAATCAGGGCTTCACGGTGGGGCCAGGCATTGAGCTCTTACTCACAATCCGGAATGTGTGCACAATGGATGGCGTGTGTCACTTAGATGAACGTCTCGTCCCCGATTGTATTACCAAAAACCCCATGGAAGAAGCCACACGTTGGCTAAAAAGCCTTGGCTAAAGAGCGCTTGATACTTCAATTGGCAGTCCTCGCGGGAGCCTGTCGTCATTACGTCGGAAAAAGAGACATCAAATGTGTCTCTTCCTCATCACTCCAGCACGATGAGACCCCCAGATATACTCTGGGAGGGGGTGGTCAAGGCACACACGACGCGAAGTTGTGTGGGCGATGCCAGACCGCTATGCCCTTTTCATTTGGGCGTACAACACAGCGCACTGCTGCCGGTGTGGCAGAAGTGGCTGGCCGTACGCCCGCATGCGAAGGGGTGGGCGGGGTCTGCGCTTGGATATACCTGATATCTATCGGCAGAGCACCTCGCCGTGTGCCATCCGGCAGGTGTGCTCGACAGCGCTGGCTGCCTCCGAGGAGGCAACACTGGCTGGTTCACACCTGCGGGAGACACCAAGCCCTGTCCCACTCTCGATAGAGTGGGAGGGGCATTGCCGAAGAACACCATCTGTACATGTCAAACATGCAACTGTGAGGGTGTGATCGTGCAATATGTAGAGAGAGAGAGTCAATATGCTGCGCGAGCGCAACATCTCAATCTGTCTACATACTTATTACTCCTACAACCCGCGACTCCATATTTTTCACAGAGTGGTCATCGTCGGGTGGGCGACTGGGCCTCGTACCTGCGATACAGGGAGTTGTGTGTGTGTGTGTGAGGTCGACGTGGGGATGTCCAAGAACAAAATAACGATCAGTCATAGGACCGTCTACCATTTGGGCTGGGCGTGACCGCGCTAGTGTGTCATTTAGAGCAAGAGCATCCGGTACAGCACGGGGGTGCTGTTTGACGAGGGCTTGGCCGACGAACGAGCCGCGCATGAGGCCCTGGATCATGCCGTCGAGCAGGTCCTTGACATCCTTGGCGTCGGGCGACTTATAGCGAGCATCCAAATGGGCGGATGTTTGTTCCAAACTTCTGCCACATTCGTTCAATTGCATCATCCATGCCGATGGAGCCCATTGTGCCTGCCACGATGCCGGTCACGCCCTCGGGGAAGCTGTGGATCGGGTCTTTCAGACGGTAAACAACGGTTCGCCTGACGACGAAGTAAGGCACTGTCCACTCCACATTATTCGTCTCGCGTTCTGGGCTGCGCCCGATGCCACCGATTGCCAGGTCTACCCGATTCTTCCAGTTCCCAGCCTGTTCCCAGGTGCTTCCCCAATCTTTGGCACGCACGTACTGCGGCTTCAGTCCCGCCGAGCGACAGAATCCCTCGAGTCCAGACCTGCGTAGGACCCGGTGGCTGTGTCCCAGTACGCGACAGGGAAGAAATCGGCGTACACCGCCACGCGCAGCCTACCTGGGGCAGCATGCAGCTGCATGCCCGGTGCATCCTTGTGCCTTGTGGAGCAGGCGCGAGGCCGCCCTTGTGCGCCGACTGGGTCTTACCGCCGCTCGCCCTGTTCTCGCCCCCGATGCGCAGCTCGGTCCAGCACCCATACCGGGTCTAGGTCGCTCAACGCGCCCGGCGTCGCCCTCGCTTGCAGCGCGGCAGCGATGTCGACGATGCGCCGCACGTTGACCGGATACACGATCGGCTGGTTGTGCACCTTGAGGCCGTCGTGCAGCCTCTGTATGACGTCGCGCCGGTCATCCACGAGCGCCTTGAAGTGGTCCGCGCACGTCGCTGCCCACGCACCCGGCGCGCTGCGTTCCCTGTCCAACACCCCTCGCATCGTCGCGTCGTCGAGCAGGCCTCGCAGCTCTGTGACCGCGTTGACGAGCAGGTAGTCGTCTCGCAGCTCGGCGGGCTCTTGCTCAAGCGTGGGCAGCTCATGAAACTCGAGCTTGATCGCATCCATCATCCATGCTGTCCTCGCCGTAGAGGAACTGCACAATGAAGTTCAACAAGCCGTTAGCCAGAGCGTAGTTGAGCGTGGACGGGACGGTCACGTCGTAGAGCTTCGGGAAGTTCTCCGTTCCGACGACGTCGATGGTCACGATCGGGTCCAGGACGACGTCGTTCCGCTGGCGTCCGTCATCGCCCCTTCCCGCCTCCGATGCCGCGAGGTCCTCGAGCGCCGCGTTCTTAACGGGATCTTGGATCTCGAGCTGCGCCGCTAAGACCTCTGACTGCCATGGAATGAGGGCATCCAGACCCCTACACTTTTTTTGCACACCAGTATACTCTTAGGTATATTTTAGAAACGGCCAAAAGGGTCCACGCGCGCAAAAAGGAACGTATAGGGTCCATGCGCACAAAAGGGAGCGGCTCGGGTCCATGTGCGCAATAAAGGACGGCTAAGGACCGTGCGGGCAAAAGGGATCCATGCTGATGACCGTGCGGGCAAAAGCCTGAGGTCCGTGAGGACCTCAGGCGGGATTGTCACGGATGTCGTCGTGTGCGCGTTTGGGTACGTCTGGCTCCAGAACCAGGTTGAATGTGGAGAACGGTAACCTCTCGCTCTCCCCGGGGTCTTGTTGGCTGACACGACCATCATCGTGAAGGGAATGGTTCAACCCGCCATACCCTATTCATCAGCAGACGGGCGCATCGACCAACAGCCGACCATGACAGAACCATAGACTTGGTCACCCGGTGCACACTTAATGGTGCCCGCTGTGACGGTTGCGGTGCAGTGCGATCCTTGTGAGGTCGTAATCTACAAGGATCGCACTGCACAACTGCCTTTCAGGATATGGTAGTGAATGACACCCTCAGTTCCTATCGCCATGATAATCGTGTATTTAGCTTTCCGAAGTGTTCGAGATGATGGGATATGAATCCGGTGCCCGCGTCTGGTGTAGCCATACCTGCCATGAAATCCCGCTGCATCGATGCACACAATGTTCGAATCGCAATGGGCTGAGTATGCCTTGATAAATGAGGCCGTGGTATTTTCTGGGGGTGAATACTCAACGACTTGTATACATTCTTCCTGCTGTATTTGAGGTCCTTCAGCCACTTCCTGGCGGTGTTTACAGACGATCTGCGAAGACTGCGCGTCTTAGAAACGACGGTGCAGAGTTGTCGAATCGTCATACACAGCGGCGAAGCTGCAAGAGTATTGTTACGCTGGATGCGTTAAGTTTCCACATTATTCTTGGTGCTGAGTGTATGAAGAAGCACTGTATACGTCTACCATTTGGGCGTGAACGATTGCACGTGAACAGGTTATCAGAATGCGTAATGCCCACTCCTCAACACGCACGATGCCCCGAGTCAGGTTCGTCTGAATGTGACTTCCACTGTTGCGATCTCTGTTTTCCGGCGTTACCTGTCCACACCCGCCGACCGACACACATAAATGCAATAAAACAAGGACGCTGTGTCATCATCACCACATCTAAATATTTGCGGCCATCATCATGCGAGTAGACCTAAGGTCATCGTCCAGCGTGACCATCTCTACCATCTCTCATCTGCAAGCCATCGACATTCGAGGGGTCGACGTCACGCAACACCTTGACATGGAAGACCCTATACAAGATTTACAATCCCTGAAGATCCTCTACAGCGATCCTCATGTCTTCGCATTCGTGGTCACCGGGCAGTTCCCTTCACGGGACGAACGGTACTTTGAAAGCAGACGCTTCCTCACCCCCACAGCCATCTCAGACGCACCTCTCTTCGCCATGAATGTGTTGCGACACGCCACGCTCCTCAGCCTGCACGCAAACGCCGCCAGACCCAAGACTGCAGAGGTACACAGACGCATGGACGAGCTCGAGGAGTTCATCACAAGGTTTGGCGAGGCAGCGACCACCATCCCGGGCCACGTCGCGGCCAAGCTCAGAAAATCGTACGCGGGGGCCATCCAGGCCCTTGGCCTCGGAGTTCGAACCGGGCATGGGGTTCAGTGGAGAAGGATGGAGGAAATTGCAAGGACGCGGGCAACTTACGTGCAACGCACCCTCAGGGAAATGACAGTGAAGAATGTGCGGATGCGGATGCACACCCGTATACCAGCAGCACTCGCTGCGAAGGCTGCTGCAGGCGGTGACGACGTGGACTTGTTTTGCGACGAGAGCATACACTCAGCCTGATGGCCGCGTGTTTTTGTCAGCTGCATTGTATGTCTTTCGTCACGAGTTTACCTGGTCTATGCATGCTGTATGCGAAGGTGCATCCTCATGATGGCCGCTGGCTTGCGCGAACAAACGCTCGTGTATGCCGAACAACATGTATGCTTGGTAACTTTGTAATTTGATTCTGGTGTGACCCCATGTTCGATGCCCCAACCAAACGGTATGTACCACTGCACCGATCATGTTAAGAGAGAGAGAGAGAGAGAGAGAGAGAGAGAGAGAGAGAGTTACAATTTTAGATTCCTCGACAACGTCTCATGCCAGTCAGACTCAATTAACTGGGTTGGGGCGCAGGTGCGTGACGCATCCGCCGTGTTTGGCTCTCTTGCGATGTTTCGTAGTTGCTGGAGGTGGATCAGTGCTCGGAGACAGGATGGCGAGCGATTGGGGTGGGAGTCGTTTCCCCCCCGCATCATCTGCGTATTCCTGTTTCACCACTTCGTGGTACAAGTTGACGATGTCCTCGCTCACGCAGCCATTCCTGAGCCGCCAGGGAGAATGGATGTCGTCCACGACGAACTTGTTCATGACGATATGGCTATCACACTCCCTCCCGTCCGGTTTAAACATATATATCTCTCTGTCGGGATGGTGAAGTGGGTAAGAAGTGTGGACCCCCCAATGCGTTCCCAAGACATCGGCACGGTCACGCTGCTCCCCGGTCAACAGGCCGCCGTGGATTGGATGAAATCCCGAGAGCGCGCGGCCCCTCCCTGCGGTGGCATCTTGGCCGACGACGTCGGTGCGGGCAAGACGTTCATCGCGGCGTGTCTCGTGATGACGTCGCCGCTGTGGCCGACCTTGATCCTCATCCCGAAGTCTCTCATCTGCCAGTGGATCGACGTCCTGCGTCGGTCCGGGCATGTCGACATCTGCCTCGTGCAGTCGCGCGCGTTGGCTGCGCAGAGCGAGCATGCGCCATTGGTCATCGCGACGCACGGGATGCTCCTGAACATGCCGTCGGTGATGGCGGACCGCGCCTGGGGTCGTATAATCGTCGACGAGGCGCACGTCGCCAAAAACACCCGTTCCGGCACGCACCGCGCTCTCTGCAAACTCCGCGCACACGCCCGGTGGGCGATGAGCGCGACGCCGGTTCAGAACAGCAGCGCCGACCTGCTCGCCTTGGCGAAGTTCATCGGCGTGCGCACGGAGGATGCAAAAGCCGTCAGGGACGCTTACGTTCTGCGCCGCCCATCCGAGTTTGGCGAGTTCGGGCGGCGGCAGGACGCCGCTGCCATCGGCCCCCCCGCGAAACAACAGATGCCGACACTGACGGTCCGCACGGTCCGCATCGCGCTTGAGCAGGCGTGGGAGTCGGAGGTGTACGGTTCGGCACACGCTGCGCTGGTGCAGGCCTGCGCCCCGAGCCCTGAAGCCTCGGCCGTCGCATCGTCATCCAAGGGCGACTCGGACGACACGCGGGTCGACGACGTCCCCACGTCAAACCGGATCTGGGAGCTGCAGTTGCGCTGCCGACAAGCGTCGACACACCTCGCGGTGTACTACGCATCACTCGCACGTCGATCAGCGACGTCCACCGACCCGCAACGGGCACTCGCCTTCCAGGCGCAGGCAGATCGGGCACGTCGGATGCCATACGCAGAGGTGTCCTCCAAGGTCGGGTTTCTGGTATCGGACATCATCGCATCGCGATGCTGCTGCGTCGTCTTCTACGAATGGACGGACGAGATGAAGGTCATCGCGAGAGCGCTCGAGGCGGCAGGCGTGTGCGACTTGCACTCCTTCCACGGACGCCTGGGCGTGTCAGATCGCGAGGCCGTGTTGAGATCGTTCCGGGATGCGTGCGACCGCGTGCACGAGCGCCCGGAAATGTCCACGGTGCTGCTCGCGCAGATCCGCTGCTCCGCGCAGGGGCTCAATCTCCAATGCGCACAGCGTGCGTACATTATGCGCCCACAGTGGAACCCGGCCATCGAGCGGCAGGCGATCGGCCGTCTGCACCGCAGCGGTCAGCTCTTGCCGGTGACCGTGCTGCGGCTGGTGGCGGAAGGCACCGTCGACGAGATGTGCATGCGTCGACAGCGTGGGAAGCTCGATTGCATCACGAAAATCATGGGCGACGACGAAATGGAGCGGACGCTTACGATGGGCTTGGCGGGGCTCAACCTGGGTGGCGGCGGCGGCGGCGATACCGACCTTTGACTCCAGTTTTTTTGTCCATGTCCAACCAAAAGGTCACGACAAATGCAGATCGCTGCCATGAAAGAAACGATCGTGTCCTGTGACTAGGATTAAGATTTGGAATTGCGTGTACAATGCCTTCTTCCATGGAGGCACCACCCTCAAGTACCGGATGCTCATGTCAATCATTTTTTACGGGTATCGATAAATAATGCCAAGGAAAAAAACCCACGCAAGGGTGTACGATCAAGATGGTAGACGGTCCCATGTCCCACTTGCTGAGTGTATGCAGTGGATCGTTTGTCCACTGTGCAGTTCACTCGAGAGGCTGTTTTGAGACAACGCCAGGCGCACCCCTCTCTCGCATCCCTAGGGAAATAGGCTGTAGCATGGCATCCCATGGCATCGGCATACAGCCTGTAGCATCCATGCAGGATCCTGCAGGATCCATGGCATCCTGGCCGAAGGATTCCTAGGAAGCATGCTCTACAGTTTTTTTCCACGGCATCTTCTTCCCAGGGTGGGAAGCCGCGAGTGTTGATCCAGGCCAAAAACAGGGTGCAGGAAAATGCTGGACCTCGACATTTTGACACGATTGAGTCGTGGGATTGGGACCTCGTGGCAAAAATACGCAAAACCATGAAAGCCCTGACATCAAAATCTGAAGCATTTGGACTACTGACGATGTTCGTAATAGATACTCGCATCATGAAACGAATTGATCCAGTCCGTGTTGTTTCCGCCTTCTCGGCCCCTACGCATTCAGAGTGGGAAGATCGTGTCAAAGGTAAAGCTGGAAGCTCGCTGTTTCTCTATACATGGGACTGACACCCCTTCTTATCAACAGATGCGAGAACACGTCAGTCTGTGATCGGACAGCTCATAGACCCGTTCAACAAGACTGTCACGCCTACAAACGTGGAATTGACGTTCGAGATGGCTCCTCCAATGCCGGGGGGGTTCTTCAACTTGGCGACTGACGAATTCGTTCGACAAGAACTGGGTGGAAGCTCTTCAGTCAAATCCTGTTTGATCTTGGAGAACACTTCGACTGGCGATTATCTGACGGGATTGTGCATGTCGTTCGGCGAAGCGGCCAGGAAGGAACCTGGCTGCCAATTGGAAGAAATTGTGATCGTCGGAAAGGCAATCGTCGTTTGAGGATCAAGGGTGTTTACCCCCGGCCTTACCAACATGAAAGTGCTTGACCAACACTTGGATTGCATTGCATTGCCGGGTGAAATCAAATGGCTCTCCCACAGGGAATGTAAGTCAGCCAGACAGCTGCGGCAAGATCAAGCGCTGTCGTTTGACGTGTCCAGGCTGGGCAGGTTTTACATGTGCATTGTACAAGGCAGCCCCGCTCCAGTGCAAAAATGGCAACTTGTTGGGCATGCAACAAGCCCTCGTCAGCGAGCCAGAAGTGCGCGGCGTGCATGCAGGCGTTCTACTGCAGCAAGGAGTGCCAAAAGAAGCACTGGCAGGCTCACAAGCCGTCGTGCAAGTCAGCAGCAGCGGCAGCGGCTGGGCCCAGTTCCTGATGATGTCGTCCTGTTGCTGCATGAGCTCCCCACTGCTGATGCTGATGACCCGCCCTACTGCTCCTTTTTGCTTTTGCGTTTGTGTTGTAGGATTTGTAGATAGCTGGTGGAACCCCTGCGGCTGACACCCCCATGGTGTGTGTGTTTAGAACGGTGCATACCCGCTGGGCCATGCTTAACGCGCGGCCGCATGGGGCTGGTAGGGAATGACTAGGCTCAATTCCAGCTACCATGCCACCATCTGGTGTGAAGGGGCAGGAACATGGAACCCGGCATTCTAGGCCCAGATGTGTGTGTGTGTGTGTGTGTGTATGACACCTCATGTTCTACTTTACATTTGTGGCATACTGGCGACTGTATGAAACTGTAATGGTGTTTGGCACACAATTTCACTCCAGCGTAATGTCAGAATCCCAGTTGAGGTGTACTTCAATAAGTAATGGGTGTAAAACCTTCTGGGCATGAGGAATCAACGGGAAAATACCATCCGGAAGTAAAAGACAAGACTTGTTAAGAAACCAGACCGTGCAAGGGATACAAAAAAAGAGGTCCTGCCACTGGACACAGGGCTGCAGACGAATAAACACAGCAGTACAATAGTTGAAATAGGCTGCGTACCTGCTTGAGGAGAATGACATCCACACTTGGGCCATGCCGCAACGGATCTGCCGCCCGCCAACCTTCTGAATCAACGGGAAAATACCATCCGGAAGTAAACGACATGTTAAGAAACCAGACCGTGCAAGGGATACAAAAAAGAGGTCCTCCTGCACTGGACACCGGGCTGCAGACACAGCAGCACAACTAGTCAGTGTGTTCTATTTGTTGTGCAAGAGGTCACTGCTGACCTGATGACGATCAAGGTGTGCGTTGACGCCACCCTTGGAGCAGTCGCACGACAGACTCATGTCCGTTCTTAGCTGCCCTAGTCAAAGCTAAGTTGCTCACACTGCTAGCACGGGGGGCGTGTTGTGGCCACTCGAGCAGAAGGCGCACAATGCCCTCGTGACCGTTCTCGGCAGCAACGCTGAGTGTTCCGCTGTTATCCGCTCGTGGCGCATGATGCGGCCACTCCAACAAGAGTTTTACAACAGACTCGTGTCCGCCTGCAGCAGCATGCCACAAAGCTGCGCCATCCCGGCAGTCCGCATGGGGTGCGCCATGTTGCGCTTCCAACAAGAGGCGAACTGTGGACCCGTGGCCCAACCCGGCTGCCGCGACAAATGCCGAGCAGAGTGGGCGTTCGCTGTCGGCGCGGGGGGCGTGCTCATGCCAATTCAAGAGGAGGCACACAACGGGCTCGTTGCCCCCTGTCACTGCCCTGTACAGTGCCTCACCGTTTCGGCTGTCAGCACGGGCAGAGTGCTCCCCGCAGTCCAAGAGGAGCTTAAGAAGGGGCACAGGGCCAGCTTTGCACGCCACCATCAATGGCCGGCTCTCCTGTGCGTCCGCCTTGGCGCCCAACTCCAGTAGATGGCGCGCAACGTCCACAGCCTTGTCCTTGGGCCATCTGGCCGCCCTGTACAAAGCCTCCTGGGCATCTCCCCAAACCTCCATCAATAGTTTGGCCATGGTGACATGGTCACTCAAGATGCTATCGTGCCATGTGCGGCAGACGGTCCAGGCTGCAATCTGGGTTTTCGGGTCACGCGGATCCGCCCATTTGCCAGTTCGGGCAAGGATGGACTTCAGCATCACCGGCGGGAGGTCCTCAAACGTTGTTTTAAGGACGACTTCCTCGCTGGTGCTAGCGTCGTTTCCTTCATTCTGGAGATGAATTGGGGGGTGCATTGGGATGCAGTGGGATACATTGATGAATCTGTGAGAACGGACTATTTTTTTCTACCGGGGAGATACCGCTTCACATCGTCGTATCGAATATCGAAGTAAAATTCCTCTCACCCCATATTCATCCTCGAGGCGGAATTGAATGCGGAGACAATCATCCGCATGGATGACATTGCATTTAGGGAGATCGAGCACATCACTTGGCATGCCCATTTATCTACATCATCGAAAATCACCCCCTTCCGCCCATTCCTTTACAAGCCACTCTCAGGCACCCCCTTCCGCCCATTCCTTTACAAGCCACGCTCAGGCGTTTTCTTTCTTACATGCAAGGAAGACTCGACATGGACGACGCGAATGGTGGAAAAAATCGTGACAGGCGTCAGCACCTAGTATCTAGGGGAATTCAGGTATCGGACTTCCCCACTTGTTAGCTTCTCCCTTCTGAACTGTTGGGCGCCCACTCGGCCGAGCGGTTATTGACGTTATTGACATTCGCACAGACACATGGGCCCATGTCTGACTGCCTTTTGCCTCCATGACCGACCAGGGAACGACCCCCGGAACTCCAGTGGACACGCCCATCCAGCCAGCAGATGATTTGAAATGGATGCTACTTCAGGATCATACGCGTCAAAATGCGAGGCAATCCCATCATATTGTGAATGTCTTGAAGAACAGGCTGGCGCTACAAAAGACGAGGGGTCAAGAACGGTCTTCACAGTGGGGGCAGGTGAGGAGGCATGAACACAACCGGGCGGAGGAGCAGAGCCATAAAGAACAGGCGCAGGACATCCAGCTGGCGTTGCAGCATGCACAGCAGGCGCAGGAGCTTCAGCAGGCGCTTCAGCAGCAGCGTGAGGCAGATCAGCAGGCGCAGGAGCTTCAGCAGGCGCTTCAGCAGCAGCGTGAGGCAGATCAGCTGCAGGGGAATGCTGTGAAGGCGCAGCAGCAAGCAGATCAGCTGCGGGCGAAGGCTGCGAAGGCTCAGCATGAGGCGCTGTATGCAGCATCCAACGCGCTGCTGCAGAAACAATACCAGAAGGTGCGGGACCCTTAGCCTTGGAACCCAACCCCCGTATACCCTTAGCCTCCTCCACACACAAATAATGCTCTGGCCTCCAAGACCAGCCAGTCACAATCTTTTGTCACTCTTCCCAGTGAGCCCTGGCATATTGAACATACCTACAGATGCACATGACAAAGCTGTAGCATGTTGCAAAGAATTTTTACGCAGTAACACCCCTGCACCTGCCCACTGACGCTTCAGCAGCGGGAGGAGGCACCGCAGCAGCGGGAGGAGGCACTGGCGCTTCAGCAGCGGGAGGAGGCACCGCAGCAGCGGGAGGAGGCACTGGCGCTTCAGCAGCGGGAGGAGGCACTGCAGCAGCGGGAGGAGGCACTGGCGCTTCAGCAGCGGGAGGAGGCACTGCAGCAGCGGGAGGAGGCACTGACGCTTCACCAGCGGGAGGCGCCGCCTCATCATCAGGCAGAGATGGAGCAGCATGCGGCGGAGGTGGAGGGGCAGCAGCAGAAGCAGCAGGCGGATTACCACGTCCTGTACGTGTCTGGAGAACTCCTTCAGCACCCCTTTCCAATCAACTCCCCTGACTGCAAGGTGTGTCCGGCTGGGGATGGTGGCAAGCTGTTCCGTGTTGCGGTCCCCGATGTGCCAGGCGCTCTGGCCATGCTGCGCTCCCTGGCCTCGCAATGTAACATGTGGGGCGGCTGCAGCTCAAAGGCGGCGGCAGTCACCCGCTCTGTGGCCGCCCAGATGGAGCAAGTGGGGCTGCAGGTCTTGCATCAGGGTGTCGCCTCCTCCTTCCACCTCCTGGATGGAGAAGGCGGGTTCAGTCTGACCCAGTCCATCGCGTCGCCCGTGCATGAGCTCGCCCGCGGGCTGAACTCGAACGACACGTTTGACGACGTTGTGGAAGTCCGGAAGGTCACCAACCTGAAGTACTGCGGAGGGTGCCAGCGCCATGTTTCACTGGGATTGTTTGCGGTGTGCCCCTTGAAGAAAGGGCAGGTCATTGGGAATTACAGCCTGAACGCACTCATGACCTTGGACGAGCCGGACGTGTGGCGTGGTGACGACATGCTCCGAGACTACGAGTTTGATGTGCTGGTTGGCGACCACACCTTGCTCGTCGAAGGCAACCCACTGACCTCGTCGGCGACACGCGTGAATGACGCGCATGGAAGCTCATTGGCAGAGAACTGCTGCTTCCAGGTGTACTTTGTTGTCACGCCTGACTTCGACCCGTACATTATCATATTGCTGGTGGTGACTGAGGACGTCGAGACCGGCACCGAGATGCTGACTGACTACGGGGAATCCTACTGGGAGGGCAAGGAGGACAGCGCATCCGATCGGCTCGCTTATGATGATGCATGGTTTGCGTGAAAAGGTGGGTGCATGGGTGGCTGATGGTTTGCAATCCAGGTTGCCAGTCATGCAGGGGCGAGGAAGGCTTTAATGCTGACGGTGGATGGGCTGTCCGATTACCAGTACCGTAAATTCTGACACAGCATTGCTGGAATGCCCTGCTTTGCTTAGCCGTACACTGATTGTTATTTTATTCTGGGCGGACCCATTTTTGTGTTTAGTTTCAGTGGTCCCTTTTCAGGGGTGCCTGGGATAACAGAGATGGCAACAGTGACTGTAGTAACCTTCAGCCGAACCTGCCTCGAGGCATCATTTGTGGAGTGGGTGTCACGCATTCCCATTCCCATTCCCATTCCCGACCGTTTTCCGACAGAACGGCTCAGGTCTTGCGTACCCCTTGATGTGCATTCGATGTCGTCTCTGTGCAGGTTCGTTTGAACCTACTCTCACTGGGTTTGCAGTGGAGAACCTTGTGGACCCGTTGATTCAGACGTGTCACGACATCAGGACCTATTTCTTGGCTTCTTGGTCCATCCAAGGACATGCCGCACTGAAGCGATCACAGGGAGCCATGTTTGAGACAGTTCAGTGGCCAGCCTTAAGTGGAAGCTCCTGTTCTGTTCTACAGAATGGGAGAACTGTTTTTCTTAAGCCATGAGCACGGCTGGGACGCTTCCTGTGCCAAACATCTGACCCCTGGGACAAAACAGTGGAAGTACCGAAGATTGCGGTACCCCACGCGAGGGTGTATGCCCAAGATGGTAGACGGTCCCATGTCTCTGTTCTCTAAAATGGCATACCCGGAACTCCGGAAGGCATGTGCCAATGTCCAATTGAATCAGACTTACTCTGTAAACAGCTTTCAAGTGTGATTTGCATGCAGGTACCGTAGGGTAGACCAGCCACGGATGTAATTGATGAACAGTGAACCTGAAACTTGGATGAAGACTCATGCTGCTGGCCATCTCTTATATTATGTATCCCGAAGGCATGTGCCAAGTTTTAGTTGAATCAGACTTAAAAGCACTCCGTGAGGAGCTCTCAAATGTGATTTACATGTAAATGTCTCTAGGCAGACAAGCTGCGAAAGCAATTGAAGAACAGTACATCTGGAACTTGAAACACAGACTCATGCTGCTGGAATTATTTTGTGTGACGTATTTCGGAGACGTGTGCCAAGGTTCAATCGAATCAGGCTTCAAAATACTCCATGAGCAGCTGCAAGTGTGATATGCATGCTAGTACCTCAAGCAACGAAGACCAGCCGCGGGGGCATGATCAAGTGGTTGACGTGGGTGTCCCAAAACAGCTAGGGTTGAGTGTACTTGAAAACCCCCTGGATATGTGCGAAGAGATCTGGTCATCTGATGATTTCCATGCTTTTGTGTGCCTTTTTAATGAGCTTCGTTGACTAAGATGACTCTTCGGTGGCAAGGAGCTGTTGGTCAGGGTTCCAGAATATTCTAAGGAGCTGTGCCTCCCAGTGTACCTGATGTGCATGTTGTGCAAGACAATGCACGACAGCAAAGCCTGAGGTATGTCAGAGCCTCAGAGGCCTCTGCACTGATTGCCCCTGACCTCTGCACTCTTCCCATGGCAGCTTGTGACCGGCTCGGAAACTCGTGAGCAAACCTATTTTTGAAGGTGCTCGAATGCCGTACACGAACCGAGCTCTGAACCCGATGAGAGGGATGGGTGGAGGGGACGTCTGAAGTCAGCCGATGTCCATGTCATCCGTCTTCATCTCGGTGTAGCAGCCGCCGAAGCACCGAGCGCGAAAAACGTCCATGTGCTCGGACCCCATCGAACGATTGCACGTGCGGCAGACCGTGCGCAGGTTGCCCATGGTGTCGGTACCGCCCTTGGCGGCAGCAAGGACGTGTCCACACTCGAAATCCTGTTGCGTGATCGAGGTCCCGCACACATGACACGGTCCGACGCCAGACTCGCGACCGTGCCACGCGTTCCACACGGCGAGTCGCAACGCAGCGGGAAGCGACTGTCGCCGGCGTGGAACGCGCTTTGGTATCAGCGCTGTCCTTGCATGTTCAATTCGTGCCCGAGACGGTGAGGGAACCCTCTGTGTTGCGACAGGGAGGGTCTCGTTCGCCGTCGAGGACGCGAAGGCAGACACCCACGACGCATCGCTCGCCCACGGGTGTCCGGCTCGCTCGGCCGACCAGAGGTGCAGCGCCTCTTCGAGGCCGTGTCGCTTCGCGACCGCCTCTGCCGCCGCGACGTGCTTTGGCCACAAGGCCCCTCTTTCGCCGCTGCCATCTTCGTCCAGCGCAGCGAGCGCGTACTGCCGGCTGACCCATGACACGTACGCCAGCGAGCGGTCCGCCGTTCCCAGGCGGGTTGCCATGGGCGACGACCGTCTCGCAGCGTCCACGATCGCGTCGAGAGACACGAGGGGGCGCTTCACTGCCCCCGAGACCGGACAGCACACCATGAACGGGCCGTACCGCATGAGCAGGGCTTCCCGTAGCGCGTCGACCTCCGTCGGCCAGCGGCGAACCGCGGGACGGAAGCAGCAACTCATGTATCAGTGCGTCTCCAATGATGTGATGCCTACAGCATCGACCGCCTTAAGCACGCACATGAAACGAAAGGAACCCAAAACCGAATCACCGGCAGTACTGCATGCCCGACTTAGGTCCGAGCGGGCACATGGCCGCGTTCGGTCCCCCGATGGCGATGCCCTTGGCGACCTTGTCCGGCCAGGCAAGGCCTCTCGAGTCGTCGGACAGGACAAAGTACATCCTTCTCGTGCTCCGAGGCACGTTCACGCCTGCGGCCTCCGGCGTGAACGTGCTTGTGACGGGTCTAAATCCGAGCGCCAGCACCGCCTTCATGAGCGGGGGTTGGGTGCCGGCAACGTGCGCGAGGTAAGTCACGACGGCGTCGAATCGCCGTTCCCCGCCCCTCTTCCGCGTGGATATCCGGAGCAGCGTGTCGGTAAACAGCGCGCGTCCGGCACCTCGCAGGCTCGCGGCGGAGCCGGAAGCGGCGGGCAGAGCGCATACGAGGTCGATTTCAGCGACCGACTTCTGCTCGACCATGAGGTTCAGCCAGGGGAAACCGAATTTCAGGGTCACCGGCTCATGGCCATCCGTGTCGGTCTCGTGGGCGTCGCAGGTACCCCACGCGCAGATCGCGCTCGGGACTTGGGCGAAGTCGACCATGTGCATCGCGATCAGGACCGTGTTGTCGGTTCGTAGGTTGCCGCTCGTCACCATCGAGAAAAATTCTCCGCTCACCGGGGCGGTGCACAGGTTCGAAGCCTGAACCGTCGCGAGCAGCGACCGGGCGCGCAGCGCCACCTGGAGTCGCGCACGCTTTTGAAGATTAGGCTCCGATGCGAGGATGCGCGCATCGTTGTTCGACCGGATCCGACGGATGCGGTTGAGGATGGTTGAAGAAATGGTCACGACGAGCAGTCCCATCGCATGCATCTGCATCGTGGATGCTCGGATCGCGGCGAGCGACTTCGCACGGAGCAGCGCGGTGGCATCCATGATGTTCGTGCTTTATTTGGTGGTGCATACAAAACTTCTCGTTTGTCACTCGCCCAATCGTCTACCGCTTGTCCCTCCCCCCCCCCCCCCCCCCCCAAAAAAAAATACACAATGCACCCACGTGTACCTCCGACAGCACCTGTGGTACTCCCGGTAGCACCAGTGGGTACACCGGTAGCAATCAACCAAACAAGCGGAGACGAATTAACCTATCATTGAACATCTTTCCGTGGCCACCCCTTGCGGACAGGTTGCGGGACGAATGCTCATACGTAGTAGGGTTGTTGAAGTCCGAGAAGACATGGTCGATGGCAGCGTGGTACGCGACCGGATTCTCCACAATAAGACGGATCTGTTCGCGGAGTACCAAGATTTCCCGCTCCGCGAGACGTTCCCTCCTGCGGTTCTTCTTATCGTCCCGTATCTGCTTTCGGAGCACGACGATCTCCTTTGAGAGAACGCGGAGCTTCTCGCGGATTTCATTATACTCGACCAGTTCTTCGGGGATTTCATTATACTCGGCCCAATATGACATGGTGAGAATGTGAATTCAGAGAGAAGTGTGTGTTCGAAGGGGGTGTTGCATGCATACTAATATATCGCCAGTATGGGAACCGCTAGGTCGGGAGAGTATCGGCAGAAATCGCTCTCATGAGTTCGACCCCGCGAGCCTTCATTCCCTAGACGGGTCGACGGTCGACGGTCGGCGTTTCGTCGCGCATCTCGAAGGTCGCCCAGGCCGATGCATCGTCTGCATCGTCTGCATTGTCTGCAACGTCTTCGTGACGACTGACTGCGTCGGGTGATGACGACCCATCTGTTGCGAGCGCCGCGTCGAGGTCGCTGTACATGCGATACTTGAACTTGCGGTAGAACGCCGTGCGCTTGGCGCCCTGCCGCTCGAACATGGAGAACTGGTCCACGAAGTCGTACACGAGCGGCGATCGCTCTCGGTCGCCGGCCTTGGTACGCAGGATGCGCCCGACGCTCTGTTCGATGTCGCTCTTGGGCGATGCGAGCACGAGCGTGTCCAGCGACGGCACGTCCATGCCCTCTGCTGCGTACGCGAAAGTCGCGCACATGACCTGTTTGGTGGCCTCTGTTTCGGCGAGCGCAGCAGTCTTCATGCCGCCCCAGTAAAAGCCGGCTGTGATCGGAGGCGTGCAGCCCTCGAGGCCTGCGCGAACGTCCGTCAACTGCGCCTTGCGGTCGCTCAACACGAGCACCTTGCGCCCGGGCTCTCGCGCGATCATCCGCGCGATCGCGTCCACGATCGCCGCCGTCCTCGGCGGAAACGCGGCGATGTTGTTGATCATGCGCGCAGCGTTCGGCTTGCGCAGCGCACCGATGGTCTCCTCGCGGTGGTACGCGGCCGACTCGTGCCAGAAGCGATGTTGCACGACGAGCACGTTGTCTTCTCTTCGCTTTCCGCGGAACAACACGTCACCCAGGAAGGCGACGAACGCTTTCGTCATGCCGTCCTTCCGGTTGACCGTCGCGGAGATGCCGAGCGAATACCGGAAGTTCGTCTTGTGCAACGCACGAGAGAAGACCTCGGTGCCGACGCGGTGGCACTCGTCGATGATGAGGAAGCCGATGCCGCGAAAAACGTCCTCGTCGTAAGTCTTCATGCTCAGGCTCTGCAGACTGGCGATGACGATGTCACGTCCCTCGACGTCGAGCGTCTTGGCCTTGACGATGCCGACGGACGCGCCCGGGAGGAAGTCGCCGATCCGTTCGCGCCACTGGTTGAGCAGGAAGTCCTTGTGCACGACGACGAGCGTGCGCACCCCGAGCTCCGCCACCGCGTAGAGCGCGGCCACCGTCTTTCCGAACCCGCAGGGCAGCGACAGGATGCCGCCCATCCGCGCGGGATCACGAGCCGCGTCAAGAAAGGACTGGATCGGCTTGAGCTGCTCATCGCGCAGGCTTCCCGTGAAGCGGAGCTCTGCGCGGACCGGGTCGCCGCCCTCGATCGTCACGGCCTCCGGAGGCGGCGCACCGAAGCGCTGCAGCCCAAAGTATTTAGGCAGGTACAGACGCGTCGGTGTCTCGCGCCACAGCGGGATCTCGACGATCTTGACGCCGCCGGGCGGCGGGGGTCCCATCGCCTGCATCGCGACCGGTGTCATCGTCGTCGCCTTCTTCAGCTCGGCGAGCTCGGTCGCAG
Source organism: Limnomonas spitsbergensis (assembly GCA_037349105.1). Classification (NCBI taxonomy): domain Eukaryota; kingdom Viridiplantae; phylum Chlorophyta; class Chlorophyceae; order Chlamydomonadales; genus Limnomonas; species Limnomonas spitsbergensis. Next base: position 679,466 of record JAYJMM010000014.1, read on the forward strand.
ACAGGTTTGATTTGGAGACCCAGTAGCCGCGCGTGGACAGGCCGCGCTCGGCCGGAGGCAGACGCCCTTCAGTGGCGGCAGGGCGGTGTGCCTTGGCGATCGAGACTCGCCGCATGTCTTATGCCTTATGTCTTGTGTCGCGTGTCGCGTGTCTTGTGTCTTGGGTCGCGTGTCGCGTGTCTTGTGTCTTGGGTCGCGTGTCGCGTGTCTTGTGTCTTGGGTCGCGTGTCGCGTGTCTTGTGTCGCGTGTCGCGTGTCGCGTGTCGCGTGTCTTGTGTCTCGTGTCTTGTGTCTCGTGTCTTGTGTCTTGGGTCGCGTGTCGCGTGTCGTGATCTTCGGTTATGCGACCTGATGCTGTCATCACGCGCGAGAACGCCTTATGTGATGACAGACGACACACCATTGTTTATGAGATCCTTGCTGAGCTTGTACAGACATAATTGAAGTGAATGCTTTGAATGGCACTCGAACGCCAACATTCAAGCATTCTCCTCGAACCCTCCAGAGAGTCCCACCAAGAACAACGGAAACGGCGTCAATCCAGTGGCTGACAAGTTCGTCGTCAAAGGCACGGACGCCAAGGGCTTCAGCATTACGCAGACGTATAGAAAAAATAGTATAGGTATGTGTGTGTATCACGGGTGCTGGCGAGGTTGTGCCCCCGAAAAGCATCAAACCTATCCGACGCCTCCTCCGGACAGGGCGGTCAGATGTATCGACACGTTTTAGGGGTACTGAGGTTTGACCCGCCGTCCCAACCTGGTTCACACTAGCAGTACCAACTGCAATTAGAAGTAATCTCTCTAGGAACTGCCTCGATCGACCTGGTGTGTTGCTACATCGTCAAGTGCTGTAATCAGCGTGTCATACACGGTTTATTGGGGTCTGTGTGGGGTATATCATTTTAAATCCGAATGGTAGTTGGATTCAAAAAACTGCCCCGTTGGGTACCAAACTTGCGGCGGCGGCTGAGCCTGAAAAGTGGCAAAAAACCCGGTTGGTTGATGTGGCACCTCAAGTGGGTGTAGGTGGGCCATAGACGGAGGCATTGCCACCTTCCCTGTGTCATTTGGCCTGACCAACATACAGCAGATATGGCCTTCCATGTGGCCCACATAGGGCTGTCTTTGATGGATTGTAATTCACACCATACATGCTTGATTGCTATGATGTCTGGTGATTCAGAGAGCCTGAGAGTAGATCATTAAGACTTACCAACCAATTTTTGCACCATACCCCACTCCAGAGGCTGCAAATTTGGGGCAAAGGTGGCTTGTCAGGAAGCCATGCCCCTTGCCCCATGCAGCCCCTCAGCCATGCAAGCTCCCATATCACTGCCACTGAGTTCCAGAAGTCAGGTATCTTCATTTTCATTTTCATATCCTTTATTACAGGCTCCCCTTCTTATCTGAGATGAGCCAGCCATATCTGCCGAGGACTGGTTTTGCGAGAGGTTTCAGAGCCACAACCCTAGGCCCTCAGCATGGCCAAATTATATCAAAAACATAAAATTAATGGAGTTGGTGATTCTGTCAAGTGGACTCCTTAAGCCCATTGTGTTTGCGTTTGATTATCTCACGGGACAGTTGGTGCCTACCAGTATTAGTGCACTGATATCACGTCATGACCGAACCTCCTTGCACTGTTGGGCCTGTCCACGTTTTTACGATACATATGACCCGCCCTGGAGTAGTTCTAGTGTGCAGGCGGGCGAGAGAGGGGCGGAATCAATTTCCCAGTGTCAGAAAAAAGATCCTGCGCTTTCCTGAAACTATCCTGCTGCCTGTCCGCGGGCATGTCCCCTGAGCTGCATACAATGCATGTCACCATGATAAACGTGCATCCCTGTCAGGAACCCCCAAGTCTCTCACGTAAAGCCAAATCAAGCCTCTCACGCTGATCTCTGTCAGGGCCGGCATGCAGCTGCGTGTGAGGGGGGTCAGATGATGAGCTTCGACCCCGTGAGTGTCGTTCAAAGACAGCACCTGCAGGGACGACATGCCAATGAGGGGGAGAAACACGTTGTAGCCAAAGAATGTAAGTAAATGTACTCGGTCTAAGTTCAGCACTTGCAGTGAAACAAGGCCTGCCAGGGGGTCCAGTTCCCCGTTGAACACCGACTCTCCCAGGTCCAGCTCCCTCAGGTCCGTCAGCCCCGCGAGGGGGCATAGGTTGATGAAGTGTGATTTCCTCAGGCTGAGCTGATGCAGGGCCTTCAATCCAGCCAATGGCGCCAGGTCTTCGATACTCCAGCACCTTAAGCACAGTCTTCTCAGCCGTGTCAATCTGTTGCACCAGGGCGCCAGGTCCAGTTCGCTGGCAGGGTAGTCATGGTAGGAGTCTGCTTCGCCTTCTATGGTCAGGTCCGTCAGCCCCATCAGCCCCATCAGCCCTGTCGTGGGGGGGACAGGCGCGGACACAGACAGCTTCCCCAGTCTTGTAAGTGCCATCAGGGGTGTCGTGTCAACCCCGCAGAAGCAGATGTCCAGATGAGCCAACCCCGTCAGGTTGGTCAGGGCGGACAGGGTCTTGAGCTCGGAGCAGTACCGCAGGTCTAGCTGAGACAAGGCCATGAGGTTTGTCATGGGCGCCAGGTCCGAGACCCGGGTGCAGCTCTGCAGGCTCAGCTGCTCCAGTCCCGTAAGTGCGGCCAGGGCCGCCAGGTCCGAGACCCGGGTGCAGCTCTGCAGGCTCAGCTGCTCCAGTCCCGTAAGTGCGGCCAGGGCCGCCAGGTCCGAGACCCGGGTGAACCCCCGTAACTCAAGCTGCTTCAGGCCTGTCAGGACGGCCAGAGGCGCCAGGGTCTGGATCTGGCTGAAGTTTAGCAGGCGCAGCTTCGTCAGTCCCGTCAGGGCTGTTAGGGGGGACAGGGTCCTGACGACGCAGTCGCCTCCGTCCAGGCGCAAGTGGGACAGACCCGTCAGTGACGTCAGGGGCGCCAGGTCCAATAATTCAGGGGTGATCCACGAGAGCCAGCTTTCTTTGACGTCCGCACACAGCTCAAGGCGCTCCAGCTTGGTCAAGACACTGAGATTGAAGTCAGGTCCCGTCATGTGCGGCATGAGGCGTGTGATCTTGAGCCATGACATCGAACCCAGACTGGGGATCAGGTCATCGGGTATGCCATCTACGGATTCAGTAATGAGCTCGATTTTGGTTGTATGTTGACAACGCTCCAATATATGATCCAGATCGAGCAGTATGTCAACAAAGTCACCGAGATCATGGGGGGTCGTCTTCAAGCGCGTGACGCATTCGTCGACAGCATTGCGGGCGTCTTTACACGTCAGCCGCAGGGAGTGAATATGGTTGGCATTGAGGTGGGAGATGATAGAATCGAAGAGTTCGGGTGGTGGAAGCGTTCCAGACATTGCGGATGCCGTCATGTGCCGTCTTGAAGGCTCTTACGGTGCCGTGTATCTATCTCCCAATTTTCGGCCAGAATGAACGAAAGACCTAAAAACGCCTGAGGACTGTCGACCGTCAGGGCCACGGTCCCTTCCTTCAGCATACGGCAAGCTCCAGAACCCACGTGCTCGATGCCTCCTGGCATCCAATACGGATACGAGCGAAACCACGGCGACTGTCTTTTTTCAAACCCCGCTCAGAAACCCTGGGTGAATGATGAACACAAGTTGAACGTGCAAAGATTCCCTCCCTATCACACAGCAGCCCCAATTGTGAAATATCGTTCAAGTGACCCATCTTTGTGGTGGACGGCAACAAGGTGCTGAAGTCATGTTTGAACGCAATGTCCTCCGGACACACCTTTGAAATCTCACACGCCCGGTGTTGGGTGGCCATGGGCTACCGGAACAGGCTTTCGCGTCGGAAATATGTAGCCTCAGTGGGCCTCAAGTGCTGCGTTTGGCGGAACAGTTCGTGTCCAAAGCACTCGGCGGGACACGTCTGATGTTGCAGGATGCCGCCCAGATCGCATGCACTCCACTGAGCGAGTTTGACCTGGGATTCAGGTCCCTTCTGGCGCACGGGTGTACATGGTACGAGATGCACGGCTACGAAATACATGGCCCAGCGACCCTGAGACGGACAGTGACTGCAGCTGTCTCGGAATTCTCCGCATTCTCCGCATTCTCCGCATTCCCCGTCGGCGTCCTCCGGGAAGCAGTGCGGAAGCAAGTGAACGCGTTGCGATTCAGGGACACCGAGTGGACGCACACAGACCCAGCCCTGTTTTCGGCGGCCGTGCATGCAAAGGAAACTCTCATCGCACCATCATCATCCCGCACAACCATCCTGCGTGCCAGGTCGATCTTGTTGAAGCATCTGGACGAGGCACCACCGAACGCAATGTTGGGTCCATGGCTCCTGTCTCGGACGTGCTTGGAGTTGTCCTCTTTTGTGAAAACAATGTACGGTACGCGCTACGGGGACACGTCGCTCGCTCTGGCAGAGGCGGGCGGCGTGCGGACGCCGACGATTGCATTATTCAAACGGGCCAATGGGTTGCGAGGAATCGACGTCACTCCCATGTTCTCAAGTGGATCAAGACCATCGAGAGCGCTTGAACTGCGTGGGTTCAGGGGCAAATGCATCGCAATAAAATTGTCTTGGTCGCGGACTGCTGCTGCTTCTGTGTCTGCTTCTTCCACCACTTCAACTTCTTCATATTGTTCATATTCTTCCTCTCCAGAATCTCCCGAGTCTTCAGCTTGATTCGATATCCCTCTCATGACCAATCTCCGAAATCGGTGGCTGAGGGTTTGATCTTATCACGGAACGTCGTCAGCAGCTCATTCTCACGTCTGGATCGCGAAAATCAATCAGCCCTTACCTGCGATCAGTGGGAATGACCCTAGATCAAACAGTCTGTCTTGCGAAGATCAAGTGATGTCGGAAGTATGTGAAGTACTGGCACACTTTCAACATTTACGATTACGGCGGTGTAGCGTCGCCGGGTCAGACGCAGTATTTCAAACATCGGTAGAAGTCCAATGCAAGGTAATGTCCCACAATTACATCGAGCTGTACACCGATTCGCGACGTTTTGTGTTCAATTATTTCCTGAAATGACAATACGAGACGGCCGCCGGTGGTTGTGAGAAGGTTTGTGACGAGTCAAAAAACAATGCATGGTTGAAGTGGTCGAATTACTGGCATTCCAAAAACACAATAAAACGGTGGATGAACCCTACCCCCTAAACCCGAAACCCCTAGGGCCGTGCACGACACCAGAGGACTCAATGTCTGTCACGGTGGTCTCGCTGCAGTCCAGCTTCTCCAGGGCCGTGCATGCCTCCAGAGGGTTCAGGTCTGTCACGGTGGTATGACGGATGTCTAGGTTGCGTAGTAGGGCCGTGCATGCCTCCAGAGGGCTCAGGTCTGTCATTGCGGTCTCGCTGCAGTCCAGCTTCTCCAGGGCCGTGCACGCCGCCAGAGGGCCCAGGTCTGCCACATTGCGGTATCCCTGCAATTCAGGATCCACAGGGCCGTGCATGCCTCCAGAGGGCTCAGGTCTGCACCGGCGGTATGGCTGCACTTCAGGTCGCACAGGGCCGTGTACGCCGCAAGAGGACCCAGGTCTGCACCGGCGGTCGGTGAACAATCGAGCTCCAGCAGGGCAGTGCGCTCAAGCCCCTCACGGCGGTATGGTTGCATTTCAGCTTCATCAAGGCCGTGCACGAAGACAGAGGGCTCAAGTCTGCCACAAGATTTGCCCTTTCCAATTTGATTCGTCTGAGATTTCCTTTGCATACACTGAGCACCAGGGATAAAGTGGGACATGGGGCCGTCTCCCATCTTAGGCATTCACGCTTGCGAGGGGTGCAGCAAGCTTCGGTACATCCACTATCCCGGCACAGGAAGCGTCGACCACCCGCCCCAAACGCCCCCCAGCCGTGTTCATGGCTAAAGGAAAACAGTGCTCCCATTCTGTAGAACAGAACAGGAGCTTCCACTTTCCAGGCTGAACTGTCTCAAATATGGCTCTCCTGTGATCGCTTCAGTGCGGCATGTCCTTGGATGGACCAAGAAGCCAAGAAATAGGTCCTGATGTCGTGACACGTCTGAATCAACGGGTCCACAAAGTTCTCCACTGCAAACCCACTCCACAAATGATGCCTCGAGGCAGGTTCGGACGAGTCACTGTTGCCATCTCGGTGTTGGTGGCTTCCACTGATGTAAGGTCAACATGATTCGCAATATCATCCATGTGTTCGTCAATGTTTTCGTGAGTGTGTTTGAACCCTGGTGTCATTGGGTGCAATCGTGGCTGCTGCTTTCTCTACGGCCTCTTCAAAATGCCCGACAGACACAGCTGTGGTAGGAGTATGGTTCTCGCAGGGATGCCCCATTCTAGAGCGTCTTCGGTTGGGTGTGCAGGAGCGCGAAGATGGCGGCGAGCGCGGCGAAGAGGGTCGCGCCCCACGCCGTGTCGATCCACACCATGCTCCAGGCGTAGCCGGGGAGCGTGGCCATGTTGGTGAGGTTGTACACGCCGTAGACGACGGCACCAAAGACAGCGCCACGGAGCGTCGAAACGACGGTGTTGCGGTCGTCCAGCGAGGGTCGGGCGACAAGCGCGTATGCCGCGAAGACGAGGAGAGGGTACACCAACACGGCAGCGATCGGCGAGCGGACCTCGAGGCGCCCATCGCGCGCAAAGGTGGCGAAACGCCGTCCGTAGAATGGGCGCATGGAATACAGCCAGGCAGCCTCCGCGGCAGCGTAGGTCAGCAACACGATGGCCGCGGAAGCGAGGGGGGGCAAATTTGTAGGACGAGGCGCCATGTGTTGTTTGAGTCCCACAAAAAAACACCGTGAAGACGACGACGGGATCGCAGCCAGCTTTGACTCCTGATTTGCTAGGAAAATTGAGGCCTTGCCACCATGATATACCCCACCCCACTTCAAATGGAAGCATGCGACTCGTGCTTCGAGATTCATGATCTCCCAGGACACCGCGAAGTGTGTGAGATGTGGAGATGTGCCCACCCAGACACCTTGCTCAGTACGCACGCCAGGACAATGCTGGTGCAACAGCTGGGCAACAAGGACAGGCTCTACCGTGTCATGAACCTTGCAGGCATGCTTGCGCGGTACGAATACATGCTGATCAAGACCACAGACCACGAAGACAGTTTCATTTGTCACCCGGTGTGCATTGACAAAGCGGAAGAGATCCTCACCCTCTCGTCCTCGAAGCAGGAAGCCTGGATGAAGCGGTTCGAGCTGAAACGTCTGAAGATGACCTCGCGCATGCTGTGATCAGAGGCCGTGTCTGTGTGTTGTTTTTTTGGATTTTTGCATCCAGTACCTGACCAAGCTCAATATCGCATCAACGTGTGGATGCTCGCTCCCAACATGGAACGCAATCACATTGTCATCAATCTTGTGCACACACACAACATCAGCCAGCATCCGCGCGTTTGAGTCGGGCGTTTTCTTCGCCCCGCTCGTTGGAGAGAGACGCGCACACCCACACCCACATACATACAACATGCTCATCGCCAGGTTTGCAATCCGCATCGGCATAATCATGGTAGGCCTCGCCATCTGCTTCGTCATACTCAACTACTTCATCAGCGGCTATAAGACGGCTCCGAAGGCCACCGCCGCTGCCGCATCTGGCAGCGGAAGCAGCGGAAGCAGCGGAAGCAGCGTGAGTGAATCAGTGCATCAGCCTCTGCTCAGTGACCCGGTCGATGTCACACCGTCCGCAATGAAGAACATCGCCCATGTTGCTGTTGCTCCGGCGCCTGCCGTGGATCACTCTTCCTCCCAGGGGATCTTGGACGAAGCCACCCCATCGTTAGCCCCCACGCCCCCATCCGCCTCTCCTCCATCCCCCGCGCCCCCATCCGCCTCTCCTCCATCCCCCGCGCCCCCATCCGCCTCTCCTCCATCTGTCTCTCCTCCATCCGCAGCGCCCCCATCCGCCGCTCCTCCATCTGCCGCTGCCACCCCAGCAGTTTCTGTTTGAGGAGTGTGCCCTTTCTGCCCAGGATGAATATAAACACACGCGCTCTCGTCCTGGACGACGAGAGAAAGAATGGCATCCACTACCACCGCCAAGTGGCGCTCAGACCTCGCGGACCTGAGCGCGATGCTAGACCGTGTCGTCAAGGCAGACAACCCGGGCGACGCGCCCGATGCCGTCCCGCCCGATGCCGTCCCACCCTACGTCGACGTGGTCCGCCGACTGGCCGTGGCGCTCGAAGATGGCGCGCCGAGTGTGGCCTCCTCTTCTTCGGGCTTGGAGGCCGCGCTCAACTCGGCTATCCGGCGCGGATGTGCGGTCGCGAACGCGGCGGTCGTTGCCTCCGCGGCAGCTGCTTCCGCGGCGCCCGTTGACGCTGCGGGTGAGGTCGGGGTTGAGGGCGGGCCTCCTACCGACGCCGAGCGCGCGCGCATCCAGCGTGTCGTTTCGGCGCTTTACTACCTCGGCCAGTGTCACAGCGCCTCCTCGGTCGCGTGGCGGGTGATGACGTCGGACGGCGATGTCGCCGCATCCGACGAGGACCTGGCGGCCGGCCTCGCGCGCTTCTCGGCGCCGGACGCCGAGGAGGCCAACCGCATGCAGCAGCTGCTTCTGTACCTGCTGAACACGGCGCAGGTAAAGGGGTACCGCCGGCGCCACGGCGAGATGTACCGTCGCGTCGCCGAGGCAGCAGGTCGGTACGACACGCACGCGTGGGAGCGCGTGTCGGACATGCGCGACTTCGTGTACGCCTCCACGCGCAAGGAGGTCAACTTCGACATGTGGCTCAACCTGACGTGCATGCGTACGAACGTGCAGGCCGCGATCGACCACCTCGTGTCGTGCCAGGACGTGCAGCTACCGGAACTGCGCCCGGACCGGCACGTCTTCTCTTTCGAGGACGGCATCTACCTCGCGGCGTCGGACCGCTTTGTGCGTTACAACACGCCCGCGCACTCGGCGCTACCGACCGAGATGGTCGCCGCAAAGCACTTTGCCGGCCTGCGCTTCGAGCGCGTGAACGATGAGCCCGAGGACCGCGAGGCAGACGAAGCGGAAGACGACTGGTATTCCGATATCGCCACGCCGCACATGCAGTCGATTCTCGACTACCAGAAGATGGGCGAGGCGGTGTCCAGATGGATGTACGCTCTGGTCGGTCGTATGATCTACGAGGTCGGGGAGCTCGACGGCTGGCAGGTGCTGCCGTTCCTCAAGGGTGCGGCGTCGTCCGGCAAAAGCACGATCCTGACGCGCGTGTGTCGCGGCCTCTACATGCCGGGCGACGTCGGGACGCTCTCGAACAACATCGAGAAAAAGTTCGGGCTGTCCGCGCTCGCAGACAAGTTGATCTTCATCGGTCCGGAGATCAAGTCGGACATCGCGCTCGAGCAGGCCGAATTCCAGAGCATCGTCTCCGGCGAGACGGTGCAGATCGCCACCAAGTTCAAGACGGCACAGACGGTAGAGTGGCGAGTGCCGGGTGCGCTGGCGGGAAACGAGGTGCCCGGATGGGTCGACAACGCCGGCTCGATCAACCGCCGAATCGTGCTCTTCGATTTTCCGCACCGCGTCCACGACGGCGACATGGAGCTTGGGCGCAAACTCGATCGAGAGATGCCGGCGCTGCTGCTCAAATGCAACCGCGCATACCTGCAGGCCGTGCACCGCCACGCCAAGGAGAACATCTGGAAGCACCTACCTGCCGCGTTTCACGATTCGAAGGTTGCGCTCGCGGAGAGCGTCAACTCCATCGTACACTTCCTTAACTCGGGACAGCTGGAGTTTTCCCGGGATGCGTACATGCCTTTCGAGAAGTTTGCGGCCGCGTACGAGGCGTACGTGTCTTCGATGGGGCTGCAACGCTTGCGACTCAACGGCGATCGCATCTCGCAGCCGCTGCTACAGGCAAGCTGCACAATCATGAAGAACCAGGTGAAGGCCTATCCGCGTCACGAAGGTTCGTCCGTCGTGACCGGGTGTTTCATGTTCGGCTGCGACCTGGTGGCATCGAGACACGGTAACGGAGGAGGCGCCGGTTGGACCGAGGTCGCGTGGAACGAGTCAAACAGCACTTAGAGCGGGACATCACGTGCGCGCCAAACATGGGAAAATAAAACAGAGCGTTACTGTAATGGAGGTCCATGACGAAAACCACAAAACCTAGGCTTTTATTTCCAGGTACGTACCCCACGGCGAATACCTTTGTCATTCCAGGTACACAATACGGTAGCGCCGTTATAAATGATATTGCTATTGACTACAAGTCACGATGGAGAAATCACAATATTGTAGCATGCCAGGATGGCGACAGGACTCTTTTCCATGCGCTAGCAAAAATTCTATCTATTTCCCCGTGCCTTGGTGAAACATCTTCATAGATATTGACATGCTGTGGGAATCGCTCCATCGGTTTTTAGTATCAATATGGGAGGACACAGACGCTCCAAACTCTAAACGCGATGCACTGTATGCTGCATTTAATGAAGCGTGGAGTGATGCCGGTATTGATTACCATGCCGCATTAAGCAAACAGCAGAGAATCGACGATTATGAGGGTGCCAGCCGGTTATCCCGTTCAGGAGCATGGCAATACATGCATACTATGTTGCACGAGTTACAATATCTGTATAACGCACCTTACAATGACGACACACTCAGAGATGAAGATCCCGATAGATTGATGGGGAAAATCATAGCGTTGTATATATCCGGATCGAAAAAATTTGGACGTTGCTCTCATTTTCGACCTGGTAAATTTGAAATTCAGCTATTCACATTTATTTTGGCTGGTCACGGATTCCTATTGAAATGCATTAGCCAGGATACAAACGGGATCGTGTCGAAGCTGGATTTTACTGACAAAGATACCAATATGTGGGACGTATTTGGAAGAGGTACCATTAAAACGTGCAACGTATTACTATTAGTTTCAATCCCTCTGAATCTTTATTCCAAAGACTTCACTACAGTATTGCATCACGGACGATTTGAAACCCTAATTTGCCCGCCCAGCTATAAATTTGTGTCGTTTAAACTTGATACCGAGCTTGTAGGGTGTGCGCCGTACTCACATTTTGGAAACCAACGTGGCGGTGGTCTCGGTGTTGGTGACATGTGTAATTCCAATCTATTTGTTGACTTTGATGAATTTAAAAATGACTTTGATGAAAACAACTTAACGCCGGCGAGTGCGTCCAATGCCGTTTTGGTTTTGTTGACTGCAATGGGGGTTGGATGGCGTAGCGTGAATAAAGACAACGACGTCACTCTCATGAACCAGAATGTTTCATTTATGATGGAAGCGGCACCAGATTGCCCATTGAAGTTGATCGTTCGATACCTCGCGATTATAGCATTCATAACGTGCTCCGCTGGCGACACCAACGATTCTTGTATTCCTGCCATCAACACATTACTCTTAACTCAAAATCTCGATACACAAATATTAGATAATCTAGATAATCTTACTATTCCTACTTGCCTGAGTGTCACGACTCGAGATAATACAATGACCGTGAGGTTCTTTAAAATGTCTGCTATTTACATCACTGTCACTTTCGATAAGAAAGTACCTCAATTGATGCTCTCGATTATCGCCTTACATTTCATGGCTGGCAAATATATCAAGTGGGATAATGAAAAGGACGACACCACACGAAACGGAAACGAGATGATGCAACAAGTTAAGACCGATTGGAAAAAAATGATAAACCCTGTATTACAACCTCAATTACCAGTGCTGCCACCAATTAAACCAACCCGAGGAGCGCAATCGCAAGCGCAACAGCAACAGCAACAGCAACAGCAACAGCAAGCGCAACAGCAAGCGCAACAGCAAGCGCAACAGCAAGCGCAACAGCAAGCGCAACAGCAAGCGCAACAGCAAGCGCAACTGCAAGCGCAACTGCAACAGCAACAGCAACAGCAACAGCTACAGCAAGCGCATCAGCAAGCGCAGACTCCGCTGTCAGGGGAAATCAGTTTACTGGAATTACTTGCATCGACATCCATCTTCCTCGGTTTAGAAAGACATGAGGACGGAGACATTACTTCGACCAATAAATATTATTATGATGATGATTAGCATAAGACGGAGAACTAACGTTAAAATGTAGCGTGGTCGATATCCAGCGCCAGGTGCGGTGATCATCGGCATCCCGATCGATGCGGATGTGATCAGGGTGCCGCAGGAGATGATGTGGCGTGCGCAGCTGTTCCTGAAAGACCGTTGACGGATGGTTTGAACGTCGGGGGGCAAACCGCGTCGCTGGCATACTTCGTGGTACACACAAAAGCGTATCTGAGCGTGATCCGAGAGTTGCTGATGCACCGGATGGCTCAGAAATACCGCAAGCTTCGCTTCCTGCGGCATGTTTCGAAGCAAGCCGCCGTGAATGAAATCGTGGACCTGCTCGTCGGAAAGCCACGCACGAAAGACACAGAGCAGAGCGCTAGGGCAACCGGGCTGACAGTCAACGGGTTTGGAAATTGGAGCGGAGGAAGCCAGCCACCGGTGTCGCGAAAGCACGCCGGGCCGATTCAGATGATCAAGGACATAATCGGGAGGCGATCGAATGCCGTCATCATTGCTGTTGACGAATTCAGCTAGACAGCAACACGTGGCTTCCTCTCGTCAACATGAAGGCGAGCACGACGAAGCGGAAGATTCAAACGATCTTGCACAGAGACGACGTGGAATCGAGATGTGAACGCCTCGAGGGACATTCTGATGCTGCTCGGAATGCACATCAAGGGCCCTGAAAAGGGACCACTGAAACAAACAATAAATAATGGGTCCGTGTGAAGAGGTCGGCGTGGGGATGTCCCAGAACAAAATAACAATCAGTGTAACTGAACATGAAGAACGTCCATCTGCTTCTCAATGCAAATAATCTTATCTGCTGTCTTCGTTGAAGACGAAGTTCGCGTTGGTTGTCGTATCCTCGGGAGTTACACAGGCCATCCATGGGAAAAAACATTTTTTGTGGTTTTTTGTGGGTTTTTCATGAAGTCTAATCTACTACGCTACTCTACTCTACACTAAACTACACCACAAACTGGCCTCGGCCCCTGTCCCTGCCCTGCGGCATGCCCGCGAGGGGCCATGGGGCGGGGGCGGGGGCGGCTGGGCCGCGCGAGCGCGAGCCGGACCTGTGCGGGGACGAGTTCAGGACCGAGTCCTGCAGCGTCGGCCAAGATGCCTGCGGAGCCGCGCAGCGTGAGCCGCGGGAGCTGGACCTGTGCCTGTGATGGCCGGAGCCGGGGCCGGGGTTTGGGGGAGGAGGCGAGAGCAGGACGTTGAGCAGTACCGACTTCTGCGGCTTCGGCTTGGAATAAGCAGGATGCGCGAAGTGGGCGTTGTTCATCTGGTACGGCGTTGCGACGTGGGACCTGGAAGGCACGGAAGGGCGTGCGCCCGTCTTCGTGCGGTTATTCTGATACGCCAATATCTGCATCAGACGTGCGCTCAGCGCACGTTGCGAGAGTTTCACCAGCTCGTCGATATCCGGTCCGATGTGGTCGCTGATCAGGTAGACGTCGTTGCGGGTGCAAACGGACCTGCCACACGAGTCCAGCCTGTAGGTTGTCATGTTGCCCTTCAGCAACTCGAACATTGGGCAGTCCGCGCAGCTCTGCTCCATGACATAGTTCCTTATGTTGACGAGGGCTTCGTTCATCGGAGTGAAACACCCGTCGACCTCTCGGCATTCGAGACGGTCGCCGAAGCACGTGTCGTAAGTCTGGATGTACTTACCGAAGAACATGGCAAGACCTTCGTCCTTGAGACCAGGCGCCTTATCCACGCCCAGAGTGGCGTCGAATATCATTTTGATGTGCCTGCCGGCCTTCGTGGTCGGACGCACGGCTCCGGAATGTGTGAAAGCGGTCTGAGACATAGTGTACGAAGCGAGTGGTCGAATATGAAACGATAACGGTATGAGGGGTAAGCGATATGTGTATTATCCATCCGACGAGTCCCAATTTTTCTGAGGCACGCCCGTCCACCCGCTCCCTCCGACAGCCACGCATGCAGACACCCAACAATGTACCGACGCAGGCGTGCATGGCTTCATACTGTAGACCAGAGCGGGACCTTCCGCTTCCGGTTGGCCACTGAACTGTCTATTTGGTGATCGCAGTAACGTAGACCATTAATGAATATGGAGCTTGTCGTCTGAACGAATCCAAGCTTTCATTTGGTCACTCGGATCGGGCGGGGATCCATTTGCCAATCCGATGACCACCCGTCCCATGCACTTGTGAGTTGATGTCTGATGTCTGCCCCCCGTGACCGTCGGCTGACAACACGAAAAAATGGATCTACGTCGAGGTGGAAGAATAAGCATACACGCTCATAATCATGCCTCAAATTCTCAGCGTAACTGATTGCGTCTTCAACTCGCTCCCTGTCCGTTGCCGCCCTTCGCTTCTCCACAGGATGTTCGCGAAGTGCATGGCAAAGTACAAGTCTGTCAAGGCTGCTAGGGCTGCCCGGGCTGCCCAGTCGGCTAAGAATGCTAGAGAATGGTACAAAGCCGAATGTTGGATGAAAGAGCAAGCATCAGTGTTAAATCACGAGCGAGAATATCAAAAGGTTTATGGCGATCCTTACGAGCACGAAGACAGAACTTGGCAAGGACCCCCTGCCTGGGCTTGGGATTAACCTTCCATACCTTCAGGGTTGAGACGTTCAGCGACCTGCGCAAGCATGAAACTGGCGTCCCAACTGACACTTTTTGCGCAATTTCCGGGGTCATTCAGTTCTCTCATTCAGCTCTCTCATTCAGTTCTCTCAATTTCCGGGGTCATTCAGTTCTCTCATTCAGTTTTCATACGATGCGAATCACAACGCACATGCACACCAGGGTCATGGTTCGGGATGTACGTTCTTAGGTTCAGGTCAATCGTCGCTATCATCTATATCATACCCGGATGGTCGAACCCGAACTCGAGGTTGCGTGAGAGTCCCCCGAGGGCGGACGGCCATGACGTTCGGGTGCATCTGAAGACGGCGGCGACAAGGTAAGGCCACATCTGACGTCCGCAATGGTGAAAGGTTGGGAAGGGTCGCGTCTGACGTTTCCTTACATTCCTCCGGTGCCCGTTTTCGCCCGAGCTCCCGGTTCCTTACATTCCTCTGGTGCCCGTTTTCGCCCGAGCTCCCGGTTCCTTACATTCCTCTGGTGCCCGTTTTCGCCCGAGCACTCAGTTCCTTACATTCCTTTGGTCCCCGCATTGCTTCGAAACATGCCGCAGGAAACGAAGCTTGCGGTACTTCTGAGCCATCCGGTGCGTCAGCAGCTCTCTCGCCCAAGTACACTTTTTTGCGTGTACCGCGAAGTGTGTCAGCGACGCGGTTTGTCCCCCCACTCCGCCTTCCCGGACGTTCAAACCATCCGTCAACGTCTTCGTCGCCCTGTTGAACACCTGCGTCTTTCGCGTGCTGTATTTTATCTTGGTCTTCTCGTAATACCTCGACGAGCTGTATGATGACTTCGTCCCATCGTCGTACGCACGTGACACGACGTCTGTGAAGCCCGGGTCGACGCCTCCGTAGAGGACCACTCCGTCTTGTAGATCGGACGTCATCAATGGAAGAGTCTGCGAGGGAGGTTGGAGGCGTTCTTACGTTGGCGATATCCCGCTATCCAGAGATTCCATAAAGCCATCGCTCGGGCAGTGTTGGACACACCGAGGATCGACGCGGCAGTCGTCATGACGGAAGCATCTATGTACAAGCCGAAGAAAACGAAGAAAGTCCCTCGACCGCTTCCAATGGCGCGAACAAAAAATAGGAAGAATATCGCGCGTCTGCTCTTCCTTTGTCGCGTGCGTGTTTTTGTCACGCGTCTGCTTCCGACCCGGCATGCATCCCAGCAAACTTTCGGATGGATGCGTGCAGTCGGATGCTTTTCAATCTGTGCGATTCAGGTATATGTTATTTAAAGGCTTGTGCAACCTCCACATGTGCATACACACCCTACAGGATCTACCAATCGCAGGCAAGGCAAGGTTGGGTGTCTATGTCATGCTTCGTCTCTCATACATCCAGCGCATGCATCTGATTCTTTTTAACAAAACCCTGCCCTGCCCTGCACCGCAGCCCTGCCCCGCCATTGTTGGTTACCAACGTGCTTGCGTCTGAAAATCATTGTGTAGACTCAACCAGATGGAGCAATTTGATTCTGATTCTGATGACGCAGCGCTGGAGCTTTATCTCCAACAAAACCCATCAGCCATGCGAGCGTACATCAGGGAGATTGAAGAAGCAACAGCAGCAGGAGCAGCAGCAGGAGCAGCAGCAGGAGCAGCAGCAGGAGCAGGAGCAGCAACAGCAGGAGCAGCAGCAGCCCGTGCTGTCCCGACCAAGGTGGCGTACCTTGTCCTCCCGCCTTACGACTGGACTCAGCTGGGCAGCCCAGGCAAGCGCCCCGACCCCGAAATCGTCAAGACGCTCGAGGAGTGCGGGCTGCTGCCCGACTCGCTCGAGTCTTACGGCAGGAAAGAGGATTTCGGGGCTTTCAGGCGTGTGTTGGAAGCCCGGGGGTTCACGGTGCACCCATCAGCCTTCTCGCCAGAGCCAGTCGACCTGCAGAGCTTCAGGACCACTCTGGAGCAGCTGGTCGGCCGATGCAGCTCTCCCGACGACGTGCTGGTCCTAGCGTACTGCGGGCACGGCCACCAGGAGTTCTACACTCGGCACACCTCGCTGGTGCTGTCGGACAACAAGCACGTCAGCAGCATCTACATAGACAGGGTCATGTCGAGGAGCAAAGGAACCGTGTATACTGTACTCAACTGCTGCAACGAAGACGCAGTGACCCTCGCCGTGCCCATGAAATCGCCGAGGGTCAGCGACGGCTCAGACGACGGCTCAGACGTCCTTACTCACGGCGAAGGGACGAACCGGCGCATCGACATTCTGTCCAGCAGCAGCACGGAGAGGCATAAAGCTTCCGAAGATGGCACGGCATTCGCCAGGGCCTTCGAGGCAGTGCTCGGCAGCCCCGAGCGGCTCGTCCCTCTGTCCCAACTTCAACAGCAGCTCAGAGATGCCGTGGGGAAAGATGACAAACAAAACATGACGGGTTCCGTCGGTACTGTGCATGTGCTGTCGCACTACCTCGTCGGCGACAGCTTGGGACCTGCAGCCGAGGAGACCAGGATGGACTTATATCCGCAGCCAATTGGGCAATTGTTCTACGATGGCGATTTCACACGTTGAAAAAATCGATCATCATATTCACATTCTTCCCTGACAGGCATATGTAATGGCGATGATGACCCGAGTGGCTACGTCTGAATTGGGTGTACCTTGCTCATGGTTATAGTTAAGCACGGCGGGACGGGGCTGAGCGGGTTGCTTGATGATCAGCCTGACTTGCGCCTTGTTCTTCTCCTCGATATTAAGGCAAACATGGAGTGTGATGGGGGATTGGAGACAAGCCAGCGGCCCTCATGGTGTCATGCATCATGCTTTGCAGTCCTGGTTACACTCAACCCTAGCTGTTTTGGGACACCCACGTCAACCGCTTGATCATGCCCCCCAGTTCGCATCATAGGACCGATTTTGTATAGATGGATACACCATCTTTCTAACACACTTAAGCTCCGTTCCCGCGGGTACGGCTCGTGTCAGAGATTTTGCTGTGTTTTCTTCGTCAGCGTCCTCGAAGCCGCTTCACTATGTGCTGCTCAATACGCGGCACGACGCCTTGTCGACAGAGGATGATAAGGGCAATCAGAAGCCTCCGAATGTTCAGCGCAGCGTTGAGGTCCCGGCTGACGAACTTCTCGAGGACGGGGTTGAACAAAAGTCCTCGATGCATCGCAAGGCAAACCTCGACGACCTGATCGTGACGAGGTGTAGGATGGAGTCGTCTTCGCAGTGAACCTTGGATGTGCGGAACTCGTCAGTCCAGTACGTCGATACCCGAGATGCACACTCTTTGTATGCTAGGGTTGCCAGACTATAACAAAAGCTGTGATGCTTCACAAAAGCTGTGATGGTTAACAAAAGTTGTAAACGTTTTAAATGGAGCATAGAAGAAAAGCAGGCTGCCCGGGCCACTATGTCCTCACCATGTTCATACATGCACATACCAGGTGTGCACCATGTGACCACCGCATGCATGAGATGGGTTCATAAAGAACCATTGGTCCGCAGTCCTAGAAAAGAGAAGGAGATTCTAAGCGAAATCAGACATTGCATCGCAACTGCTCTTGCAGCTTCGCCGTGTATGACGATGCAACAACTGAGCACCACCGTGCAGTCTTCGCAGATCGTCAGTAAACACCGCCAGGAAGTGTCTGAATGACCTCAAATACAGCTAGCAGGAAGAGGGTTCGGAGTCGCATGGGTAGTGCACACGTGGGTCCTTAGCGCGGAGGCGTTCTTGCTTGCAAGAGATGTCGCGAGCTCGGACTTTTTCGCGGTTGTCGCGGCCGATGGCTTTGGCGCGGTCGCGATGTGCGTGGAATCGGGCCCTGGCCGCGTTGCACACGCGCGTCTTCGTGCATGCATCGTGGCAGAAGCGGGCTTTGATGCGGACCCTTGCGGGCACGGGATCGATGCGGGGGGATGTCCTGGCGCATGTCTTGATGTCGTCGTCGTCGTCGTCGTCGTACGTTGAGGATCGTGCGTCCCTTCGAATGACGACCGCCTCTTCGAGGACGGGGTGGGTCAAGAGAACGACCGGAGCTATTCCGTTGGCGACGATATCCTTGGTCGGGCGTGGCGCCTTCGCATTATTCTTCTTATTCTTCTTGTTCGTCACGAGCACTTTGGCCGAATCGAGGAAGTCCGCCAGTGTCCGCGAACTAGGGAGACCCCGGTGGTGGCGGGTGGTCTTGATGGGTGCCTTGGCGAGCACCTTGGTCTCTTCGATGAATACGACGTCCGCCGGAGCCTTTTCGTAGGCGACGATATCCTTAATCGGGCGTGGCGCCTTCTTCACGAGCACTTTGGCCGAATCGAGGAAGTCCGCCAGTGTCCGCGAACTAGGGAGACCCCGGTGGTGGCGGGTGGTCTTGATGGGTGCCTTGGCGTGCACCTTGGTCTCTTCGATGAAGACGACGTCCGCCGGAGCCTTCGCGTTGGTGACGATCTCCTTAATCGGTCGTGGCGCCTTCTTCACGAGCACGTTTGCCGAATCGAAGAAGTCCGACAGTGTCCGCGTACTCGGGAGGCCCCGGTGGCGGGCGGTCTTGACGGGTGCCTTGGCGTGCACCTTGGATGCATCCTTCCGATGCAACGCATACATCTCAGAATTGAGAATGCACTTTATGATGCACTTCAAGCTACGGACGGAGGCGGAAGGAGTGTCCGAACGGACCATGACATACACGACCTCCTGGGTGGACACCGGGGTGGCGGCAGGAGGAATATCAGATCGGTAAGAGTCACTGCAGCCATTCGATAAGACGAATTCCGGGCAATGGCTCGTGGCGTGAACAATGTTGTATAGCTCTTCGGTTTTACTTCTGTAATCTGGAACGATCTGACAGACGGATCCGAACTGGATGTCGTCGACGACGTGGATGCACCAGGTCGGCATGACTGCCGTGTTCTCGATTCCGACAACGGCGCACTGTTGCATGTTCGCTTGATTGAGAGAGAGGGAGAGAGAGAGAATATGGGAATGATACAATTGATGTGTTCAATGCAGTCGCGAACATGTCCAATTTTCCACAAAAAATTTGGGTGGTGGTGTGCGCGTGGGCACACGATCACTTCACCCTGTGAATCGTGTCGTCATCGTCGTTGGTGTCGTAATCGTCTGCCCAATGCCTGGGCACAGCCCTGTGCATCGGGAGCATCGGAGGCATGCCAGTGTCGGACGTCGACTCGATGGAGGAGTGCGTGTGCGTGTGCGTGTGCGTGTCCTCATCGCTACCCGAGTTTCTCTTCGCCAGGGCGTCGAATATGCCTTGAAGCGACTTGATCGTCGAACACCCTGGGTCGCGTCGGGACGACGCAACGTTCCTCCTTTTCGGCCGCACGCGGTCGACGGCGGCTCTCACGGGGCGGTACGGTGTCAGTGTCATCACGTCTTCGTTCATCATGTTCGCAATCGTTGCCTTCAGGAGATCTACCTGGACTGCAGAGGCAGTCTTGTATGTCATGAGATACAGGTCGCCAAGAGTACATAGCATTTCGCCTTTACGCCCGATGCGGTACGAGTCCCCACGGCCATGCATCAGCACGAAGTCGGGCACAGTCTCGAACCGTGCGCGGAGTGAGTGTATGAAATCAGCCAAACTCTGGCCGATGATGCCTTCCAAACGCTGGCTGTACCAGCCCGGGGGCATGCTCGGGTCAAACTCGGGGTATACGACTCCGGTGGACAGCAGCAGAATCCCTGGCGAGTACGAGCGGGACGGTGTGTCGAACATGACACGCATCTTGCCGATCATGCGGGGCACATCGGCGTCAGATGCCGGAAGGACGCGCAGGACGGACACATCGCGCGAGCCGCTGGGGAGAGTGTAGTTCTTGAACGGCATTTTATAGGGAGCGGTAAGCGTGAGAGACAGAGAGAGGTAACGGATGAAGGGGGGGGGGGGGTGATGATGCATAGTGACAGAGAAGTTTCTCAATTTTCCTCAGCATGCAGATCATACACTCAGCACCAGGGATAAAGTGTGACATATGACCGTCTACCAATTGGGCGTGAGAGACCGCGTTCGTGTGCCATTATTCTATCGTAATTACATGTAACATCATGATTGACAAGATCATCCGGTACCGAGATGTGAACGCATCGAGGAATATTCTGCTTCTGCTCCTCAGAATGCACATCAAGGGGTACACTAGGCCTGAGCCGTTCTAGGTTCTCAGATTGCGTGACACTCACTCCATCAAATGATGCCTCGAGGCAGGTTCGGCTGAAGGTGACTGAAGTCACTGTTGCCATCTCTGTTATCCGACGGCACCCCTGAAAAGGGACCACTGAAACAAACAACAAAATGGGTCCGCGTCAAGAGGTCGACGTGGGGATGTCCCAGAACAAAATAACAATCAGTGTATCCTACACGTCCGTCGCCGCACTGCCCTTCTTCTTTTTCCTTGACGGAGACTTCGGGTTTGGTGCTGATACCGCGGGAATTTCCTTGTCCTTCTTGTACACGAACCATCGGTTGAGGAAGCTGTACTTCTGTATTTCCTTGGTCATACGGAGCGCGGTTTCGACCGCCGGATTATCTTCGTTTTGGTTGCGCATGTCCTCGAACAGGTCGGCGAAGGTGCCGGTCGCTTGGTTGCCGACCAGATGCAACGCCGCGGCTTCCTCCTCGGTGACCGGCCTGAGCCCGACCTTCTCCATCGCCTTGTTCAGCGTGTCCGTGTTGACCAAGAACTCTGGCAACTCCTGTCCGATGGACTCCATGAAGACGTCGATTTGCTTCCCGTACGCCCGCTCGCCGGCGAAGCCAGCACTGGCCTCGTACCTACGCGTGATGCGCCACGCGCCCTTGTCGACCGCGTCTCCGACGTTCGGCGCCTCTAGCGCGAGCATCTGGTCGACGAGTTCGCCGTCGAGGCAGCAGCAGACAAAGTGCCCGCCGGCACGCAGCGAGTGGGCCACGTTGTCGCAGAAGATCTCGAGCACCCTCTGCGTCTCGAAGAAGTAGTGCACCGCGAACATGCACGTCGACAGTTCGAACTGCGTCGACGCGAAGCCGACGTACGGCTTCAGCATGGGATTGGTGTTCGCCTTGTCGATCCCGAAGAGCACTCGCGCGACTTCACGGTCGTGGTTGTCTGCGTCGAGTGTGTCGATGTATGCCTCGGACCGAATCTGGCGCCTCGCGTCCATCGGCATGAAGACGACCCGCATGGCCTGCAGGGCTTTTTGCTGGTCCTGCTGCTGCTGATTCTGCTGCTGCTGCTGCTGCTGAAACTGCCTGCCGCCACCTCTCTGCTGCCTCCCGCCTTTCCTGATCTGGGGCACGATGCCCCGCGCCTGCAGGAGGCGCATGTACGCGCCTCCGTTGCTCGGTACGGGGTCGTTGATGTTGCTTGGGAAGAGGTCCAGGCCGAAAACACTCGTTGCGCCCATACGAATCCATTTGTTGAGGTCTCCAGCGCGCCCGCAGCCGAAGTCGATGATCGACTGGGGTCGGAAGTGCAACAGCAGCGATTGTCCCTTGACCCAGTAGTTGTGGAACTTACGCATCGCACTGGTGTCTCCGTCCTTGTTCCCCAGGTGCGCCACGTAGTACCGATCGGGCTTTTCAGCGACCGCTCCGTTCAGCAACGCCGGTGCGGGATTCTCCAGCATGGACAGCGTGACCGGGTTGCAAATCGTCTCCCACACGCTTTCGGCAGTCTTGTAGTTGTTTGCCGTGACCTTTCCGCTTTTGGCCGCCTCGTTCTTGTCCATCCGAACGCGCTTGGGCACCCAGCTCTGCTCGGGCACCCTGGTGTTGACCTCGTACGCGAACTCGACGACGTTCCCGTCGACGATCTCGTCGCCGTTCCTGCACAGGCATCGCCCGCCGGCCTCCAGTTTGAGGTGGGCGACGCCAACCGGATGCTGCGGGTCGACCTGCCCTCCGCTCGGTCCGACGCTCGGGCTGAACGTTGTCGCGACGTACGCCGATTTGCTGTACCGCGCCTTCATGCCCCGGCCATCGATGTCGGTGAGCACGTCGAACGCGGTCAGCGGCGCCGCCAGCGACGACTCTTGCCCGACCTTGAGGTTCGCGTGCCGGTAGGCCGAGCCGTCCACCGATGCGGCGTCGCCCGTAAACACGACTTGGAAGTCGATCGTGTTCTGCTCAGGCGGCTTCCACTTGAGCACCGCAGCCCACGTCCCATCGCCGGTCGGCACCGGGAGCCGGGCCGGCGTGAAGATGAGACCGTCCAGGCTGAACCCCCCGACGTTGTAGAGCAGCGACCGAATCGCGAGCTGCAGGTCGATGGGATTGTTCACGAGGTGGAACGACTTCACTTTGAACATCGTCGCCCACGCCTGGTCCTCTTCCTTGACGGGGATCGCGTCTTCGACGAAGGCATGTGCCGCGTCCAGCCGCGTCTTCCCCACCTCCCTCTCCGCCGAGCTCATCAGACATCGTCCGTGCACGGACGCGCCCTTCATGTAGTAGGCGTCGAAGATGAGGAGGAAGTCGATCCCGTCGCTGCTCTGGACGAACTCGCCGTCGAGCAGGCAACTGTACATCGTCTTCATGACGCGCCCGGTGCCGCGCACGACCAATCGGTCGTTGACCGTGAAGACATTTCGATCGCTGGTGACCAGCAGCTCCCTGCGTTCTCCGTCGGCCTTGTCGGTGACCGTGTAGTCTTCCCAGACGCACGGTGTGCTGCGGGCGTGGGTGCAGGGGGCGAAATTACTTTTCTCCGCGGAAACCGGCTTGACGCCGACGAAGTGAGCTCGGCTCTGCGGCTGTCCTTGTCCGGCGAGAGCCCAGTACTGCGCCACCACATCTCGCTTCGTGGACTCGGACAGCAGAAACGATGTGTCGTCGACGATCATGAGGACCTCCTGGCAGCATTGCAGAAAGGCGGTCGCGAGGTGCTTCGCCAAGCCGCGTCCGTCTTTCCCAACCGCATCCGCATCCGCGAGGTTGGGGGACACGACCTCGACCTCGATCTCGTACGTCTCCGCAGGCCGAGACAGGTCACCCACCTTCACCGGCGTATTCGAGTGCATCTGCCGCACGGCGGTCACGTCCACCCGAACCTTGGGATGCTCGCCCCCGGGTTCGTCGCGCAAGAAGGAGTGACGGTGTTTTAGACGGTATGTCGCCTTCCTCTCCGACCTTGCGCCTGCCGATGCCGATGCCATGGCTTCGGCGGTTCCGATCGGTATCTCGCGCTTGAGGCTGATGCGCAGTCTGTAATCATCAAGATCGATCCGAGTGACAGGCGACTTCCGGATCGCTGTGCCCCCCTCGGCCGAAGGGACAGCTGCAGAATCGGCACGGAGTCCCAGCAGCGGCATGGTGTGACGGATGTCATCCCTGATGATGTCGATCGTCTTGGAGGGAGGCAGGGCGGTGTATCCGCTGTCTCCACGCAGCAAGCTGGCGATGACCCGCATCGCATCAGCTCTCGATATGGCTGGGTCGACCAATCGCGCCTCGACCTCGTCTTCATGGCCAGGCTTCCTTGCTTCTAGGATGTCCACGATCTTGCCGTATGCAAGCGCCGATATTTCCAGCTGGCCAGAAATTCGTTTCATTTTGTGTTCTCTTCATCCACGAGACCTTTAAGTAGAGAAAGGTGTGAGGACACGGTCGCGCACACGCACGGTCGCGCACACGCACGGTCGCGCACACGCGGTACGGTACTGTACGGTACGGCATAGGGTTCGGGGGGGGCATAGAGAGACACTATCCAGCGCCCATCATTAATGCGTTCATTCTTCGAGCCGGTTTTAGTTTGTCGTGACGTTGTGTGACGAGGATGCTACATTCTGTCGTTCGATTAGACACCAGAGGATGCAGGTTTCAGGAGGGGAGCATACAGCTCGCAGACGCCTGGTCGGACCCGGACATGACTGCGACGAAAACCGAGCTTAATCGACAAAAGAGCAGGCTGGACGGTAAAGATGAGAATGACATCAGGAAATGGGGGGCTTCTGCCAGGAATGCCGACGTCGCCAGCGGAATCAGGGGCATACTACGTCAACAGCAGTGCGAGATGGCGACAGTGGCATGGGTGAGGTTCGTCTCGATCCCTCGGGTGTGGATTGAAGAATGATGAAGACACACACACACACACACACGGATTCATACACCTTCGTAAACAGGCCAAGATGTACGAGACGATCTGCTATTTCCAGCTGCTGTCGGATACGTGCCCTGCGCTGGACCGCGTTGCTGGGCAGCGTACCTCGGCCTTCACCGGTGCGCGTGTTCTGTTCTGTTCTGTTCTGTTCTGTTCTGTTCTGTTCTGTTCTGTTCGATGCGTTGATTGCGTGATGGTGTCGTGTCTGCCCCGTCTTACTCCACCCGCCGTGCCCGCAGTCCACCTCTGCGAGGTCCCAGGGGCGTTTATCGCAGCTGTCAACCACTACGTGCACACGGTCCATCCCGATTGGCATTGGGACTGGCTCGCCTCGTCTCTCAACCCGTTCCACGAGGGGAACACCGAGCTCGACGATGACAGACTCGTCATCGAGACGAAAGGTCACTGGTTCTGGGGGGCGGACAACAGTGGGGATCTGCGGAAGCTTCTGAACATCGAGGCGCTATGCGCAGCCGCTCACAAGGTGCGAGACGGACGGGAGGGTGTCGCACGCACACACACACACACACACACACACACACACACACACACATGTCCCTCCTCAAAATGAACGCAGCGCGGAGGAGGCGCGGTGCTTGTCACTGCCGACGGCGCAGTGGAAACCAGCTCGGACCCCAATCGACAGGAGGAGATTACGTCTGGTCTGCACTTGTGCGAGGTCGTCGCAGCAGCAGGGTTGTTGAAGAAGGGCGGAAACTTCGTCTACAAAGGATTCACACTCTTTGAACACGGATCGATCAACCTGCTGTATTTGATGGGATGTCTCTTCCAGAATGTCGCCGTCTACAAGCCAACCACGAGCAAGCCCGCGAACAGGTGGGTTGCTCTCCCAATAGGGTGCATGTCCTGGGTCTTTTTTTCTCAACGTCGATGATGCATTCATGTCACGTCATGTCATGTCATTCGCGCAGTGAGGTGTACGTGGTCGGACTCAAGTTCAAGGGCGCATCTCCAGCTGACCTCGCCGCCATGAAGTGCTGGGTCTCCGATGCGTCAGTCCAGTCGGGCGAGCGGGCCATCTTCTCGCGCGACCACGTTTTGCACAGCAAGGCGTTCATCGCCTCTGCGCGCACGGCAGCCACGAAGTTTGCGCGCAATCAGATCCAGGCCATCGACAGCGCGCTGATCGGCGTCTGTGTCTCGCCGGACGAGAGAAAGGGGTTCGCGGCATTATGGCTGCGGTTTGTCGTCTTCCGGAAGCTTGACAGGTCCTCGTTCCTGGCGCCCCGTGTGACATTGGACGGTTCCGACAACAAGACGGGCAACGTCCTGACGCGGAAGCGCGGGTCTCTCGGCGAAAGCAGCGCGTGGCCTCTTCCACGGCAAGCCGCCGCCATCTCCGCGTCGAGCAAGGGGATGCGCATCATGCAGTCGATGGGCTACTCGGACGGACAGGGTCTGGGCGCACAGGGCCAGGGCATGACCGTCGTCGCAGCGCCGGCTGGAAACCCCAGTCGGGCCGGCATCGGGTTCGACGATTGGCACCCGGTGCCGAACGGAGAGTGGCTGGTGAACGCGAACGCTCCAGCCAAGCTTGCGTTGTTCGGCTTCGCGCCTACGATCGTCTCGGTTCCGGACGCGCTCGTGAACTCAAAGTTCGTACCGGACAGGGGCATTCTGGTCGCGCTGAGGCGAGCCCTAGACGCGGCCGTCGATGCATCCGCAGAGTGCCGCCACCACGCACCATGTCTCTTCGTGGAGGCACGAGACGACGCGCTTCAGGGGAGCGCGTACGTGCAGATCGGAGCCCTGGACGCAGCGCTCAAGCTGGTGCAGAAGGATCTTTTCAGCATCCGGCTGGTAGACCTCGGCGTGGAGGACTCCAGCGCTACCAACTACGTGCTCGAGCGCGGCGGCCCCAACTCGGTGGCTGCCATCCCAGACACCTCTTCATTCGTCCGCACGCGCGGCGCCGTCGCGACGTGGGAGACGCTGATGGGGGCGGGTGACGTTGCGATGCCGCTTCGCTGTTTCACCACGGCGTGTGCCAAACGCGTGGCGAAGGCCTTGGGAGGCAGAATCGCGACGCTTGTGCTGGGAGACCTGAGCGACGCCGGCCCGGCGAAGAACACTGGGCTGGATCGGGAGCTGTTCGACGCGAGGTACAGGCGCGGACTACTGTGGACCGCAGCGACAGGTCTGCGATGCCTGTCGCCTGGAGGATCGCTGATCATGCAGGTTGAGCAGACGCTGTCCGTATTCACCACGACGCTCCTCTACGTGTTGTACCGGTGCTTCTCAAAGATGTGGATGGGCGCAACGTTCGCCGGCTGCACGGCGAGCGGCGTCAGGCACATCGTCTTCAGCGGTCGCTTGCGCACGCGCAGGCACGACAGAGAGGGCGAGGACGACGAGGAAGGCGAGGAAGGCGAGGAAGGCGAGGAAGGCGAGGAAGAAGACGACGAGGAGCAGATATTGTTCCGCGCGCTCGACATGGCGTGCGAGAAAGAGATTCCAGGCGCCGACGGATGCCTCGCTCCCATGTCGGATGCCGTGTCAGAAGTGATCCCGATCCAGATGGCGCTCGACGACCGAGAGTTCTTGGTGTACTGCGCCGAAAGGACCTCTGAGCTGGCCATGCGGCAGACAAGGGCGCTGCAGGAGGTGGTGAGCTGGGGGGCAGAGAACGCGCCCGCCGTGGACGTCAACCGACGCAAGCACGAGGCGTTGCGCTTTCTACAGCGCGGTTAGGCGTTGACTTGTCTGTGTTCGGCACCCTGCGACGCAGTTGTCTGGGCCGCGTCTCGACTTGCCGCAAACAAGACGCCGCAAACAAAATTGGGTTGGGGCTCTCACATCACGCGCCCTAGATGTAAACTGACAGGTACAGCCTCCCTTGTCTGGGTGGGCGATCCGAGCTCTCTGCACTTCCTCGCGGACGCCGAGGCATTATTCCGCACTGCACTTCCTCCCATTTGCTGCTGCCAACGCTGATGTCCCTGTTCCACCTCAGCTTCCTCTGGTCAGTGATGGATTTCATACACTCAACCCTAGCTGTTTTGGGACACCCACGTCAACCACTTGATCATGCCCGATTTTGTATAGATGGATATACACCATCTTTCTAACACACTTAAGCTCCGTTCCCGCGGGTACGGCTTGTGTCAGAGCTTTTGCTGTGTTTTCTTCGTCAGCGTCCTCGAAGCCGATTTGCTGAGTCATGTTTGTAGTCACCCAAGGCATCGAAAATAAAATAAAATGCCCGACAGACACAGCTATGGTAGGAGTGAACGATCTGCAGCTCGATATGGTTCACGCAGGGATGTCCCATTCTAGAGTTACCAGACTATAACAGGGGATCTAGTATGTCCCTAGAGAAGGACCCGTCCACCATTAAAGCTTCGACGAGGCGAGTCAGTCCAGTAAGTTCAGTGGATGCGTTGGTAAAGCCTACTCCGGTTGCGTATTTTCTCGGACCATATTTCCGGATTGCTACAACCCGCCAGTGCCCAGGGGGTTTCCCATTTGTCGATGAGAGACCCTCATGCTCTCAGGTCGCCGGTACTGTACGGTCTCTCATGAATTCGCTCAGGCGCAACACGTGGGACCGATACTGACCATGCAAGCAATGCCCATAGAATCATTTGCACTACATAAAGGCAGCTGCCGAAAGACGCAAACACACGAGCGTGGGTCGACGAAGCATATGCTCCAGGTCGCCCCGGTCCCGTTTTGCGAGCGCGGCGCTTTCGGCCTGCGTTCAGACGCCGACAAGGCGCGCGTGATGGCCGGGCTGCGCGACGCCTTCGGCGTCTGCGTGCCGGCATCCCACTCCGACGTGCCGTTGCGTTACCGCGCCCGCGATCACGCTCGGGCCCTGCGTGGCGGAGGCCGTCACGTCGCAGCGCTGCGCGCCCGCGGTGCGCCTCTGCACCTTTATCTGACGCGCGTCGACGGCGTCGGCGTCTGCATGTTCGTCGAGCGACGCCTCTTGGCCGGCCTGACGTTGCCCCGCATCGTTCTCGTACGCCTCGGCTTCGCCGAGCGCGTCTTCGACGGCACATTGCTCGACGGCGTGCTCGTGCGCGTCGACGATCCGGCGGGCGTCGTCGGGATTAAACTGGGCTGTCAACAGCGACAACAATCGGAGCAGCAACAACAGCAACAACCGCGGCAACGCTGGGTGTTCCTGGTGGACGATGTGCGCGCCGACTGCGGCCAGGACCTCCGCGGTGTCGATGCGATCCGGCGTTCGGAACGACTGTCGCGTCTGCTCTCGCCGGCGTGGCACCGCCCGGACCTCGCGACGGACCCGTGCTTCGTCCGCGCGCGTCAGCACTTCCCCGTGTCGCAACTGCGTGACGCACTGGCACCGGGTGCGCTCTCGAGACTCGACTACGCGGTCTGCGGCGTTCTCTTTCGGAACCTGGGTCCGCTCGGCGCGCCCGGCGGCGAGGACGTCTTGTTCGCGTTCCCTTGTCCCCGGCAACAACAACGAGGCCAAGGACAAGCCAACGACACCGAGCAGCAGCAGCAGCAGCAACAGGAGCAGCACGACCCTGAGCCATCCCCGACCGCCTCGGAGAGGAAAGCATTGGATGCGGAGGAGGAGGAGGAGGAGGAGGAGGTGCAGCCGGACCCACGGCCGCGCCACGCCAGTTTTTTCGTGCGGAGGACCGAGATGCCGGACGTGTACGAGTTGTACGATACCTCCGCGGAGGCCGAGGCCGGCCGCCCGGGCGCGCCGATCGCCGGCGTGCCTACGCTGGCTGCGAGCGCCGCACTGCGCAGGACGGTGCCGGGCGTGCCGACGGCGTTCGAGCTGAGCGTCAGGTTCAATAAATGGGTGCCTACGGTGGCGGTGACGGTCGCGGATGTGGCCGTCGTGGTGCACCAAAATATTGTGAGCTCTGAGGGGTAGAGAGAGAGAGAGAGAGCTGTCCGGTTCTCTTCGTCGGAGCTGTGTTCAAGTTTAACGAATGGACGCACCACCACCAGGAGTTGCTGCGCCAGGAAGAAAAAGACAAGTCCATAAACAAGTGTTCGGTGTTCAGAGGAACGGTACTGATGATACTTATGATTATGAAAGAGTCGTGTCGTACACTGCCATATGGATTTTTGTCATCAATCAGATGCCGAAGTTCACTAAAAAACGATGCAGTGGGGCGATCGCTGACATAATAGGCGACAAAAGTGTCACAATCACCACCGAAGGGGACGAAGAAGCCGCGATTACAGTTCCTGTGGGTGTGAAAATGTCTTTTGAACTATGCGTTAACTACCAACTTGCGGTCCTCGCAGCTCAGTTCATCGTGTCGAAAATCAGCAGCAGTTCACAGCATTTGATTAAGGAAATTGATGACATGGAAGTCTCGTTGGCGAACCAAACAGTTGCGTGCCTTCCTGTTAAGAGCATTACCCCGATGAGGCCAACACTTAAAGAACTGACCGTTGCAAATAGTGCTCGTTGGGGTAGTTTTAATAAGACGCCGGGATCGCCGGGATCAGGTGAAGATGATCCTTGGGAAAACGAAGAAGAAGAAGATAACGTTGGTCGTCTTTATAAAGTCATTGATTCAGACACACGCGGCGGCAAAGACATACCCGTTGCAAACCTGAGATTTACTGAAGTAAAAAACGAAATAACAACCAAGATTGCACAATTAACTGACGACGAATTGACCAAGGCCAAAATAGACGAAACCGAACTAGAAAAGATTAGTGAAAAATCTATTTCGGAGATAGAGAAGATGCTAGAAGCAATTAGCAACGAATCAGAAATCATTGAATACAAAAACCCGTTCTCTAACATAGCGCGGGAAATTCTCTTGATGAGTTCACGTAAATCCGTTTATTACGCTTCTATCTTGATGCTGGTCCATCGAATATTGTCCCCACTCATAGGAGTTCAATTACAAGGGTTTACAGACATGGATGAGAACTTACGTGCTTTCGAGCCAGCTATATTTCACATGAACCCAATGAAATTTGCTTCAAAGGAAGGTGACTCGTTAAATCCTTTCGGGGTTGCTATTGGTGATATATTATCAGCAAGAGACGTAACTGACTGCGCGAAGCTCATGTACGGCTTTGATTGGGAAGGAGACCAAACATCAGCAGAATACAAAGCAATTACTTACAAACTGGTTACCTGGTTCAAAGATCGCGGAATAAACGATTTTGTGTTACGATGTATACATACGCGTAACCAACCCATCATAATGAGTCATCTACAAGATGCCAGAACCGAGAAATGCGATGTAATTACGGCGGTGTATGTAAACAATTACGCGGCGAAATGCGACACCGTAACAACACCACAGAAACAATACAACGGGGGGGTGTACATAAACCAGACTGAACAGACGCTTGTCGCAGGCCTTACGCAGAAAACATTGATGAAGTTCGGTCCGTTTGCGTACGTATTAATGGATGACAATAGTGCCCCCACCCTGGTCGACAAGTTGGCTGCTGCTCTGACGACCCGTCCCGTCGTTGTAATGGCATTGGGGTATAGCGGATCCGGCAAAACGCGTTACTTAACGAATGTGATCATCCCTGGGATCCTAAATAAAATTTTGATACTTAATGGACCTGCCACAGTAACCATTAAAGAAATTCTGCATACCACGGATGAGGGGACGGAAGCGGCGTTTGTAATTCGAGACTTATTGAAGAAGGAAAATATGACTGACCCAAACGAGATGACGGATTTTATCAAGGGGGCGTTGACACAGATAAATATTGATGACACAAGTGCCAGCAGACGAACTCGTCCTACCCCCAACAACCCGGTCAGTTCAAGAAGCCACGTGACCGTTGAGATAACATTCTCTGGTGGTACATTGCAGCCACTTATAATCGGGGACCTTGCAGGACAAGAAAGCGAATTTGATTGCGTTATGCCAAACCTCGAGACTAAATTTCATAAAGACAAATATGTCGGGAGTATCATACAAGACGGGATGCATCAATTGAATTTTGTAAACCAAGATAAAAACACACTGTATAAATTACCCGAAAATTGTTCTGACCTCATGAAATTGGACGCCGCTTATGAAGAAAGCGACAATTTAATTATAACATTGAAAGATCTAAATAGATCAATGCGTCTTTCAAGAAAAAAAACACATATCGAGACACCACAACCTAAATCGGAAGTGTTCCAAGAATGCAAAGCGGCTTACGATGCATTCAAAAAATGGTGGGATGGCTTAACTACAGACCCAGGATTGTCGGATCGTATTCAGGCGTTTATACGTGTTTACAATGCTCTCAACCAATACTACTTCGCGGTATTGATTAATGTGGTGGGTGTTGAGAATCAAAAGGCTGCGTATAACGCAGCCTTTAACCAACTAGTCGATGCAATTAACTCAGGTATCCCACGAGAATTTATGACTAAAAACGAATTAGAACGTGTTAATCCGACACATGAAGACTTCTTATACGTAAATAACCAGCGTAGAGGGTATAGTCCTACTACAGGGATGTGTGTTGAGCTAATGGAGAGAGTCACAGAATTTACAAAGAAATGGCAGGCAATATGCGGGATCTACCTGGAACATTGGATCCCGTCGTTCGCGATACAATCAACAGTGACAGATTACACTGAGTATTCCTATGTATTCGTTAAATGGACGGAGACGGGCGACCAGCAGCCGCTTATTGACAAGAGTTGGAGCCCATACTGGAGAAACAAAATAGACGCTCGGACTAACAAACAGAACCGTGGTTATGGTGGATATGCACCCCCCAACGATAAAATTGTGGCAAACCCAGGATTTGGAAACACTGAATTCAGGAATAAAATTGCTGCGCGATACCTCACCGCGTGGCTCAAGAGAGCTCAGCCGGCATACGTGGCTTATCGCATGGAGGAGGAATGCAGGAAACGAAACACAGAAGGCGATCACATACGCAAAACGTTAAACGAGCTCACGAAGTTTTTGTTGACTAAAATGCCAACAGACTTGTATCCTTTCGTGCCTGGAGACTGCACGGATACCGGAGTGTTTCCAAATGGGGTGCGCAACCCCCTTGTTAAATCGATGTATGATACAGGCAATTCAAGCCCAAGCCCGACTAACATTACCAACCAGCTGAAATCCGCAAAACTTGTAGATGATGATGCCAACCAAACGAACAGCCTGTATTGCATACTTGGTGTCATCCATGCCGGGCTGTGCTCGGCGGTGCCGATTGTTCGTTACGTGAGCACAGCCGACATCAGGGTGAGTCTTGCGACAGAGTTCATGAGCAAAGTGGCACTGTTTAGGGCAGCTAGGACGTTCATCAACGATGTGAACACGTATCAGATTGGGACGGTACTTAAATTTAACAACTCAAATATATTGAGCAACATAGGTAATACTGCTAACGGTAGCACGCCCAAATCGCCTGCAATCCAGACCGATACATTTATCCCATACTTATATAAGTTGATAGCTTATGTTGAGGACGCAAACGCGACGACGCCCATGGGCATCATGGAATACTTACATTACATAGCCACGTTCGGTAAAACCGGTTCAGCGTGTCACACGAGCGTTGCCGATTTGAATGCGAGTGCTACGATAATCATTCAACCTGACATATCAATTGATGAATGAAAAGTTGTTTCGGTCTTTCCTTCTTCTTACAACTTATCCCCCCCCCGTCACTCCAAGGGTCGCCTGGACATGTCGGGTTCGATGGTGGACTGCTGCCAGATGCTGACGCGGTGCCTCGGGTTGGTGGGGGACGACCGGAAGTCGTGGCTGGCGTTCCTCAGGCTGTTCCCTTGCGTGTCGAAGCCGAGGTGGTAGCCCGCCGTCAAAAAGTTCTGATCCTTGACGTCGCCCTGGCCAGCGGGGTTCGCCTGCGCCCACTTGGAGTTGGCCGCGTCCTTCGGCAGCAGCTGGTCCGGCGTGATGCGATCCTGAGGGAAGGGGTCCTTCGGCGCGGAGTCCCGTCCGTCCCCGCTCCCGATCGGGAGGTACTTCTCGTTCCCGACCACCTCGTTAGGCACGGGCCCGGTTGCGCCGAACGAGGCGGCCGTCGCCGCAGCACCCCCGGACGGGGTGGTCGCGCTCGGCGGGCTTTGGAATTGCTGCCCCCCTCCCCCCCCTCCCATCGACGATCCCATCATGGTCCCGGGCGGGGCCGCGAGCGGCATCGGCACCAGGGGTGCGGACGTACTGAAGCGCTCATTCCCCCCCTTGCTCTTGTTGTAGTAAGAGATGAGGGCGAAGAGCGTAACGGCTGCCGCGAGGAGCAGCGCGATGCGGATCGCGGTCTGAGACGACGATGTTGATGGTGGCGCCATG
Source organism: Limnomonas spitsbergensis (assembly GCA_037349105.1). NCBI lineage: Eukaryota > Viridiplantae > Chlorophyta > Chlorophyceae > Chlamydomonadales > Limnomonas > Limnomonas spitsbergensis. The sequence continues at coordinate 713,430 of JAYJMM010000014.1, forward strand.
TACGGAAGCGGAAGGACGGAGCTAATTAGGCGGACGAAAAAAAGTGAGCTTTTTACATGCAAGTCTGCCCCCTTCCAGGCGGATGCGGATGCGGATGCGGATGCGGATGCGGATGCGCGCGCGTCTCCGAGAGGCACGTAAAAGGGGCGGGCACGTGTATAAGAGCGGCGGCATCGGCGAACGGCAGTAGAGCCATGACTACCTCTGCCGACTTCGTGACGGTGGAGAACATGAAGCACTGCGAAGAGCGGTTTCGCGCCCACATGCGCGCGGTGCATCGCTTGACGTTCGACGGCGAAGCCGAGACCGCGCGCCTGCGCCGCCTGCTGTTCGGCATCATGAACGATGTGCGCGCCCGGCTTCCGGCCTCCCCCGGCGGCGTCGGCGCCTCCCTCAAATCGCTGAACAACGCCATCCTAAATGCCGCCCGCGACGCCGTCCTTGCCTCCCCGGCGTCGACCACCCCGTCGGCCTCGCCGAATGCGACGCCGTCCTCGCCCCCCCTTCCTCCGTCCCCTCTGCCGCCATCGTCGTCCACATCGCATTTACAGCGCGACCGCGACCTCTTCGGCCCGCGCAACGTCCGCTACAGCGAGATGATGCCGAAGGACACTTCCGCGTCGGCGACGCCAAAGGTCGCAGTAACGCAGGCTTTCGAGCGGGCGGATCGGGAGCGGGCGGATCGGGAGCGGGCCCCGCCGCCACCCCCCGCATCGGCGACGTCCGTCTCCGTCGGCGCCATGGACGCCTCCGAGTTCGAGGCGCGCCTCTCCGAGATGGCGCGCATGAGGGCACCCGGCCTTTCCCCGGAGGCACCCGGTGGTTTCGCCTCTGCATCGTCGCTGGCAGAGGGCGGCACCGACATCTCTGCTCCCGCCTCCTCAGAGGACAGCCTCGTGCTCGCCCGACGATCCCAGCACGACGTCGATGCCTTCCGAAAGCTGCTTCAGTCGCCGCCCTCCGATGGGTCCGCGTCGGCCGTCGGCGTGGGCAGCGCGCGGGCGGATTTGTTACTGGCGGCGCCGAGTGCCACGGAGACGTCCATAAGGTACCTGACGCTGTGCGGCGGCGATCGTGACCTTCTGTCGCACCCGTACCGCTACCGGTTCACTGCCCGCACCGCAGGCAACCAGACCGAGGCCTCGCTGATGGGGACGTACGCTAATGTGACCTGGGTCGAAGCGACCCGCGTCGTCCTGCCGATGGAAGCGATGAGCGCGACCGGCTCCATCGTGTCGACCAAGGGATTTTACAACGTCGGCTTCAGCTTCGCGTTCCCGTACTTGGTGCTCGCGGTCGGCGGGCTTGACGCCGACTGTGACGGCACCAACGACCTCGTTCGCCGCGCCTTCTGCACGTTCGTGTATGATGTAGAATACAAGGCGCCCAACGGGCGCGGCTACGTGCTCCTGCGTCCGTCTCAGGACGAGCGGAAGCGTTTTCTGTCGCCGCTCGCGTCGCTGCCCGACCTGACCCTGTCTCTCCTCAAGCCCAACGGCACGCTCTTCAACAACAGCACCGACGCGGTGCATGCGACGCATTTCTCGTACGAGTCCCAGAACCGCCTGTTCCTCAAGGTGACCGTGTCCCAGTACTTCGATCGCAACGAGTACTGGGTCGGGGATTACGTTCGCCTGTCCGGACTGGATCTACGCATGAAAGCCTCGGCATCTTCCGGCGATAGAGCCGCACCCTACGTGTCATCTCTCAGCGAGTACCTCACGCGCAGCGAAGGCTTCGAGATCGTGCAGCTCGGGGGCGCCAGCGACCAAGGCTTTTACATCTCCTTTTACGTGCTCGCACCGGGTGTGATAGACCAGAGCCGTGGCGCGGTTTTGATCGATCCGAACATCATCAACGTCGTGACGGGGCTCGGGCTGGCGCCGGGCGATCCGGACGCGGTGGTCGAAGTCGTCACGCCGGCGCGTCTTCTGAACGCGTCGCTGCAGGCGGTCGTGACCATGCGCGTAGGGTGCCTCGTACCGGGTGGCGCCGCGACCTCCGCCGCCCCTCTGGCGTTCCTCACCTGATCTCCCAGACCGCACCCGACGACGGCTGCGATCGCAGCAACTGCATCAAGATGGCCGTCGGCTGCTGCCACGCGGACGATGCAGTGCCGCCTTCTGCGCGGTCCTTTTCCGCACGCTCGACAGCCGCGGAGAGGGACCGTTCCGCTTCTCGTCGCACGGTTTCCCACGGCACCGTGATGGTGGTGGGGCGGGTAGTGGTGATGATGATGGGACCATCTTTGTGCATCCTGCTCGGTCTCGTGCGCCCTCGCCCTCGCCCTCGTCTGCATCCCTCAAAACGACGCACCTCTTAAATGACGGCTGCATCAGTCCACCTTCGGCTTGCTCCGCTCCTCGACCTCGCGCAGAGCGGCTTTGTACGCGCGCACGACGACACCCAGCGATTCCGACAGGAACGTGGCGTAGCGGTTGATGTCCGCAGCGATGTCCGGATCCGACAGCGCCTCGTTCTCGTGACGGACGAGCGCCTCCCTCAGCACGCGCGACCACATCAAGTCACTCCCACCGGCAGCAGCAGCAGCAGCAGCAGCAGCAGGAACAGAAGCTGACGCATCCGCATCCCCAGGCGCGGCGCCTCCGCCGGCCTGCTTCTTGTTTTTGTTGTGCCGCGCGGAGCCTAGCAGCAGCATCGTCACGCGATCGACGTCGTCGTTCATTATGTGTGACATGTTTACATTTTTAGGGCGTGCAGGCAGCCGCACGAACCAGCCCCCAAGGACTCGCTGTAAGCGGCAATGATGGATGTGCGCGATTGATTCGTGATTTTTTAGTACGTACACGGTTGGCAAGCATGATTGATTCTTCGAAACGACCCCATCGCCCGACTTTCCGTCCACGCCCTCGGCAGTTTAAGGCGCGCGCGCGCGCGTACAGTAAAATACGGGACGAGCGCCTGTCACGCACGCACGCACACACGCACACACGCACGCACACACCATGCGCATCTCGACGATCCTTTCCTCCACGGCGTACGTCATCATTTGGTCCGTCGTCCCGATCATGGACGGCATCGCCCTCGTCGCGGGTGTCTCGCAGGAGGCCCTGTCGGCGTCGGTGCTGTCCCTGGCGGCGCTGGTCACTGCCGCTTTCTTGTTATTTTTTACCGACGACCCGGGTGTCGCCATCGCCTCGGCGGCCCGCAACCCGTACGTGTTCGCCAGCGGCGTGATGACGGGCGCAGTCACGCTGGCTTACTTCCGAGTGTTGTCGGAAGGCGGCATGATGACAGTGGTCATGCTGCAGCCGTTGCTCCTGATCACTCAGACGGGACTGGCCGTGGTCGTGTTGTCCGAGAGGGTGGACGCGTGGAACATCTCTGGCATCGCCGTCGCAGCAGCCGGCATGTTTTTGTACAACGGAAAGGCGATCGCCGAATGGTGCTCGATCTCGGCCCGTCAAACACCCCGACTACTCGGTGCGGTGACCAGCCCCGAATACCTTGGTATTTCTCAGTAAACAGCGGGAAGGGATACGTCAGATGTCCCTCTGTGGGGTGGATGGGGGCATGCCCTTTGGGCGGATGGTCATTTAAATGCACGGAGTGGGGCCGACACACAATCATCATCGACCTCACTTCGCTCCCACATGGCTCGCACAAAACAGCTCGCAAGGAAAACGATAAAGACGTTGCCGAACCGTGTCAAGGTCGTGAAGAAGGCCGGAAAGGTTCAGAAGAGGGTCGACATGTCACCCGAAGTCCGGGAGGATTTGAAGAGGCGTTCTAAGATTGGCGTCGAATCGCTCAGGCGAGTGTGGCAGCTGGTTATCCGTGTGCTCGTCGGGTCGGTGTTTTTACCAGCAATCTATATGCACAGGGAGATCAGCAAATATCAGAATTCTGTCGAACTCCTGATGCCCAAGGCGCCGTTCCGACGTGTCGTCCGGGAGATAGCGCGAGACGTAGGTGTCAGGATTTTACCTCCTGATGATGCGCAACACCACATCGTATCCTAATTGCGTCGTCCTGACCATCGCGACGCTTGTTTCGCAGAAGTGCCCCAGCATTACATCCGTCCAAGCTCAAGCGTTCCTCGCCCTGCAGGAAGCCTCTGAACATTTCTTGGTAAGACTGAACGTGACAGTGGTGTCGAGGTGAACACACGCCATCTCGCGTTTTCCAAAGGAGCGACATCGTGTTCCTATACCTGACACTGACAGTTAGCCCGCATCGATGATAAACAATGGGTTGCATTGTCGTACGTAGGTCTCACTCTTCGATGCGTCAGTGCTGGCAAGAACGCATGCCAAGCGCAAGACTGTGATGCCCAAAGACATGAGCCTGGTGAAGAGGATGCAGAACCTGCCTCGCTCATCATCCTAGATAGCGTAATGTTGACTTGCCTGAATGAAATTGAAATCGCATGTAACTAGCGTGAGGCCACCTACGTGTCCCTGGCGTTCGGTGGCTGCTCATAAGATGGGTTGGGCCTGCTTCCTTCCTTGGATATTGAGGACAAATGTCTGCCTCAAGAGGCGGCTTGCCAGGAGGATTAAGGCATCCCATGCATCCCATGCATCCGCCAAAGGGTGTCATTAGCGACTGGATCTGCGCGCCACTTGCCGAACACCGTGACGTGACAGTTTCTTCGCATGCCGCTGCTCCTGCTTTTGCTGCTGCTGCTTCTTGAAGCGGGCAATCCTCGTGATGAACGCATCGGCATTGGTGAGGTCGCCACTGCCCGTCATCGTCATTTTGATTTTGTGGCGGCATATTGCGTTTGTGCGCGATCAAAAATGAGGGTGGTGGAGAGTATAATAGAGGGGGAGGGTACCGCGATGCTGCCCATGTTCCGTGTCTCCGGCGAGGTTCACACTAGCAGCGCAATCAGCGACATCTCCGGGATTATGGATGCATGGGGAGACGCCGAGTGGGGAGCGCCTTCCCATCCTGACCCGAGATTGCGTGAGGCGGCTGGTCTGTCTCTGGAGCGCCTCTGTTGGATTCTGTACCGAGAGGTGGGTTCGGCCAACCTGATCGATCCGGTTGCCCTGTGCGGTCGTCTCGAGCTCACACGCTACGTGGTGAGCGCGGAGCTGAAGGTGTGTGTGTGTGGTGTGCGGTTTAAGGGAGAGAGCGTGTGACGTCCATCACTAACCGTCCCAACATGTCAGACACCTCCGTCCCCATCCCCGCCGATGAGTCGGAGGACACCCCCCGCGGCAACTACCGTCTTGAGATAAAGACGGTGCAGGCGGTCGCGTTCAAGGTGTTGATCGAGGCCCTGAAGGAGCTCCTGACCGACACGAGCGTCGAGTTCGACGAGACCGGGATGAAGATTTTGGCGATGGACACGTCGCACGTCGTCCTGGTGCACCTCAAGCTCGACGCCAGTAAGTTCGAGCAGTACCACTGCGAGGGGCGAATCAGCGTGGGCATCAACATGCTGAACCTGCACAAGTTAATCAAGACCATCAACAACAACAACACGCTCAGTCTGTTCATCGACCGTGACGACGTGAACCACCTCGGCATCAAGATCGACAACAGCGAGAAAAACAGCCGAACGACCTACAAGATCAACCTGATGGAGCTGAACCACGGCGAGTTGTGCGTGCCCCCCACCGTCTTCACGGAGGTCGTGACGCTCCCGTCCTGTGACTTCCAGAAGATCTGTCGCGACATGCACAACCTGGCGGACCACATGGAGATCCGCAGCGTGCAGAACCAGCTCATATTTTCATGCAAAGGAGACTTCTGTTCCCAGGAGACGATTATCTGCGACAGCAGCAACAGCGTTGCTGGCGAGCAGGGCTCGGCGTCGGTCGGCGGGGGGGGGGAGATCGTGCAGGGCGTCTTCAGCATCAAGCACCTCGTTCTCTTCACCAAGTGCACCAACCTGTGCACGACGATGGACCTGTACCTCAAGAACGACTACCCGCTCATCATCCACTACGACGTGTCCTCGCTCGGCTCCATCCGCCTCGCCCTCGCGCCTCAGGGCGGCGCCTAGAACAACATGGCCGGGCGGAAGTAGAAGATGGCCAGCAGCGTCAGCGTCAGCGCCGACATGAGCAGGATCGCCGCGATGACCGTTGTGAACACTATCGCGTAGGGCATCAGCTCGGCGAGCACCACCTTGAGGAGTGGCGCGACGAGCTGCTCGCTGATGTATCGACGCGTCTCTTCGCTGCGGAGCTCCTCGCTGGCCAGCACGAGCACGCGTTGCATCAGCACCGCGTAGATGTCCCGCGATTTTTTATTAGACTCCGACATGGGCTCGCTACCACCGGACACGATACAATTTCGCGGGCGACGGGCGCGCGCCGTTCAGAGCAGCTCCACCTCGACTTCATCGGCTGAAACCACTGCAGACCTAGAGGAAAACGTGCGAAAGGACATGCGGTGGTGCGAGGGCACTGCGCCATAAGTTGCGATCGCTGCCAGGTGTGCCGGCGTGCCGTATCCCTTGTTCACCCCCCACCCATACTCCGGGTGCGCGGTGTGCATCTCCGCGAGCACGTGGGCGTCACGGTGCGTCTTCGCGAGCACGCTGGCGGCCGCGATGGACAGGTAGAGCGCGTCGCCGTCGACAATGCACACGTGCGGCACGAACTCGCCGGTGGAGGGAGAGAGGTAGCCCTCGAATCGGTTGCCGTCGACCAACACGGCCTCGAAGACCACGCCGTGCTCCCGTGCGCGGGCGCTGGCGTGCAGCGCGTCCAGGGCGCGTCGCATCGCGCGCATCGAAGCACGCAGTACGTTCACGTCGTCCACCTCTGCAGCGGTGGCCACACCGATGCCGAACGCCGATGCCTCGGCCTCTATGAATGCGCGGGCGCGCTCGCGCTGCGCCGGGCTCAGGCGCTTGGAGTCTCGCACCAGGTGCATGCGCGGGTCGGCTCTGAGGCGCGACTCGTCCCCTACCCCCCAAATCACCGCCGCTGCGTACACCGGGCCGGCCAGGCACCCGCGCCCGGCCTCGTCCACGCCGGCCTCGACGCGCCCGCGCGCAAAATGCCACCCGAGCGTCGATGCATCTCTGTCTCTGACGGAAGGTTTCTGAACAGCCATCTCAGACACGGCTCAGAGCTCTCTGCTGAGCCACATCTTTATGTCGGCTACTTGTTGTTGTTCTCGGTCATGACTGCGACCAGCGCATCCAGGGAGTCGGCGATCCTGCAAAGGAAGTGGGCCACGTTGTGCTTCTCCCTTTCGCCCGATGCAGGACCGTCTTCGACGCTGCCATCGGGAGCCATGAACATCTGCTCGAGGATGGTGTACGTGCATCCGTTGGCGATCAAGCTGCCCGTGTCCATGGTGGAGGTACTGTCAAGGTCTGTCATCGGAGTTAGCCCCCCTCGGCTGACGTCAGCTCCGCCCACTGATTGCGTCGGCGTCGCCGCACCGCCCGCGTCGGGCGAGAACCATTCCAACATCTCGTCCGCACCGGACAGCGATGCGGACAACGAGTCGGCGCTGGTCAAGCCCGGCGAAGCGATGTTCACAATCTTGAATTCATCGCTGTTGCTGACCATTTCACCGGCGTGTGGTGTGTGTGTGTCGTCCGTCTTCGTACATTTTGCAGACATTTTCATTTCAGACCCACGAGCGCCTCCCCTCTCCCCCAACACGCACGCGCGCACCGGTTTTTTTCTGACGGCATATTATACCACCCCCCTCTCGATACCCCCAACACGACAAATGGCCACCGATTTCTCGTTCGATGGATCGGAGATCCTCGTCCGCCTGTTCAAGTACGCGTTCGAGGGAACGGTCGTCGCCACGGCCGCGTACTTCATCCCCAACCGCAACCTCGTCCCAGAGGAGATCCTGATCATCGCCCTGATCGCCGCGGCCACCTTCGCAGTGCTTGACCTATTCGCCCCCTCGATCGGGTCCTCGGTTCGCACAGGGGCCGGCTTCGGCATCGGCGCCAACCTCGTCGGATTCCCCGGCGGCCAGCCCATCATCCGGTAGAAAATATTGAGGGACGCATGCTCTGATCCCGGATGCATGCATACCCAGTGTGAGACCTCTCCGCACCCCCCTTCATTCGCATTCACAAACAGCACAGCACGCACGCACACGATGCCCGGAACGGTGCAACAACGCATGGGGGGGTCCTGCGAAGACGTTGCGGCGACGACCAAATATTACAGCTTGCGCCACAAGACTTACGTGGTCATGTACATGTACATGGACACGCCGGATGGCGTCTCCATTCATTTCATCATGCAGGCGTCGCCACATGGAGATGGTGTCGCCTTCTTCGGGGGGTCACACAGGGAGACGACGGTGGAGTACGCAAAGCTCAGGTCCCAACCCGGCGGCGGGCCGGAGGCTCAGGACAGGTGCAGCAGACGCAACGGTGCGCGGGAGGTCCTCGAGGAGACGGGCATGCCCGGCCTCCTCCTGCTAGGTGTGCAACATGACTACGCCGGGCTCGACGCAGACCAACGCGCAAGTCGCATCGACGCGGACAGCCGCGGTGCCCTCTCCAAGACCGAGGCGAAGCGCGGCTGTCAGCACCGGTGGACGCACGAGAGCGAGCCCGCGTCGGGGCGCACCATCGAGAACCTGTCCAGGTGCTACTACCACAACGCGACACAGCAGGCGTGCAATGTCACCTACTCTGACAACACGCAGCTCGCGACGAAGCGCCTGCTCCGCGAGTTCAACGACCCCCTCTTCTCACAGAGGCAACGTTCCGAGACCGATGCGATGGAGATCGTGTCCCTGGCGCGTCTCGTGGCTGAGGCGGGCGATGGCCGCGTGTGGAAGCCACACGCGGACTGGATGCAAGCAACCGTCCATCGACTCCCAAACACGCCGCAGCCGCCCGCGACCTTCAACGAGTACTTTGCACGCGCGGAGGCGGCGGCGACTAAGCACACGCGCCCGTCGCTCTCGTTCACGAAGCCGCCCGCGTCGACCGTGTTCGACGGCCCCACGTCTGCGTTCTTGGCGCTCCTGACGGCCTTCCACTCCCCGGGCGTCGTACAGACAGCGTCGCTAGCGCACCTCCTCGGCACCCTCCCGGAAAAGCCGACCGATCCAGGCGTTGCCGAGAAGGCAGCGCATTGGTTCCGGCACGAGCTCGCACGCCTCTTCGCTGCGGACCCCGACGGCGATGCCCGTGACACCGTCGTCCTAATCGGGCATCGCGTGAGCGCGACGGCCGCTGCTTCTTCCTACGATGCGTCGGCATGGACGATGGCCGACTTCATGCGGCGCAGCACAAACGGGTGTAAAGCAGGCCCTTCCCGAGTCGAAGCCCAAGATAACCTGGTACCGAAGCAGAACGCATCCCGCACCCCAACGCTCGAGTGCCCGACCAGACATCCCCACCGACCCTATAATGGACGAAGCGTTGTCTCCGTTCCTAGGAGCTCTACGACCTGTCAGATGTCCACGACCTTCCTGTATCGACAGCCGGCAACAGAAGCTGCATCGAGACACGCAGCAGACGACAGCCGAACATGGAGACGAGTCGCCTCCTGATAAGCATCGTCGTCCCGTTCGTGGTGCAGACTCTTTTTTTGCGCCAGCCGATACGTCGAGCAAATGAAAAGAGATGTGCTGTGATTGCATGTAATAAATTTAGATCACGCAGCTGACAGGTTCTTCAGCGATCAATTGACCCTCCGCCGTGTCGCCGCATCATCCTTCATTATCAACACGGATGGGCGACTGCAGCTCGGGGGGGATCAGGGAGGACTTGTCGCGCCTGCTGCATTGCAAGCCTCGGCAGGCCGGCAAGCATGCAATGGGAGAGGGACCGGCCCTCCCTCATGCTCTCGTCCATCACGAACCGCACGAGCAGGCCTGACAGGTCTTGCATAACCTGCTGGATGCCGTCTGGAAATGCACGGACGAAGACTAGAAGCGCGAGCTTCAGGCAGGTGCTGCTACGCTTGCGCTTGCATACCTGGACGGCCCTCGCGAGGGGTTCGCCTCGAACGCCCTTACGCGCCCCGGGCCACCGACGGTCGGCGGCATCCACGCAACGCAAGAAGTACTTCGATGCGTCGCTGTTGACGGCGTCACAGCCGGAAAGGAACCCAAGGTTGTCGAAGAAGGAAGCTGCACACTCCAGCGGGGACAGCTGGATGCTCTGCCCCCCCTGCATGGAGAGCACCACGTGCGCGAAAGCACCGTAGCTGAGGTACGCCTTGAACTCCATGTATCGAACCAGGGAGACGGAGCGGGCGTACTGAGCGCGCAGCAGGCCCAAATGGGGGTTGTGGGTGGCGTCGCGACTGATTGCTGTCGCGGCGAGACGCTCCAGTGCCCTCTCGCTGTCGGCGACGGCGCTCTGTAACGCGTCGCCTTTGCAGGAAGAGGCGAGCTCGGCGAATGCACGGACGCGCTCCGCTTTCTTATACAGAGAGGACCAGGCGGCCAGCTGCGGCGGCGTCGCCGTCGCACGCGGGAACGCAGCGTCGGGGACGCGCAGAAGGGCCCACACCGCCTGTTCCACCTGAATGTCGCTGTCCTGCGTGGGTGCACACGCGTCCTTGGGGACCAGACGACCGTTGCATATGTCGTACAAGCCGTTGGTGTACAGGTTGACGTCCAACACCTGCGAGAGCGTGCCGGCACGCGCAGATCCACGCCCTCGCAGGAACAGGATGTCGAACAGCTCGTGCACGAGTCGGACCGCAATCGACGAGCGCGTGTTTACGACGGTCACGTCGATGTCCGACATTGGAGAGTCGGTGCCGACGTCCATGAAGCTACAGAACGGCGTGCACATGTGCCCTGCCAGGCCGAGGGCGAATCGCAAGAAGGCGCGGCGGACCTGGTGGGCGCGCTCGCGCCCTTCGTTGGAAAGGGTCGTCATCAGATCTTGCCAGCCCAGGCGTAGCCCAGGGTTCATCTCCATGAACTCTGACAACCCGAGGGATCTACGTGTCGCTGGAATGTCGCTCGGCACGACCTGCCACGTCCATCCGTGCAACAAGGGGGGTGGTACTGTCGTGGCGCAATCAGCAGCAGCAGCAGCAGCCGCAGCAGCAGCTGCAGCAGCAGTCATGTCAAGTGTCTGCTGCGCAAGCATAACACCTGAGGGCATGCATACACTCAGCACCAGGAATTAAGTGAGACATGGGACCGTCAACCATCTATGTCACATTGCTTGCGCCCAAGTACCCGCGTGCATGGGCCACTGAACTGTTTCAAACATGGCCTTCGTGTGATCGCTTACGCGCAGCATGTCCTTGGGGGGGACAAGAAGCCTTAACCGACGGCAGTTTTTTCACGCGTGTCCGAATCATTGCCGTTGTCATCTTCTTCGTCATGACCCCCCCACCGAACATGTCGAGGTCGAACCCGCCTCCATCGTCGTCCGCATCGTCAGGGGAACCTTGATCATCGTCGTCGTCGTCGTCCCCGAAGGCATCGGCGACGACGTCCACCACCGCCACAGCCGCCAGGACCCCCAACATGGTCCCGAACCCGGCCTTCATGTAGTCCAGGATACCTGCACGATCCTTCGTCTGAACGCCGGCATTCTTCATGCGTTGGTCGACGCCGCGCTCCACCTCGCGCATCCTTGCCTGCACCTTGGCCTTGACGGCCTTCAGGCGCGCTCTGAGCTCTGCGTTCTCCGCGCGCAACGCCCTCGCGTCGTTCGCCAACTCTTTGCGCTCCGCAACGAGACCTGCGATCCTGGACGATGTGTCGCCGACGTTTGACGCCTTGATCTTCATCGGTGCGACGCGGGGGTGGCCATACACTCATCATCAGGAATAAAGCGGAACTGTCCGCCTACGCGCCGGTCAACCAAGAAAAAAAACCTCTGCCTTGCGATGAGCTGCTGCCGCGCTCGTCGTCGTCTTGCGCCGCATCGCCCTCCGCCCCTTCCATTGGCATTGGGGGGGGGGGCGGTCCACGCTTGGACGGCATCATGGCCGCCGGGGGGGGCGTCGGGGAAGTCGACGTCTTCACGGCGCTGATGAGACGGGCGATCGCGTCGATGCTGGCGGGCGATAGATCGGCAGACGGTGGGTGCATCGTATGGATCCGCGCTGCGGCGGCGTCCGCGAGCGCTTCTGCCTTGTTTTTCGCCTGCAGATCAGCTTCGGCGCTCTGGGCGATCGCCGGTGGTGTCGAGGACTCGCCGGCCTCGGGGGAGGTTGCGGAGAAAAGCGCACGATATGGCGCGCAGTTCTTCGCATACTGCGGGTTGGACATGTCCCAGCAGCTGCACCTCGGCTCCTCCGGATGCGCTTTGCAGAAAGTGTCGACCGCCGCCAGGCATCCGGAACCACCGGACACGAACAGCGAACCCGACGCGGCTGACCAGTCGTCCACATCCGGGCAGAACGCGCAGGTCGTCGCGTCGAAGGGACAGCTCCTGGCCTTCGTCGCCGCTTGCGTGAGCTCCCGCAAGCGTAGGTACTCTACGTCGTACTCTCGGAGCGCCGAGGCGTAGTGGAGATGCAGGCTCGCCAACTCGGCGTCGCCGAACGCTCGGGAAGCGAGCCCGAAGGCCACAAGACTCGCGCCCCAGTTTTCGGCCGCGTTCACTGACATGTCCACGTTCGACAGAGGCACGCGCTCCGTGCGCACAACGCTCCCGTTGAGCAAAGATCGCACCGCGTATCCCTTCGCGTCGACGTCGACGAGCGAGACATGGTACGCGCCTCGGTCCTTGACGGCTGCAAGCAGGTAGCGGTGCGTCGGATCCAGCGGCGGGATCGGCTCGCTGGCGATCGGCAAAGACGAGCCCACGAAGAGCTTGATCTTCATCGCAGGTCCGTCGTCCTGTTCGATCGTCATCGACAGTCCGTTGCCGTTCGGCGTGTTGGCGAATATCTGAAAGAGCATCGTGGGTTCCGGAGCGACGGGCGCCGCCGCGTCGGGCTGGAAGAGCAGGAACACCGACAGCGCCTGGTCCCCGTCCAGGCCCAGCGTATGCGACAGGGGTCCGGCGAGCGAGTTCTCGCCGAGCGAGAAGCCGGTCGGACGGCTCACGGCCGGCGTCGACCGAAAATGGAAGTCGAGTCCCGTAGATGGCGCGGCTGGCGCGACGTTGTGCCACGTGCGCCCTGAGGCGGCGGGCGTCGCGTATGACATTGGATGCAGGGCGGTGAGGTACACGGTCACGCCATCCGGGAGCGCCTCCAGGGGCTCGACGGGCCAGGTCCATTTTGTGGACGCCTCGGCGAACGCTCGCGAGGCGTCAGAGGGCGCGGAGCCGACGAATCGCTCATGGCCGACCGTCGGTGTGGAAGGTCGGCTAAGAATGCGACTCCGGACACGCGGAGGCGACACGACGGACTGGATAACGAGGGCGATGAGCGCCGCCGAAATGAACGCCGCTTCCGTGAGAGCGCGGCGTCGATGTGACGAGCCGCCAGACGCGCTGCATTCACGAGAGAGTACATAGAAGACGCCGGACACGAGTACGACGGCGGCCAGGGAGGCTGCAACCGCCTTCGCGGCAGAAGGCCCCATCGGCGCCTTCGGGGGCATATGGAAAGAGAGAAGCTTCCGATCTAAAACAGAAATACATTTTCAATGAAGGCAGCCCGCCTCGTGGCACAGCGCCGTAGACAGTGAGGCAGAGGCGCAGGCGCCTACGGAGTGATAGGTGCGCCAGCGCAGGACCTCGGAACGGAGCTGCTGACGGTGGGACATAGCACCGTCCAGGTCTGGCGGAAAGCGCTCGCTTGCTGGGAGGAGGAGCTCGAGGCGCCGCGAGGCGGGTTCAGAGGCAGCGCAATCACGACAGACGAGGTGGGCTGGTACAGAGGCGTGGTGTGATGTCGGAAGGACGCGAGCGTGAAGGAGGTCTTCCGAGACTTCGCACGTTAGGCAAAAGAAGCTCCCGACGGGTGTCCGAGAGCAGCGGAAGGATGCAGACAGGGCACCACACGCGTCCCTGAACAAATAACACTCTTTCAACGTGCATTGCCACCTCCCGGTCATGGAGATCCGACCTCGCTGCGACGCGAGCGCCGACAGCGCGGCGCAGTTCTCCGCCAAGAACGACGGCATATCTCGTGGACACTCGACCTGTTCACGTCGTTTAAGCGCGCGCGCACACACATGTGCGCGGAAGATGTGTGTAAGAGACAGAGGACGCACGGGACACGCCGCTGCCCCCCCCCGCGCCCGCGCCATCCACCATCCACCTTCCACCTTCCGCCATCCGCCGCCCCCCAACCCCCTACCCCCTCTTCTCTCAAACATATCCCACTCTTCCGTCGACATGTACCAGTCCACCTCGAACGCCGAAGCGGAGAGGTCGTTCGCCGCAGCAGCGGCGGCGATGCCGCCGCCGTTCGACCCGTCCGAAGAGTACAGGAAGCTTCTGGACGTAGCCGTGCCCAGACATCAGCGGCGAAGGCGCCGAGCAGACGTGGAAGGCGGAAGCAGCCCAGACACGTATCAAGACCTGATGTCGCGAGAGCGGCGCGTACTTGACACGGTCGACCGAGTCGTCAACGACTCCATCCTCAAGGATGCAGCCGATCACAGCAGCTCGCTGTCGACCATGTCCGTCCACGAGATCGGGCTCCGTGCAATCGGAGCGACGCGAGCGCTGTTCGATGACATCGTCGCGTGTCGGTCGGTCGAAGACGCCGTCAAGGCGCTGTCGGAACCGACGCGTCGACCGTTCATAGGCGTCGCGCTCGTCGCACTCTCTGTATTCATGGGCATGGTTCACTTGTGCTGACACAACGCAGGCGCGGAGGAATCGGAGCACCGAAAAAAGGGCCAAGTGTCAGCACAGCAAGCAACAGCGCGGGCAACGCGGGAGATCCATGTCAGAGGCCGACAAGGAAGATGATAAGGAGGGGAAGGGGGCACCAGCAGTGCTACAGGTCATTGCGTGGGCAGTGTTTTTCTTCATCTACGGCATCGCTTGGGACGCCACCTTGGTCGCCGCTGTCTCCCAGTTCCAAGAGGACATCGGGGGAGAGGTCCGCAAGCGTCGCCCCTACGTCATGACCCTGGTCGCATATTCGATTTCCAGAGTGTGCATGACCATGGTGGCACTGTCCATGTTGGTGTTCCTGTTGTCTCTGTTCATTACGTCGGCAATACCGTACGTCACCAAACCGAGCGCACTCATCCTGAGGAAGTATGGTCTGCCAGATGTCATGCTCCACAGCCTGGACACGCAACACGCACCCTTTCACGTGTGCACCGCCATCGCGGCCATGACGGCATGCTCGATATCCACCGGGTTTTACATCAACGAGCAGGACATAATGGACGATGCGTCATTCAAATCGAAGGTCCTCCGGATACTGTTCACAGCGCCGGCCATCATGACGATATCCTACTTCGCGTACGCATGTTTATGCATCATCATGGCCCATGTATAAGAATCTCTCTACTCGGCCCCTCTTCGACAGTGTCGCCTTAAGATGAACCTGCCTCCGGAATTACCGACCAGCTGCTCCGAGATCGTGGACCAATTCAGCCGGAGCTCGCGCGCCAGCTCTCGCATCATCACAGTGTCCGACTCGGGTCGGCGTCCATCACGCACGTCCGCGAGGTACTTCCGGGTGTAGGTGACGCCACCCTCCAGAACGATGTTGGGGTCGTCGGAGTCCTTTCTCGAGGGAATTGCGTCCTTGATGCCGGGCAAAAGGCGCAAGAGAGCGCGCGAACGCTGCAGCATGGAGGTCTTGGAGCTGACAAAGTCCAGGAGGAGGCGAGCAACGTCTGCGCTGGCATCGATGCCCGCACGCGCATCGCTTTCCACGTCGGCTGCCGACAGGCGATCGTGGAAAGTCGCCCGATCAATGATGTTCGCGGCCACCATCGCTGCGTTGTAGGCGTCAGCGGCCCGGACGAGATCATAGAATGGCTTCCGCTCGTCGATTTCCACAGCCACACACAGGCAGTCTCCAATGACCTTTTTTTCATGCAGCAACCGCTTCTCCACGTAGCTGACCGTCGATTGCGTGACCGGAAATTCGAGCGTGTTTGCCAGGTCATCCACCGCGTCGATGGCTTGCTTCAGACGCGTGAATTCTCCGTCGGTCAAGCGCGTGCCTTCGAAACGCGACGTGATAAAACCGGGTCTCAGCTGCTTCAGCGTTGCCAAGCAGCGCGTGACCTCCAGCTGCAGGGCCGGAACATCGGACACATCGGACACATCCGAAACATCCGAAACATCCGGAACATCGGACGCATCCGAAACGGACTTCCACGAAACAGAGGACGACATGTCATGGTCCATCGCGGGAGAGGGCGTGTGCCCGTCTGCATATGTTGCGATCGTGCTCCGATGTGGCGGCGGCGGCGGCGGCAGAGGACGGAGATGAGGTCGGGGTGAGGGGGGCTTCTTCGCCGTCATCGCCAGTCCCGCATCTGCTGCAGGCGTGCTCCGGGGTGGCGGAGGTGGCAGAGGACGGGGATGAGGTCGGGGTGAGGGGGGCTTCTTCGCCGTCATCGCGTGTTCTGCATCTGCTACAGTCGGCGTGCTCCGACGGGGTGGAGGCGGCGGCGGCAGCGGAGGGGGGCGAAGGAGGGGCTTCTTCGCCGTCATCACGTGTCCTGCATCTGCTGCAGTCGGCGTGCTCCGCCGGGGTGGTGGCGGCGGCGGCAGCGGAGGGGGGCGAAGGAGGGGCTTCTTCGCCGTCATCGCGTGCCCCGCATCTGCTGCAGGCGTGGTGCTCCGGGGGGGTGGCGGCGGCGGAGGACGGGGGCGGGGTCTGGGCGGGAGGGGAATCTTCGCCGTCATCGCCTGCCCCGCATCTGCTGCATGTCGCTTTGCCCTCGCTGTCGCATCATCGAGTTTCACATGGTCGTAGTGGACTACGACTGCTTCTTCGTCATTGAACAGACGGAATGCATTCGCGTGGATCTTGATCCACGGGAAATCGCTGCGAAAGTCGGTGTGCTTGTTGTCGCCGTTGACGAAGAACTCCTGGGCGGAGAGCGGGACTTCTGCTGCGTCCACGATCGTCACGAAATAGCTGTCCATGAACCACACCATCTGTCTCAGATGGGAGGATTTGCTGCCCCCCCCCCTCGCATGGTACAGAGCTCGGTCTAAGACGACACCGTTCAGCACGTAGGATGTCGAGTGCGGCGAGGCGAAATGGGCGGTTTCGTGTATCTCATCCAAGATGACGCCTGCAGCGCGCAGCGGCATTCAAACGATGAGCTGTGCACGCATCACGCATTGAATGATGATGTTTACGAGACATGAGAACCCAGGGACGCACCCAGGAAGTCGCGGTAGACCGTGAGCGTGTTGGTGTTGAACAGTTGGGCGTACTTGGTCGAGGTCCACGAATTCTCGGCCTTGAACTTCCTGAGGAAATCGGTTCCAGACATCCCAGACATCCCAGACATTCCAGACATTCCAGACATCCCAGACATTCCAGACATCCCAGACATCGTGGGTGGGTGCGACTGATGCTTTATGTATGGATGATGCGATGTGTTCCTTTTTACACAATCCCGGTGTACACCCGGGGTTTAAGCAAAAAAACAGACGGGGTTCAGGAGGTGGGTGGTGGGCGGCTATCCACGTGGGTCACCTTCCTCGATCAGTGACGCGAGCGCAGACGCGAGGTCTGCCTTGGTGGCACGACGCCCTGCGCTCCCAGACGCGATCGTCGAAAGCACGGCTCTCTCGGTCAGGCTTCGCAGCTCGACTGCCGAACGGCGCGAGAGGGCCGAGGTGCCGCGCGCGACGGCCTCCATGATGGCCGCGTCCGCGAAGGCGACGCTGCGCTGCACGTGGCGCAACGTCGCACCCGCCACGTCGACGATGCGGTACCTCCCTCCGCGCCCGCCGTCGCAAGGATCCTGGATCCATCGGACGAGCACGGCTGCCTCGCCGCTTGGCCCGTTCGGAGGCAGCGCGGTGCACCTGCCCGGCCGCTGGACGACGATCGTCACGCGCAGAAGGCGCGCCAGGTTGAGCACCGCGGCGTCGTTGAGACCCGCATCTGAGAGCGCTTCGACCGGGTCGCGCAGCGAGTCCATGACCGCCTCCGAGCTGGGTGCGCCCCCCACACCGGCGGAAGCGACGGATCGCCGGTACTCGGCGGCGATGCGAGCCCGATCGCGATCGATCGCGCCTGCTGCGGTCTTTACGAACGACGAGACACATTTGCAGGCGTCTTCGACGGAAAGCATGGGCGTCGAGGGGTCGGTCACCTGCAGCATGCAGTGTGCGAACGAGAATCCGTCCGGGTAGGGGCGGCGCTTGAAGGTGGACGGAGCGGGTGGCGCCACATCCATTTTCCCGCCCCCCCCATGCCGCACGAAGCTTCCGCCTGCCGAGTGAAGCGTCGCGCGGTGCGCGAGACGAAAGTCCTGGAACGTGTCTGCGATATTCTCGAGGTCGTCGAAGCTGCTTGCAGCAGCCAGGGCCGACGGTGGCGGGAGCGTCGGGCCGAGCCGAAGGTCGAGGGTATCGTGAGCGTGGTTGGCAGCGGCGTGGAGTGGTGGGCAGACGCAGTGGAGCAATCGAGCGATGGGAGATGATGGCGAATCTCCTCCCTCTTTCGACGCCAAGGCTGCTTTCTCGACGATCATGGCGAGGTGCTAGGGTGTCCTGACTGGACGCAGGGGGGCGCCTTTACACTGTCGATGTCTGGGTGTAAAGACGGGGAGTGATGTGTAAAAATACAAATAAAAAAGAAATGCCACCACGCCCGACCTCGTTGAAACAGTGGCTGCGTGCGAAAGGTGCGTGGGTAGCAGCATCCCGGCCTGCGGCGGCGCCCCCATCGTCGTCCCTAGCGCCTGCGCCAGCGGTGACCCACGTCTTCCTCGACGGCGGAAAGGCTGCGGTGCCCGCTTCGCTCCGAAGCGCGGGCTGGGAAGTTGACAGTCACGAGGACAGCGACGACGACGAGGAAAGCCCCACGGGACTGCTGTCCGTGTACGCACGCGACGTCGTCGCGGGGAGACCCCTGCACGTCGTCGAACGGACGCACGTCGGAGGGTCGTACCGCATGTTCGTGGACGTCGACCTCCCTCTCACACGCCCAAGCCCCGGATGCCACAACCCAGCGTCGTCCTCCCAGGACGAGCAAGATGCAGACTGGGACACGACGGCGCTGCTTGGTGTCCTCGAGCGTGCCCTGGCGTCGCTGCCAGTGCAGATGACCGAGTGCGGCGGCAACGTCGTCGTTTGCACGCGAAGGTGGTGCGACGGAAAGACGGGCGCGCACCTGGTATGGGATCGCCTCCGCGTAGATGATAGGACGGCGATGGCATTGCGAGCGGCTTGGCTCTTGCGCCTGATGGAAGCCGAGCCGGGCGCCGACCGGGCGTCATGGTGGGACCACACGATCGACGCCGCGGTTTACAGGCGCAACGGCCTTAGGATGGCTTGGTCGCTCAAGCGCGGTGGGACGGCGATGGCATCGTACGTCCCGACCCACGTCATCACGGACCTCGGCGCAGGGACCCATCGTGATTGCATCCTTACGGAGCTGCCACCGGACCTGCGCAGCGGATGGGCGACGGACTGGCGCCAGGTGCGACAATGGCTGTCGCGCACCTCGATCATGGCCAGCGCACCCGGAGAAACAAGCGTCGCACCCTTTGACGTCGTGTCGAAGCTCATCACGCCTCTTCCGCCGTCAAAAGAGGCGCTGCCGCAGCGCATCCCGCCCGCGACGAGGCGAAAGAAGCCGCCGCAAACCCCGGAGGCGTCCCCTCCCACCGTGCCTTCTCCTCTTTCCTTGGTTCTGCTCGCATCGGCGCACGCGGCCCTGATGATTTCGCTGCCGGATGTGTACAAGAATTGCGACGTGGGGATGAGCTGCCGTCGCTTCTACAACGGTACGATGCTCGTGTCATGCACGTCTCGCTTCTGCCACATGGTGGACCGCGACCACAGCGCCAACCACGTCTACTTCGAGGTCACCGCGAACGGTCGCGTCGCGCAGCGGTGCCACTCTTCCAAATGCACCGGCACTTCGTTCGAACTGGGCGCGCTGTCACCCAAGGGCGCGCACATCGACGCGACAGGCGCTCTCCGAGCTGTTGGTGGCAAAGCATACGACCGTGAAGACGAAAACGAGCGCGACGGCGACGAACGTGGGCGTGGCGGACGTGGGCGAGGGCGTGGCGGACGTGGGCGAGGGCGTGGCGGACGTGGGCGAGGGCGTGGCGTCAGTTGCATGCCTGCCACGGCGGCCGATGCATCGGCATACTGGGTGGCACGTAT
The DNA here is from genome assembly GCA_037349105.1 of Limnomonas spitsbergensis. Taxonomy (NCBI): domain Eukaryota; kingdom Viridiplantae; phylum Chlorophyta; class Chlorophyceae; order Chlamydomonadales; genus Limnomonas; species Limnomonas spitsbergensis. Next base: position 733,564 of record JAYJMM010000014.1, read on the forward strand.
GAAGCATTGAGACGTCGACACTTTTTTCTCAGTCTTAAATAAACCGGGTAGCAATGCCTCCCTCACACACGACGTCCGCCCGCGCCTCACACACGACGTCCGCCCGCGCCTCACAAATGACGCTCGCAAAAGACTTCGAGAAATGTGCGAAATCGAATGCCGAGCGCACCCGGTGGGGTCTTGAAACTGTGCAGAAGAAGGGCAAGATGACCGATGCACAGATCGGTGAGCTGGGTACCTATGTCGGTGAATCAGGTCTGTTAAATAAACGCCGTCTCCTGCCAGGAGAAAACGAAAGAGATGTTCCGTTCCCGATGATGACCTACGCCGGAATGGCCAAAATCGCCAAGCTACTGTGTCGGTGGCCCCGACCCTCGGAGCTCGCAAGAGTAGCAGAGCACCTTGCAATTGGGAGGATAAAGTATGTCGTGTTCACACACACGTTCGAACTGGTCAAAGAATTTAAAATGTCCGAGTTGGTCGGCGCAAACGGTGTGAAGCTCATCGCTCTGACAAAGGCAGCGGATCTATTGTATGCATGGGTGGACCTCGAGAATGGGATGCTGAAGACTTACAGCCAAAGTGCGGACGTCGCGGAGAAAGCTGGACAATGGTTTTTAACTAACAATTCGACACTGATCCGTGAAGTCCAGAGGGATGCTGTACGTGGACAACCCGGACAACCCGGACAACCCAAGTACCCCTCTTTCAAAATGTTCCATTTGAACAAGACAACGCCAGACAATTTCGAGAGTCCCCCCGCCGTCACGACGGCGGCGACTAGGGCGACAAGGGCGACAATGGCGACAAGCGGACGGACCCTCAGGGCCACGAACGCGCCAAGCGGCAGCGGGTCGAAGCGCCAACACACCACCTACTATTTGTAGCCCCACGCGGTTCGGCCTGGCATCATGGTCGGCCCGGGCGATTTCCTCGAATGCGTGAATCCCATCCACCCGTAGAAGACGCCATCGGGCACCATCACGCGTTCTATCTCGTCCCTGAATTTGCGGCTGTTGTACATGGACCGGGTGCCCGGTCCCGGACCGCAGGTGTCGATGACCCGGTCGAATGCGCCGTCCGCCACCGGCCACTGTATCTCCCTGAGGTCGTGCACGATGTCGGGACTTGAGTCTGGATTATTGTCGATGGACACTCGAGGCAAATCGCGCCAGAGGGCGACGTCGATCGGGCTGCACTCGATGCAGCCCCAGTCTCGCTCGTACACACATCCGTGCCCTAAAATGAGGGAAAGCATTCACCGCATTCAACGCGCATTCACTACGTTACAGTAAGGGGGGAAACAAATCAGTCAAACAACCACGCGCTCTGCGAGCGTATGCTCAACTCCTCCTCCGCCGTTAGATCCCCTTGCAATCCGAGGAAGAGCCGCATTTCCTCAGTCGTCTTGCCGCGGAGCTTGCGCGCGAACCGCATGCTAGCGGCGCTGACAAGAGACTCGACGTCCAGGTAGAGTGCTGCATTCAACAACTCCGCCATCTCGTCGTCCTGCGAAAGGGAATCGAAGAAAGCGTCTTCGTCCCAAGGTAGCGAAGACGAAGATGCCACCTCCCCCAATCTCAGCTCGCAGTACTTGATGACCCTGGCCAGAACTGCCCCGTCCAGCGTCGGCATCGGGATGCTGTGTTCCGAACCAAGGTCTTCCACAAGGGCGGTCAAGGTACCGCTGGTGTGCACTCTCCTCGAGCCCGTGCCGCCCACGAGCGCCGCCGAGGGAGCGTCGAAGACGATGCCGTCGCGTGAGACGATGCGGAGCATGTTGGTGTCCTTGCAAAACATGCATCCGGCGATTCCTTTACATCGGCATCACGTTTTATGTTCACCGCCGCCGGATGGCAAGGTGGTTGGGGACGGGGACTGCCCAGCGACCTCGTGTGACCTCTCGACCTCGTCTTGGGGGTCTCGTACGACATGCAATACACGCGGCGTGATGCGCTGTTCCACAAAAAATGACATTTCCCCATTTGTAAAAGGAAGCCGAGCGATGCAACGAGCCGGGAAGGGGAAAACCCCGTTTGGTTTTTTCGAACTGGACGCAAAACTCAGCGAACCGGTCACTGTCCCCCGAACGGTGGATGTGAACGTCGACGGTTTGCGATCTTCGATCTTGAAAATGATCACATGCAAGCGTCTGGAGGTCATGATCGGGAAGCAGCATCCAGGACGCATACGAAATCTCCGGAAGACCATCGTATCGTTCATCGACCAGGTGTTGACCGCATCCGGGTTTCCGGGTGGGCTCTTCATTCTGAGATTCTCTGAGCCCTCCCGGATGTTTGACAAAGGCCGATGGCACCAAGACGGGTGGTATTTCTCTCTGGAGAAAGGCGAATGCCATGTGAAATATGCTACTACGTTTCAGGGCCCTGGCACGCTCTTCCGAGAGGATGAAAACAGTGTTGTCCATCGACAAGCTACGGCACGGGGAGCATGGTGGTTGGCCGGCTGCGATGACTCGGCGGCCCTGCACTCGGAACCACCCTCGCATTCAAGCTCCCGCATTTTTTGTTCGTTTCTTCCATGCACGAAAGAGCAGTTGATCAGCAGGAAAGCAACCATTCAACTGCAGAAGAAATATTTACACCAACATATGAATGAACAATGATGCGTCGGGTGCAACCGCTGGGATAAAAATCATTCAGCATGTACGGGCGCATCAGTACAGGGTCAGCCATCTCGAGATTGGCCTTCTGCACATGACGCACTTTTCGTGGGTGCCTGTAGTCTCCAAGAACATCAAGCACCGGCGGCACACTCTGTGTCCGCAGTCTGCTGCCATCGTACCTTGTTGAGCCAGGGAATCCAGACAAACAGGACAATCACCCACCGCCGCCAATCGTGTTTCGTAGGCCGTGGCACGCTCTTCGGCTCTTGCTTCTGCAGCGGCGGCAAGCCCTCGAGCGGCGGAGACATCGGCAGCAGCCGAAGTCACTCGTGACGCAAAGGCCTTGATGTACATCTTGGCTCTAGCTTCGGCAGCGGCGGCAAGCCCTCGGGCGGCGGAGACATCGGTAGCAGCTGCCAATAATGCGATGTCCGAGACATCGGTAGCAGCTGCCAACAATGCGATGTCCGAGACATCGGTAGCTGCTGCCAACAATGCGATGTCCGAGACATCGGTAGCAGCTGCCAACAATGCGATGTCCGAGACATCGGTAGCAGCTGCCAACAATGCGATGTCCGAGACATCGGTAGCAGCTGCCAACAATGCGATGTCCGTGTCCAACGCCTCGGCAGCGATGTCCGTGTCTAATGGGACACTTCGGGCGGCGGACACATCGACATCAGCAGCGATCGTTTCTCCCTCGGTGCGACGGCAGCTCACGTAGACCACCCACACCAACAGCAGCGCCAACATGGCAACCGCAATGCGCAGCTCCAGATGATGGGTCCTGCAGCTGTAAAGCTCGTGTCTCAATTGTTGCACGTCCGGGGAGGCATCACACCCCTTCATGTATCGGCACACTGATTGCATGAAAGCGTTGGACGTGGAAGACATGGAGAGAGACAGATTATCCTGGGGGGACATGGGGGAGCCTTCAATTTTCTCTCCCGCCCAATCGTATCAGACCACCGTCCCCGCCGATCAACGGACGCACAGACGAGGTCGTGTACAGTACGCGGCACTGAAGTCGGCACCAACAAGCCGCCCCTCGCGTCCGCGCCTCATACCGCGACCCCCCCCCCCCCTGCAGTTTCGAAGCTGCTCAAAATATCCCTGATGAAATCCCAGCGGATTGATTTCCTGACTCAACTCACCGCATTCCAAATGCAAGTGGATGCCGAAGGCATGACGACTGAGAATCGATGAAACGCCACTCTCTCCGAAGCTCCGCAAGGAGCTTCTGCAGTTCCTGAGAGGTGCTTTGCATTCAGTGAATGCATTTCGACAACACATGTTCGTAGCGATGGGCGCCGACGTGGTACGCGAATCGGTTCAGACATTTTATTTTCTGACACCAGCGTCGACGTCTTGCCTTCCCGTCAATCTTCAGCGACCACCATTGCCGACCCTACCCTGCGGCTTCCTGTTGCCCGCGCTGTGGCCCGTCCTGCTGCCCGTGCTGCGGCCCGCGCTGTGTTGCCATATCCCTTCTCCCGAGTCGTCGGGACTCGGCAGCTGTCGTGTCTGCACGCGAGTCTGGCCGCGAGCCGATTGTGTCGGTGGGAGGGCAGGGGGGGTAGGTCTATGTCCAGACGTCTGCAACATGCCTTCGACCTTGAAACGTGTGCGGGTCCCAAATCGCTCCAGCAGCGTCTCGACGGGCAGCTCGGATCGGATGCCTTCGCGGAGCTGGCTGACGGCTGTCTGGTGCGACATTGATGCTTTGTTCGAGAGAGCTTCGATGATCTGTGTTGACAGGTCGAGGCAGATGTCGGTCGCGGCCTCTCTCGAAACACCGTCGGAAGAGGCCGACGCACGGCGTAGCGCGGACAGCGTGCATGCGACGACGTCTGCCGGACGTGGCGCACCTGGCAGGTTCTTGGCTGCCACCGAGAGCACCGCCAGCGCAGTGCGATGACTCCCAAGCAGTCGCTTCTTGACCTTGAGCGCCGCGCAGAAGGCGTCGTATCCGACGGTGCCTTCCGTGGGTGCAGCGGCGGGCAGGATGCTGAGCGCGGTCGCCACCGAAAGTACGGCGATCCACAGCGCATCCCCACCCTCCCCGAACAGCTCCGACAGGAGAGAATCGACAGCAGAACGCGATGACTCGAGGGATTCGACAACAGAACGCGATGACTCGAGGGATTCGACGACGGGGGTCTCCACGACCACGAGCAATGTCTCGTTCAAGAGTCGTGCGTACACAGCCGCGAAAGTGCTGTCATCTGCACTCTTTGCGAACAACGCCCGCGTCGCCTGGCCGGGCCCCACGTCTCCGGACGCAACGAGTTTGGTGACTCGTGCGCGGATCGTCTCGAAGTTTCGTTCGTTCAGCTTGTTGAGAGCACCCATCAAAGCTCTTGCGCCGCTGGGCGCGACACCGAGCAGCGGCGCGCGACGTCCACGAGGGGTACCGGTCGCATCCGATACTACCTGCAGGCGGCTGCCACAAGCTCGCTGCCATGCGCCTTCGGCGCCGATGCCGATGCCGATATCTTCGACGCCGGCGCCACCTCCGTTCCTGGCTGCTGCCGCCGAGCAAGGGCGATTTCGATCGAACCTGCGCCCCCCCCCGTCTTGAGCTGCTGCCCGACCTGCTACGGACGACACTCGGGCGCCGCGGGCAGGTGGAAACGATCCCGTGCACTGACCCATGCCCGCCACCGCCGGTGGCGGCTGTCGCGTCAACCCGGTCATGGCGACAGCCTTTGCTTCCGAAGAGAAGCACCGGAACGTGGCCAGCAAGTCGCACATCAACGTGGCCTTCGAGGACAGCTGAGCATCCACGGGCGGTCGATAGCAGTCCATCTCTCCCGGCTCGTACCGCATCACATCGTCACTGCATGTGCATGAAGGCGCACCGCCATCTCCGTCGGGGACCGGTGAAATCGCCATGACAAGGTCGATGATACACCTGAGGACACGATGCCTTTACACCCCCGCGAGTCGTCATCAGCTGGGCCTCTCGCGGCATCTCAGCACCAGGAATATAAGAACACATCACGAATACCTTTACTACCACAGAGGGTGTTGTTTCACACACCACATCCTGAAAGGCATTTGTCGCAAGCACGGCGAGAGGGCATCCATCCTTCCTTACATTCCCGGATTGCAGCAAGGCACTTGTCTGAGACTACTGCATAGAGGTGTGCCTGCTACAGAGCTTCAGCGCTGGATATGCCGAATTAATCAGGACACACGTCGGTTGTGCTTCCATGCTTCAGCCTGCTCTTGTGCCTGCGGACGCCCTGACCATTCCTTGTATGCGAACAGCTAGGGACTCCTGGACTTAGGACGTAAGTGGGACTGATGAGGGCATCCATCCTTCCTTACATTCCCGGATTGCAGCAAGGCACTTGTCTGAGACTACTGCATATAGGTGTGCCTGCTACAGAGCTTCAGCGCTGGATATGCCGAATTAATCAGGACACACGTCGGTTGTGCTTCCATGCTTCAGCCTGCTCTTGTGCCTGCGGACGCCCTGACCATTCCTAGTATGCGAACAGCTAGGGACTCCTGGACTTAGGACGTACGTGGGACTGATGAGGGCATCCATCCTTCCTTACATTGCAGCAAGGCCCAATGTGTCAGTCAGTCATTGACATGCTCACACACCTTTCCTACTTTCCTACATTGCACTAAAAATGACGTGTACGACCCCGATTCTGTCTTATACTATTTTGTAATCCTGACATCCTGGCATCCCGTGAGGCCGGAAGCTCATCAGAAGATCGACAACGCCCTCATGACCGTTGGCGGACGCCCGGACCAACGCCTCGCCGCCCTGGCAGTCCGCTCGGGCTGGGTGTGACTCGGCACGCAGCAGTCGCCTGACGACGATCGCATGACCGTTGGCGGACGCCCGGACCAACGCCTCCCCGCCCTGGCAGTCCGCTCGGGCTGGGTGTGACTCGGCAAGCAGCAGTTGCCTGACGACGATCAGGTGGCCATTGGCGGACGCCCGGACTAACGCCTCGCCGCCCTGGCAGTCCGCTCGGGCTGCGTGAGCTACGGCTATCACGAGGGCCGTGACAACTCTCCCATGACCGTTGGCGGACGCCTGGACAAGCGCCTCGCCATCTCGGCAGTCCGCGCGGGCTGGGTGAGATGAGGCCCCCGCATGCATCAGATGCAAGACAACATGCAGATGACCGTTGCCGGCCGCCCGGACCAAGGCCTCGCCTTTCCGGCAGTCTGCGCGGACTGGGTTAGGGGAGATCCCCGCATGCATCAGTGTCAAGACAACGCCACCATGGCCGTTGGCGGCCGCCTGGACCAAGGCCTCGCCGTCCTGGCAGTCTGCTCGGGGAGCATGAGTCCCCGCATTCAATAGTGTATCGACGACGCCCACATGGCCGTTGGCAGCAGCCTGGACCAAGGCCTCGCCGTCCTGGCAGTCTGCGTGCAACCCGGTAGAGAGCAGACGGGAGACCAGCTCCCGGTGATCGTGTTTGGCTGCTGCAACCAGCAGCCAACTTGAACGCCCCCCCCGCTCCACCATGCGTTGAAAGACGAGAAGACCACGCGTCCTGTCGTGGAATCTGATCGCGCACAAGAGCGCAGCGTGCATGGGGTGGAGGCGCTCCGCGTCCATGATGCCGATATCCGCCCTGATTTCGTAGGACCGCATCAAGAAGTCTGCAGTGACGCTGGGATCATGTAACGAGAGGTCACGCCATGCGTGGCTAACTTGCCACGGTGCAAACGTATTATGACTCGATGTGTTGGCACGAGCCGTAGCCAAGATCTCTATCTGTATCTCTTTCTCTAAAAGGTCGAATGGGAAGGGTGGCATATCTGGAAAGTCCCTCTCTCTCTCTCTCTCTCTCTCTCTACTTGCCTAGCGTGAGGCGTCAACACGGTACATCAAATGCATGATGTACGTTCACAGTGAACTTCCATCTCTCGCTGCGACTGTTCCGCCCTCAGAGCCAGCGCGACGCCTGCCATTCATCAAATGGGGAAGAGTGTATTTTGCGAGGACCAAGCATTTTGTGCCAGCGTGGCTCTTTGATGGGAGGTTTGATGCAAGGGATGATGTACGTGACAGGCGAGCGTGAATGGTTCGCACGAATCGCACAGGACCTCTAAAGGTCTTCACAATATGTGTCTGCATCCAATTAATCCACAGTGCATCCACAACAGCCACAAGAGGCCGGCGATGTCGACCTGATCTGGTAAATCGGATGGACCATCTACTGACCATGACAAAAGGAATTCGCCAACATAATGTTGACAGATGTGCGCTTGTTCAACGTTCATGGGCGGCCTACATCAGCCGCCGCGCCTTTGCGTTCCCGAGCTCTGCGATCACGATAACCTGCAAACGGGGCGGACACACAGATACGCGCAGATACCGCCCGCATGGTGTCGACATGGAGTTGCCTTCATGGCTGTTGCTCCTGAAGGTGCTGCGCACAAACAGTCTCCCATGAAGGACATCCCTAAAATATCATCATGACCACCACCTCCTTGAAGAGCATGTTCATAGTGGTGCTGAACCGTCTGCTTGTACTGGATGAGCAGACTCCAAGCTCAACGTTATAGTCTGGCAACTCTAGAATGGATGTCTTGGTTGAGGAGGCTTCCGGATGGGATGCTTTCATCAAATCCGGATAATCTGAATCGCCATACGTCGGTTCGATCCTGCAAAGGCATGAGCGCGTGGATTATGATACCGCGCGATCGGACAAACTCCAATCCCAATACCTGATAACACGTGAAATCTGAGAGCCCCCCTGTATGAGTCGAGTGGCATTGAACTTGAATTCCTTCGCGATTCGACGGCCCCCTTTGGCATCTCCCCTTTCACCCGACATCCGTGGGACAAAAAATAAATTATAAGATGAGTACTTTGTCTAGACTTCTCTCGCTGCCAACCGCGCAACCAAAAACTCAGCTGAACCAGTCAGAGTTTCCACACTTCGATGGACGTCTCCTACGCCAGCAGTAAACCAGGTTGGCACCGTTCCTGGTGGGAGTGGCATGTCGAGCGCCATCTTCGCGATCGCAAGTCGACTCGCTTTACGGAACCTTTCTTCAATTGGTGATGCATGGTCCCATCAGAGGCGGGATGTCCTTGGATGGACCAACAAGCCAAGAAGCAGGTCCCGTGGTCGTGACCCTTCTGAATCAACGGGTCTACAAGGTTCTCCACTGCAACAGGACACGCCGGCCTTCCGGAGTACCGAGGAGGCTCTGATTTTTTTCTCTGAGGATGTGGATCGCCTTCCCTCTTTTTGCGGTATTGTGGGCACGGGGGGTAGTGAGCATGTAATAAAGAAGAAACTAAAAGGACTGAAGAGGGGTGTGCCGCAGAACCCCTAGAGACCAACCCTCACAGCACAGTCACAAAAACAAGTGCATCCCATCCCTTCTCAGCTGGTGGAAGTCGATGGCAGCGCCCGGAGGACCTGCCCACCCCCGCTCCCTGACACTAGGGCACTGGAAGCAAACATGTAGCGTGGATGCCCACGCGGCCGAGCTTTGAGCGGGCCCAGAGGCGTACACTAAACCCTAGCTGTTTTGGGACACCCACGTCAACCACTTGACCCGAGTTTATGGAAGCATGTTTTAAATGGATATTGTTGCAGTGACGAGGTGATCGCCTGTAGAACTCGGTTCATCTTCAGAGCAGGCCTGATGTCGAGAATTTGTTTCAATGGCGCGGTCAGCGCAGACGACGGAGCCAGCCTCCTTCATCGCCCTGCCGTGGAAGTGTGAAGTCACTAAGCAGACAGACATCGATGTCCAGATGGCTGACGACTGGGGTGACTGATCCGCAGCGGGACGTTGCTCCGCTTTGCGCGTTCCTCGCGAATGGCCACGCTGGGAAGCAGATGCTGTGGCACGACAGCAAGGTTTCTGCACTCCAGCAAATCTGCCTGACCGGATTCGAGCATCGCATCTCAAAGACATCGGGGGTGCTTGGGATCATGGGCACCTACTTCTCAAACAAGACCTCGTGTAAGAACTCTCCTAAAGGAATAAAAAATGTTTTTATACAAAGAATAATCAAACACCGATGGGTCATGGATGGGCTTCTAAATTTGATGTCGTTGGGAAGAAACGAAAAGGCAGAAATGGTAAAATGTGGGAGGTTATCGTATCTTCAAACGGAGTTCATCGATGGATAACGTGTGCCAAGACTTCCCGGCCATCCTCACATTTACCATGAAATCATTACCCAACATTGGATACATGTGGCGCGTAAGAGAATTGTTTGTCTGTATCAAAAAACTAAACGTCGCTTGTGACCTGTACCACTTTAGTCACCTTGACACCGGTGCAGCACGTGCAACACATGATGATGGCTGCAACCAAGTAATACACCACATCAACCACAATCACCCCAACAACCCAACCTCCAAATATACCGACGAACACGGCCATGGCAATCAAGGTCACACCCTTCCGGATGTTTTGTTCTTGATACGGCCCATCGCCTTTGAGCGCAAACACGCCGTACATTATCATGACGATGAAGACGAAACACGATCCAACAAGTCCTCCCAATCTCTCACAACACCGAATGAGTTGGTCACGCTGTATACGGTATTCGCCAACGCGCGAGGCTGTTTCCAATACGGTGACTTCCGCATGAATATTAAATGTGTTTCCCATTTGAAAAGTAATATTGTTGATTGTCTAATTTTATGAGCACTCCCAATTTTTTTACAGTAAATCGTCAGCGCGTTGCATTATCTTATATTGAAATGGTATTTTGTGATGACGACGAAACAAGAAGACGTGGCGTACCGCCGTGTGATCAGCCACTTCCACCACAGAACGCGCAATGTCAAATGGGATGCGTGGCTACCATTCGCTTAAGGCGTGGTTTATATTGATAACGATCAAAAGCGTGTGCTCAAAGTTGTGGTCGTGGGATTGGCAGAAGATCCTGTTGCACGGTTTGAGATGATCGAAGAAGTGAACCGATCTGCAAGCCGTCACGGCATTTGTCCAACGGTACATGATGTGTATTATTTTTTGAAGAATGGGATATTGTCCCAATGCATCGAGCAAGATTTTTTTCGATGGAGATTGCTTGAATACGCTGTCAAAAATTGTTCGTAAGCGCACCGCACAGCTTGTTGAAGATAAAATAAAAAAAATGATTCGACATGGTATCGTACATTCAGATTTACATGGAGGAAACATCCTTGTGAGCCGCGACCGTGCCAAGGTTTGTTTCATCGATTTTTGGAATGGTTCTCTTGACATGAATTGCGCAGGTGACTTGTCCCACTGTATTCCTGGTGCTGAGTGTAATATGAGCACCCGGTATCTGTGTAAGCTGTGTATCTTGAGCCATGCGAGGGCTGTAGGTACCATGCACTGAATCCCGTGGTAGCACTGAACATCCAAACATCCCGTGGCATCACTGAATCGCAATCGCGGATGGGTGTCCATGATCATCAGCGTACCTGACCACTGGGTGGCACTGAGTTTGTCAGTCTAGCACGTGGAAATCAGTGTGATCCTGCTGTCAAATGCGATTTTCGTCCCTGTTTTTTCACCGTCTCAGTGTAGTGTGCATGTGCGTGAGCGTGTGCGTACTCCGTTTCACAAGTTTCATCTTTCAAACAATGGTGCCTCGCCGTCGACCAATCATACGTGCATCCGGGGCAAACAGACATGCACCAGGCGCATCCGGGGCATCCGGGGCATCCGGGGCATCCGGCGTCGCATCCGGGGCATCCGGGGCATCCGGGGCATCCGGGGCATCCGGCGTCGCATCCGGGGCATCCGGCGTCGCATCCGGGGCATCCGGCGTCGCATCCGGGGCATCCGGGGCATCCGGGGCATCCGGGGCATCCGGCGTCGCATCCGGGGCATCCGGGGCATCCGGGGCATCCGGGGCATCCGGCGTCGCATCCGGCGTCGCATCCGGGGCATCCGGGGCATTCGGGGCATCCGGGGCATCCGGGGCATCCGGGGCATCCGGCGTCGCATCCGGGGCATCCGGGGCATTCGGCCTTTGGGCTCCGCCGGCGTTCAAAGTAATTCGCTGGAGTGCGCCCGGTAAGTCGTCCCGCGTGCCGCTCTCATCGCTGCCGACGCTGTGGGCTGACGACAGCGTCGCCGTCGTCCGCGCCAAGCTGTGTGCTGGGTTGGGAGAGTCCCGCACGGCGGACCTCTGCATGTGGGTAATCGACACCACCACGGACGTCGCCACGTCACGGCAATGGGGCGCAGAGCTCGTTGCGTCGGCCCTGGCCGGCCGTCAGACGGTCACCTCGGACAACTTACATGTGGCCATGAGCGCGTTCTCGGGAAGCGGACACAGTGGACCCGCCAGAAGCTCGAAGTCGGCCGTCCTGAGCCGCGATCAGGTGATCGCGGCTGTCGGCGTCCAGCACCGTCGCCTGAGGCCCGTGGGCGCCGCCCTCGTCGACCCCCAGACGCGCCTACCGCCTCCATCCTTGCTCGGCCCGGACCCCTTTGCCTTCGCCTCCACGCGCGACGGCTCGCGGGTGCTGTTCGCGGTCGACCCCGAGCTGATCGCGGCCGACGGGCGGCCGCGCCTCGGTCGGTACATGCGCGACCTCGACGGCGAGTCGTTGTTGCTCGAAGACGTCCTGGCGGGCTCCCCGGACCTCACGCTGCACGTCGCGCTCCGTCGCGACGTGTCTGCATCTCTGGATGGGGGATCGTCGGCAGCGTCAGGGGCGCAGCTCGAGCACGGGATAGTCGACCGTTTCTTTCCGCTGTCCGCGGGCAGGCTGCAACCGAAGGAGACTGCGAACACGCCCTCCGATTCCGATCACTACTCCGCCCAGTCCGACGCCTCGATTCGCGGCGTGTCCGCTGCCGCGGATGCGAGCCAGTCGTTGCACAGGGTGACCGCAGATGTGTCGTTGAAGAGCGTGTCGGCACGCATGGATGCGCCCGCTGGAGCGAGCGAGGCGCTGCTCGGAAGCGACCTGCTTTACGAGCTATTCGCGGCATTTGGCACGTCCGACGACACGCCCTGCCTGAAGTACTTCGACGGCACGAGCATGATGCTGAAAGTGCACTCGGAGTCGCTGAGCGACACGTCGATCCCGATCCGAGCTTGGACCGCACCCCTCCTGGGGAACCAAAAGTCGTTCATGCAGGTGTATTGCCGTGTACGCGCCGACACTGCGCACGCGCATCTGGAGGCACCTCAGTTTGCGTCGCTGGTGATGCGGGGTGACCTGTCCACGCACGTGCGGATGAGCGGCATGGGACGCCACGGACGCGAGCATTCTGCGCAGCATGCCGGCGTTCTGGACGCTTCTGCTGTTGTAGACCGTGTCGTGGTCGCCCCCCTGCAGGCCGCGCTGACACGTGCCGACATCCCTCACATTCTGCAGACCACTGTCGCTGGCGTCGGACGCGGGAAAATGGTGTTCGGAATGCAGTTCACCGGGGGCGACCGGACGCCGACGCCTGCCCAGATGGCGTCGGCGATCGAGACGCGCCTCTCTGCCTTCTTCACCGTCGTGTCCGCGAACAACGGCGTGTTGACCCTGGCGTACCGCCGGTCTTCCGGGGCTGGGCGACAGATGCGGGCGGCGCTGGCCGTACAGCTGATGTCCACGCGTCCTCGCGCGGATGTCGTTCGCGAGCTGCGTTGGACCTTCGGGATGTCTGGCGGCGGTGCGGACGCCTTCTATGCGACACACGCCTCAAAACAGGATGCAGGGTCGGATCTCGGGAGCGTCACGCGGGGCGATCAGCCCGCCGCCGGCAGCCGCCCCTTTGGCGAAATCGCGTATCGCAGGGAATCCGTCCCGATCATCCAGCTGCGACCGGTGGGTCGCCTCGGTTACCGGGCGGATGTGATAAACGTCACGCGATTCGCTTACGCAGACCGCATCGCCTGGCTGCTGCGCTTGGTCATCTCCGAAGCGGACGCGGCGGGGCATCCGCTTGCTCAGCTGCCCCCGATCCCCGCCCCTCCACCACCTCCACCGGCACCGACGCCAGCCGCCAGGCGCTCGACGCCGCCCGCGCAGATGAATGACGATTTCGCGGAGGATGCCGACGATGGTCGTCAGCAGGAAGATGCAGAGCTCGACGCGCTGATCGACGCTGAGATCGAGGACACCGCCTCGACTGTACCTTCCCCGCCATCGCCCGCCGCTGCGGTTGCTGCGGTTGAGGAGGCTGACAAGGATCTGGACGTCGACGAGGCGGCGTTGCGCGGCGAGCTCCCCGACAAGTATTTGCTCGGAATGCTGCACCGCGCGGATCGAGCGCTCTTCATCTTCCAGGGCAACCCATACTCCACCTACTGCGCCCACAACAACATGCGACAGCCCGTGGTCCTCTCTCGCGAAGAGCTCGAGCGCAACGAGAAGCAGTTTCCGGGTGCGCATAGCGGGGCTATTGTCGGCTATGGGAGCACGCCAGAGCTGGCCGCGACAAACGCTTACATCTGTCCGAATGTGTGGTGCCCGCGCAGCCGCGTCGCGCTCAACGCCGCGCAGTTCAAGAAGCTCGGTGGACGATGCCCCTTCCCGAACGTGGAGGAGACGCCGATCGTCTTCAAGAGCGACTATTTTGGCGAGGGGCGGGCGCACTACCCGGGCATGCTCGACGGCCGAAAGCACCCGCAACGTCTCTGCATGCCGTGCTGCTTCCTGAAGCAGGCGCAGCGCATCGAGCAGTGTCCGTCCGCTGATATATGGACCGGTCTGAAAGACGGCGAACGCGGATCCGAGGATGCGAAGAAGCAGGATAAAGCAATGCGTTCTTCGGGCGATTTGGGGCCGCGGGCAAAGGCGGCGGCTGCGGCGGGCGACGTCCGGTACGTCCGCAGCGACGTCTCGCCTTTGGAGGAGGGGCGATACGGCGTGCTTCCGGCGGACCTGTCTGCAGCCTTTGGAAACCGAGCGAGAGTGTGCGGCAACAGGGACGACGGTAGCGGGCAGCTGACGGCGGTGAGCAAGTGCTTCGTCCGAAGGGGCATCCGGCTAGGGGAGCAGCCATTCCTTGAGTGCGTCGCGGCGATGCTGATGCCGCCTAATGACGCGAGCGCGGAGGGTCTGGTGCAGCTCGTCCGAAAGAACCTGTCGGCATCGGTGTTCGTCACTCTGGACGGAGGACGCGTCGCCAGGGATCTAATGGACGGCCTGGACCCGATGGAGCTGTTGAAAAGTGCGGCCTTTCGGAAAGACGTGGCGGCCTGGCTCGTCATCGACGTCGAGTACGCCGAGCGCTTCAAGGATTCGATCCGCCCGCTGCTTCGGTGGAAGCCTCCCGCACCCCCACCTCTATCGCTCATGCGGGAGGCCCTCGTCCTGGCAGCGATGCATCGCTTTTTCGACCACCTCGAGGACCCTGCGATCGTGAAGACACACGAAGGCGGCCTTCTGTCTCTCTTCACGCGCCCGCTGGCGTGGCTGAATCGACATCGTGTGAACCTGATGCTGCTCGAGCGCGCTAAGTCGGCCGGGTCGCCGGCGCAGAACAAGGCCGATGCGTTGCGCGTCGTCGTCGCCTGCCCGCGAGACGACCCGTCGTCGGCGTGGCGGCTCGCCGACCCCATGGTCATCCTCATGCGGCAGGGTCCTCATTACGAGCCGGTCGTGCATATCAGCCTCGGCCGGAAAGGCATCCTCGAGACCCCGATGTTTCGCCCAGACGCGCACCCTCGGCTCGCTGCAGCGGTCAGACAGTTCCTTGGCGTGTGCGGCTCCCTGCCCAGTGCAGGGGGGCGGGAGCACGATCGTCTGTCGCGAACCATGTCCGCGATGGCCGGGATGCCCGGCGTGGGAAGCCCGGCGAGGGCACAGGTCGTCGACTGCTTCTTCCGCGTCGTCGGACTCGTCAACGGAAACGACCTGTTCGTGCCCCTGCCCTCGCCGCCGGCTCCGGTGCTGCTCGGCGCCGCCGGAGACCGCCTGTCGATCATGTACGTGTCGGACGTCGCCACCGCCCTGGAGCCTCGCCTACGCAACGGCGACGGCATCTCGGAGGTCGAGCTCGCGTTCGCATACCTGGCCGAGGCCACGGACAACGCCGGCCTGCGGCCTGAGGAACGACTTTCCGACGACAAGGCGCTGCGGTTGGCGAACGGCGGCATCGTGCCGCTCGTGCGGAACTGGCGACCCGCGAACGGCCAGCTCTACCTGCAGCACCTCAACGCACTCGTGCTCGTGCGCCCCGAGGACGACGCGCGAGGGACGTGGGCAAAGGCGCGTGACGCATCCGAGAGCGCGCAGTGGGCGCTGCGGTCTCGCGTCGTTCGCCGCATCCGATCCGACCTGCATATGACCGCAGAGCTCACGGCGCTGCGCAGCTCGTTGCACCCCCTGCCGCTGGGACAGCGGCGTGTCGAGATGCTGCGCCTGATAGAGTCGATCGAAGAGAGCAAGGGGGGCTCTGTGTCGTCGTCACAGAGTTTTGCCCTGGCAGACGCGCTCCTGCTCGGCCCGGACCCGCTGTCGCTGCGCAAGGACATCCGCTTGGACAAAGGGAACGAATCGTCCCTGATCCTCACCGAGTTCGAGGTCGCCTCCGGCGCCCTGGACCTCGCTCGATCCGTCGCCGTCGCCTCCGACGAGGTCGAGGTTGTCGCGATTGAGCGAGCTGGCGAGTCCACGAACCCGAATGCCCGTGCCCGACGAGGCACGACGCATGTCCTGCCCGACGAGAGCGACCTGACAATCGCGCTCGCATCGACATCAACCTCGGCTGCTGAAGCGGTGGTCCAGTCTTCGACGATGGCGTTCACGGCGTCGCCGTCTCACCGGAGCAAGGTCGAGCGCGCCCGCTTGCCGGCCATCCTGCCCCGGGTGGACGTGTACCTCGTGCTCCACTTTGCCAATCGCATGCTGTACTCGGACGCGCCGAGCTCGCTGAGGGACGCCGTGCGCGCGGTGCAAGACGCCGTCCTGAACGCTAGCGAGGACGACGGTCCGTCCGACGGGACCCTGGGAGGGATGGTCGCGGCCAGGCGAGGCCGACACTCCCGTTCGCGACGAGGTAACGGGGGAAACAAGGGACAACAGCAGCCTCCGCCTTGGGATGCGGCGGAGCTAGTGGAAGCCGTCGCGCGCCGAGGCAGCCACGACGCCTATGTCGCGAGCACGTTCGAAATCAATGCGCTCTCAAAGTTCTTATCGGTCAACGTACTCGTCGTGCCGGAAGCGGATCCCAGAGTCGCCACCGCCTCGAAGAGGAAGCCCGGCACCGGCAAGCGGCATGCATCGGATCAAGCGCCAACGAAAGAAGCGCGCATGACGCAAGCAGTCGTCATGCTCATCCTCAGGACCGACGGCGGAGGACACGACCTCGTCCTGGCCCCATCCGAGGGAGAAAGCGCGGGCGTGCGGGGAGCTGGCCACACGCTCCTGGTGTACAACTACACCCCGTGACGGAAGCAGAAACAAATATATGTAGCGAAATATGCATCCGTGCTTTCTCGACCGGCCGAATATGCGGTTTCTGCGCACTCACCATAAAAAATGATGGTATTAGAAAGACAAAATGATGCGAGGCGGAGCGCTCCTAGGTTTGGGAGGGATGGGCGAGATACACACCCTCGAACAGCTCGGGATATTAATGGATGAAGGCGACTCGGTTGGACTGCTGAAGGTGGCCTACGTGTATGACCCTAGCATGAAGGACAAGCGACCGATATCATTTGTGAGTAGAGTATATGTCGATGCTGACGATTTTGTTCGGAAGTATGAATCTAAACTTGTCATAAAACTCAACCTGCAGCAAAACAATAAACGGACTCCAATCAACCGGGGCGAAACAATGAGCAGCAGTGGGACACGGAGCAGCAGCAGCAGTGGGACACGGAGCAGCAGCAGCAGTGGGACACGGAGTTCTGCTGATTCGGAGCACGACGATCCCTGTGCTGCCGAGCTCGAGGGCAATCTCCGATTGCTCACCAAAATGGCCATGACGGGAGTCGCCCAGAAGAACAAGGCACACCTAGACCGCGCTTCCCCCTTTTACCTGGTGGGTCGCAAGCACTTCATCGCTGGATTGATAATATACGACAGTAATGGGGAGGTGAAGTCGTCACACCCGTTGTACCGCCGGATGTTTGGTGACCTGCACGCGTTTTACAAGCGGATTGGACACACGATAGCGGTCCAGCACGTCATGGACATCGTCATGAGCACGCTCTACATGCTCAAGGCGATGCAGGGAATAAAAGCCCACCACGTCGACATCAAAGAGGGAAACATGCTGTACGGTATCGAGTGCTTCTCACGCGTTTCGAAAATGGAGGAAATCAAGTCCATCAATCGGCGTGACGGCCGGTGCGCTGCGACATTCCTACTGTCCGACTACGGGTTAGTCCTGTTCGACGAAGACGAAGCACACGGTGGGGGCAGCGGGACGCCGGGCATGATCGCTCCATGCCGTTTCTTGAAGGAAAACATGTCATTTCCCGAGTTTGAACGCCAGTACAACAGTTTCAACTCGGATATGATGCCGTACTCAGCTATCGCGGTCTGGAACACGTACTCAATCGAAGATGTTGCAAAAAAATCGCGCCACGCGGTTTATGAAAAATCGGACCTGTATGCGCTCGGCGTCATGTTGTTTGCGTTCGAAACAGCAAATGCCAAGCCCTTAGCCCCGTTGGTTCGGTTCGCTCGCAGTCTCGTCATGGGAAAAGCCGGACGGGACATCTGGACAATCGATGAAGCGTTTACGGCGTACAGGGAGATGCGCAGGGCCCTGAATAACTCCAGAGCCGTTTTGGGAATTCATAAAGGAGTGTGATAAAAACTGAGTT
Organism: Limnomonas spitsbergensis; assembly: GCA_037349105.1. Classification (NCBI taxonomy): domain Eukaryota; kingdom Viridiplantae; phylum Chlorophyta; class Chlorophyceae; order Chlamydomonadales; genus Limnomonas; species Limnomonas spitsbergensis. The sequence continues at coordinate 751,926 of JAYJMM010000014.1, forward strand.
CTGTGCCCCCAAGCCGTACCACTCTAGATTTACTCGCAATTACGTGACCCTGCAATTCTGGACTTCCTCACGTGTGCCCCGGACTGTAAGCACTTCACAACGGTTCAAACTGCGCAGAGGATGATGAGGACTACAAGAGTGCCGATGAGGCAGGCACAGGGAGCCGAGGGCGCCGCCGCTGTCGAGGGTGCCACCGCTGTCGAGGGTGCCACCGCAGTCGAGGGCACCGCCGAAGTCGAGGGCCGCTGCTGACGAGGACCAGGATGCAGCAGACTTGATGCGGACCCATTTTTTTTTTCAGTGGTCCCTTTTCAGGGGTGCCATTCATTCATTCAGGAAAATAAAGTCCTGATCGAGGGCATGTACTTTCACACTCTATATTCGTCTATTCAAGCCGCCAACATCAAAGTGGTCACACCAGCCATTCCTCTTGCAAAGCCCAGCCATCATTTTAGATTGATTTTCTTGCCATACCCCTTTTCTTGATATTACGAAGCCCTTAAAGGCTCAAATTCCAAGTTTTACTCCAACTTCAATTTCGATGTATATTAACAAGTACACTTTGGTTTTTAATTCGCAATGCCGTTTCAACCAAGTCATACCATACAATAAATTGATACTTATACACCCTTAAGCTTCTCCACACGCTCACTAAGGCACCAATCATCAGAAACCAATCTTCCCAAGCGTTTTCTACACACTCTGAACTTCAGATCGAGCCGCCCCTGCTAAAATAAATGCCAGACCATATCAAAGAAGTCGTCTACACCAATATCTTCATTCTCAAGCTAGCAGCATTGCATCAAATGATGCCTCGAGGCAGGTTCGGCTGAAGGTGAAAAGGGACCACTGAAAAAAAAAAATGGGTCCACGTCAAGAGGTCGATGTGGGGATGTCCCAAAATAAAATACAAATCAGTGCATGGTGCCCACAAGCAGTTCCACAAAATCCACATGCATCCCAATGTCAGCCAGTACCAGCACTTTTGGAAAATCCTTGGCGCACTGAAGCATCAACTTACTTATTCCTACATCATTTCATAGCAAGCGCATTCTCAATCCCATTCATGGGATTAGGACATCAAACATCCGTTTCACTTCACATACTCTAATACCCGGCGCATTTGAGTCTAAGGCTACACTGTTTTTATGTTTTTTAATGCCCCCTTTTCAGGGGTGCCGCCGCCACAGCTGCTCCTGGGGCACGCTGTTGTAGGCCTTTGTGAAGTCCACAAAGGCCACATGCAGCTTGCCACGGCCCGCAGCTGCTCGCTGAGCATGGACTGCATGCCTGGAGCGTGCTACTGCGCTGTTGGAAACCAAACTGCTCAGGAGGGACGTTGCCGTGCAATCTCGCCCACTCATCAGTGATGGCAACTCACTCACATTGAGAGCACACTAGTGATGGCGATGGGTCCAAATAAATACTTGCCTTCGGTCGACAGGGTGAGTCATGTTTGCAGTCAGTCATTTGCAGTCACCACCCAAGGCAGCGAAAAATAAAAAGGCCCAACTGATACAGCTATGGCAGCAGTGAAGAAAATGCAGCTTGATATGGTTCACGCAGGGGTGTCCCGTTATAGAGACTATAACCCTGCAGCCCTGCAGCCAACCATGCAGCCCTGCAGCCCTGCAGCCCTGTCCTGCCCCGTCCTGCCACACATTGCCACGCCTTGCCCTGCAGCCCTGTCCTGCCCCGTCCTGCCACACATTGCCACGCCTTGCCCTGCAGCCCTGTCCTGCCCCGTCCTGCCACACATTGCCACGCCTTGCCCTGCAGCCCTGTCCTGCCCCGTCCTGCCACACATTGCCACGCCTTGCCCTGCAGCCTACCCTACCCCGTCCTGCCCTGCATGCAGCCCTGTCACGCCTTGCCCTTCACAGCCTTTCCCTGCATGCTGTCCTGCCACGCCTTGCCCTGCACAGCCCTTCCCTGTCCTGCGCCACGCCTTGCCCTGCAAAGCCCTTCCCTGACCTGTACTGCAGCCATGTCCTGACCTGCAGCCCTGACCTGTCCTGTCCTGTCCTGCCCTGCCCGGACTCCTAAGTGGGACTTCATTGACCTGACGACGTGAAGTCGACTAATATGTGTTTCATGTAGGATAGTTGCCTAATTGGAATTGTATTGCAGCTGACCTGTCAGTTGTCACCTATCATCGCAACGGACGGTGCTCGGGCCACAGGTTCAGTCCCTGGAAATCTGGAATGAATGCTAGGCAGCGCAAACTGTAGTTCGATTCGACATTGTTTCTTAATCTGTCAATATTGCTTGAGCTGGCGCGTCGGCACAGGACGTCGATTATGAAGGTGTGGATCGCCCCATTCCCTGCTCGTGTGCTCGTGTGCTCGTGTGCATGATATGAAGATGCAATTGTTCATGCTCTAAATGGTGAATCGTATTACGGAAAACCAACCGAATTTTCACCAAGGTTGTGCGGTCGCGTTCGGCAATGGAGAGTTCTGGATCGGTGATAGAGTTTTAAATAGCGCAGTCGATGCCCGTTTCGAAATATGAATGGATAATGGGTAAAATGTGTAGTTCGAGGGTGTCAAGCAACCAAAAATTGGCACCCACTGACACCAATGCAGCACCCATTGCCCCCCATGCAGGAACCATTGGCATCCACGACGTGCTTGAAAGACCTCGATTCCCATCTGCTGGCCAACATCCTCGTCCGCACCGGCAAGTGGGAGGAACCAAGGGAATCCCATCAGCTTGCGGCGTCGACCGTCTGCCGTGCCTGGCGTGACTGCGTCTTCGATAACCCTCACACCATAGTCAGACTGATGATGGAGGTCTTTGGCGATTCCCAGGAGGTGTTGTACAAGGTGGTCGTGTGGAAGAATGACATGGCTGCGAGGGTCGTGCGCGAACTGTTGCAATCGTGGGGGGCGAGGGCAGACTGCCATGACGGTCGGGCGTTGGTAGGGGCAGTCAGAGGGGGGCATGCGTCCACCGTACGCATGCTCTTAGAATGGGGCGAGCACGCACCCCGTGCCGACTGCCAGGAAGGCGAAGCTCTTTGTCAGGCAGCTCTCCACGGCCACTTGCCCATCGTGCTCCTCCTCTTGAGGTGGGGCGAGCACGCCCCCCGTGCCGACTGCAAGGGTGGCTCCGCGCTGTGCTGTGCAGCTGAAGGCGGCCACATGCCCATCGTACGCCTCCTGTTGGAGTGGGAGGAGTACGCTCCACGCGCCGACTGCCTGACAGGCATGGCGTTGTGCTGTGCAGCTCAAGGCGGCGACGCATCCATTGTAAGCCTCCTCTTGGAGTGGCCGCTGAACGCGCCCCGCGCGGACAGCTGGGACGGTTTGGCGTTGATCCGGGCAGCTGAAGGAGGTTATGTGTCCATCCTGCGGCTACTCTTGGAGTGGGGGCAGCACGCGCCCCGCGCCGACTGCCAGGGCGGTGAGGCGTTGATCAATGCCGCTGCAGGCGGTCATGTGCCCACCGCGCACCTGCTCTTGGAGTGGGAGCAGCACGCGCCCCGCGCCGACTGCCAGGACGGTAAGGCGTTGTGCTGTGCAGCTGCAGGCGGCTATGCATCCATGGTGCGCATGCTCTTGGAGTGGGAGCAGCACGCGCCCCGCGCCGACTGCCAGGACGGTCAGGCGTTGTGCTGTGCAGCTGCAGGCGGCCATGCATCCATGGTGCGCATGCTCTTGGAGTGGGGGCAGCACGCGCCCCGCGCCGACTGCCGGGATGGCATGGCGATCTGCAGGGCAGCTGCAGGCGGCCACGAGTCTGTCGTGCGACTGCTCTTGGAGTGGGAGCAGCACGCGCCCCGCGCTGACTGTGGGGACAGCTTGGCAATTTGCTGGGCGGCAAGAGGCGGCCACGATTCCATCATACGCCTCCTCTTGGGGTGGCCGCACCACGCGCCCCATGCTGACTGCAGGAACGGTTTGGTGTTGATCCGGGCAGCTGAGGGGGGCTACTTAAGCACCGTGCGCCTCCTCTTGGAGTGGCCACACCACGCACCCCGTGCCGACTGCAGAGAAGGCAATGCGTATTGCCTGGCAGCTCAGAACGGCCGCGAGGCCGTCGTGCGCCTGCTGCTGGGTTGGGGAGAACACGCGCCCAGAGCGGACTGCCAGGAAGGCTTGGCGCTGGTAGAGGCAGCTAGAGGGGGGCACGAGGCCGTCGTGCGCCTGCTGCTGGGTTGGGGAGAACACGCGCCCAGAGCGGACTGCCAGGAAGGCTTGGCGCTGGTAGAGGCAGCTAGAGGGGGGCACGAGGCCGTCGTGCGCCTGCTGCTGGGTTGGGCGCGGCACGCGCCCCGTGCGGACTGTAGGGGCGGCGAAGCCTTAATGGTAGCTGCAAGATACCCCGCTGTGGAGCTGTTGCTCCATGCCCAGTTGCACTGAGCACTTCAGGATACCCAGCTGCGCTCGCGTGCATGCATTAGTTTTTTTCGAAATTAGGGCATGCACACTATCAGGGCATACACACTCCAGCGTCTCCGTCCCGTCTTAGCAGGGTACGGTATGTTGGATGTGATGATATGATTATTGCCTCCCTGGGGACTTCCCTGCCTTTTGCGTTTTCCTCCCAACTGCCTGCCTGAGAGGCCCAGTTGTCGCTTTTGACTGCCTGTAGGCGTTTTAAAAGAAATTGTAGTTTTCGGCAGAGCCCCCCCGGGCCCCGAAGGTCGCGGGGGCGATGCCCCCAGTTTCCACCCGTTTCCGTCCGTCCGTCAGTCAGTCCGCCTGATGTTTCTGGAACGTCACGGAAACTTTTTGCGCTACAGCGCAAATCAACCGGTTGTATTTTTGAAGGTTATTCCTGTCAAACCTCAAAGAACGAGGTGCAGAAATGAGAAACTCAGCTACCAAGGCTAGATCTCACAGCGGATGACGTAAGGTGTCGTCACGCTGTCCCCTGGTGTCACGCGACAGGCCGACAGCTGCAGTTTCGCTTCTCTATGCGCAATTTGAAACGCATCATTAAAAGCACGCACTTAGCCAGCGATAGAGTCGTGACACATATTTTGAAATCCTTCAACATGGCGAGGGGGGCTGCATGGGGTCCAGGTGATGGATGACCCCATCCACACCTGCGCCTGCCCTCTGAAAAGTCACATACCCGACTGCTCTGCCGTTTTTTGTGCTGCGCAGCAGCACCTCTGATTACTTGTCCGTGTACCCTTTCGTGGGGATGTCCCAGAACAAAACAGTCAGTGTAGCAAAGTATAAGCTGATAAGGCTGCAAGGGCTGCCAGTTCTGCCCATGAGAGGAAGTTTGAGGCTTTCTACCGGATCCTCGATTATTGGAAGACCGAGGATTCCCTCGTTGGTTCAACCATAACCATAAAATGGGATATGAAGTGTTTCCGCGCGAAACATGAAATCACGATTATCCGCTATAGTTGTTTTACGTGGTTACACGGTGACGTTTTTTTAGATGTCAACATGTACACGTCTTTACTATTTGGTAAAATCATGATTGACAAGACCATCCGGTACGCTTCTACCTCTTATGATATTCCATCTTCAGCGCAGCGCGCATTCCATGATGACCCCTCCGTGATCGATTATCTCTTGCTAAGTCGACGACGGGTGTCTTTTTCCGTTCCGTTCCATGCGCATGCTGCCCGACACACAGGCGCATCGTCAGGGAGGCGGTCATCCGCGCCGAAGTTCTGTCGCGTACCAACGCTTCTCGCCGGCGCTCCAGCACGCGTTTCGCACAGTCTATGTCGCGTCTGACGTCGTCGTCGTCACCACCCGCTTTCTCTTTCTTGCGCCTGAAGTACCGGTTCACCTCGAAGGGGATGTTTATGGCGATCTCTTTTACGGGAAGCGTCAGCGCCGGCACCACCGTCGCTGCGTGGTGGTGCCACGCCATGAAGTCGCACGCCCGCCTCTCTAGCGTGTCTGTTGCTCCGCGGACAAGGTCGACGCTGGCCACCGCGAGCGCACGACGCAGTATCCCAAAGGTTGTCAGCAGATCCACGTCGTCCTCGCTCTCGTTTCCGGACGGCGTGAGCGTCCGGACGTCCTCCGCCACGATCGTACAGGCGCACACGCCGAGGAACGCTTCCAGGATGGCATCGACTGCCCTTAGGCAGCGCCCGACGTCTCCCTCGGGCTGTTCGTTGTCCTCCAAGTACGCGAGGGAATCGAGCGGCGTGAAATCGTTGGGCGATGCCAGCGCCGCACCGTGTTGCAGCGTCGCGCGCCACAGCACCACGCAGGCAGCATGCACGTAGGCCGATTGGTCCTGGGGCGTCGCGCTCCCAGGCACTGCACATTCTGCACGCACCCTCGCATCTAGCGTGCCATCGCCGATCAGGCCACCTACCATCCGGGAGAGGTTGGCGGCCACTTCCACCGCCTGTAGGACGTGTTTCGCTTCCGCGGTGTGGCCTCGCAGCCAATACCGGTGGGAACGCTGGATGTCCGACAGGGCGTAGTTGAGGGCCAACATGTCTCGGACATACATACGAACGAATGAACGGTGTTGCTGTCGCTGCCGCCGCGGCTGCTTTAGTGCCCCGCCTCACCCACACTGTCCGAACTCCCATGTAAAAAATCAACGCGTCAGCCAAGGAAGCCGACATCACCCGAGACGGAAGGACCACCGCACCATGGCTGCAAAAGAACTGGATTACGTCAACTCGAATCCCAACGCCACCCCGGGCACATGCATGGCTGTCCAACCAAACTCCAACATCAAAACGACATTGAAGCAAATCCGGGCGGCCATGATGGACAACGTTACCTCTCTGTGCGTGACTGCCGCGATAGTCCTAATCTCTGGCGGTGTCATATGGTACATGCTGTCCACGATCTTCCATCTCTTCGGTGACTGGCGCGCCCGCAACACGGCTGGAAGAGCTTCGGCATCACCCAAACAAGAAACGCCTCCGAACTACGATGACGTCAAGTACTCCGACGGTGCGAGCGGTCTGGAGGACCTCCCTCTCCAACCGGAGTCTACTGCAGTGGCCGCGCGGATGAAACAGGTGTCCAATGCTTACACACCTTACAACGACGCCATCAAGGTATATGCGGCGAACAAGAATGAGCAACCCGACGACATCATCGACCAGCGCATCATATCTCGCAGCGATGACGACTTCCGATATCCGCACCGCCACCAGGACCAACTCCGGTTCAGGCGTGGAGCTGGCATGCAGAAAGTGTATGCCAGCTTTGCGGAAGGCGACATCGGACTCAGGTCGCCGGTGTACAAGACATCCTAGGAAGTGAGTCGCGCATCTAAGGACGCGCGACCCTGTATTCCTGTCACACGATGGAAGCGACGACGAGACGCGAGGAAGCAGGCGCGGCACCCCTCGTCACCCTGGTATCGCATTGTTCCATGGAGGCGGTGTTCCTCAAAACCATATTGGACGGCGCCTGCCGTTTCAGCGAGCTCGTCGTCGTCTGCATCGGAACGCGACTCTACGACGGTAAGCCCGAAGACGCGCATGGGATCGCGCAGACCGTGGTGCGCGACGCAGACTCGGGTCGGGGTGAGTGCGCCGTCCTAGCCGCCGTCTATGACGTGCAAGACAGCGAACTGTCGGCGCCAGTGGTACTGCACAACCGAGCACGACAGGCCGGGGTCGCCACCGCCAGGCACTGCCTCAGCGCCAACATCCCTTTCTGGACGCTGTTCCTTGACGGCGACGAAGTCCCCGATGGAGAGACGTTCGCGTCGTGGTGGCGGGGGGCGCCCGGCGCACGTGTTCGTGCCGACCCGTGCGTCGCGCACAAGATGGCAAACTACTGGATGTTCCTGCACCCCTCTCTCGCGGCGTTGGAATTCGAAGACTCGGTGCTGCTGGTGCACTCCGACGTGCTGCTGCATGACGAGTGCCTCTCACATCCCAGGGAACGCGACGGCATCCACATGTGGCACCTCGCTTCGCCAATGGGGAGGCGTGACTTGCGACTGGACAGGTGTGTCGTGAGTGTAGAGTCGGGTGGTCCCATGTTTTGGCACTATTCATGGGTGCGCCAAGGCGGGCGAGCCGCCATCAAGGCAAAGTGCGCTGCGTGGGGGCATCATCATGATTGCGACTGGGACTCCTTGGTCGATCGTGCATTTGACGAAATCGATCAAGGGAAATGGCCCGATCGCGACTTCGTGCACGGGTACCGATTGGAGTTGCAGGGCAACATGCCTCCGGCGCATCATCGTGAGCTACGGGCTGCCCTAGAGACGATTCCGGCATCCGGCAAATGTTCCGGCAAATTTCTACCAGCAGTTGTGTAGTGGTGGACGATACCAATTTACACACAGATGACCACGACGCCACTCCTGCCGGGTGAACGGGTTCAGCACCGGTACAGATCACCCGTCGGCGATAGCAACGTCGGCCTCCCGGTGGTGGTATCGGACGCCAGCACGCTCACGTTTGTGATGGACCCGCATCAGGCAACTCCCAACCACGCAGCGTTCGTCATGCGACATGGAAGCCGTCAAGTCGTTTCTTTAATCGACGCAGGTGACGGTGTCGGGGCGGCAATAAGCGCGGGGGACGGAATTCTCGGTGCGTCGGCCTCGTACCTCTCCTTTCGAACAACTTCCGGCTCGGGAGGGACATCCAGGGAACCTATCAACGAGCGCCTCCGGATAGGGCCGCTGAACACCGTGACCGTCACATCCGGAGGACACCTCGACGTCCTAGGTACCGCCGACTTTAGCAACGTGGTCACTGCCCGATCATTCCTCGACGTCCTCGGTGTCGCCGACTTCAGCAACCTTGTGAAGGTGCGATCAAACCTCGACGTCCTAGGTACTGCCGACTTCAGCAACCTTGTGAAAGTGCGGTCAAACCTCGACGTCCTCGGTGTCGCCGACTTCAGCAACCTTTTGAAGGTGCGGTCTAACCTCAGCGTCCTCGGTGTCGCCGACTTCAGCAACCTTGTGAAGGTGCGGTCAAACCTCGACGTCCTAGGTACCGCCGACTTCAGCAACCTTGTGAAAGTGCGATCAAACCTCGACGTCCTCGGTGTCGCCGACTTCAGCAACGTGCTCACTGCCCGATCAAACCTCGACGTCCTCGGTGTCGCCGACTTCAGCAACGTGCTCACTGCCCGATCAAACCTCGACGTCCTCGGTGTCGCCGACTTTAGCAACCTTGTGAAGGTGCGTTCAAACCTCGACGTCCTAGGTACCGCCGACTTCAGCAACCTTGTGAAAGTGCGATCAAACCTCGACGTCCTCGGTGTCGCCGACTTCAGCAACCTTGTGAAGGTGCGATCAAACCTCGACGTCCTCGGTGTCGCCGGCTTCCGCAACGTGCTCACTGCCCGATCAAACCTCGACGTTCTCGGTGTCGCCGACTTCAGCAACCTTGTGAAGGTGCGATCAAACCTCGACGTCCTAGGTACTGCCGACTTCAGCAACCTTGTGAAGGTGCGATCAAACCTCGACGTCCTCGGTGTCGCCGGCTTCCGCAACGTGCTCACTGCCCGATCAAACCTCGACGTTCTCGGTGTCGCCGACTTCAGCAACCTTGTGAAGGTGCGATCAAACCTCGACGTCCTAGGTAATGCCGACTTCAGCAACCTTGTGAAAGTGCGGTCAAACCTCGACGTCCTCGGTGTCGCCGACTTCAGCAACCTTTTGAAGGTGCGGTCTAACCTCAGCGTCCTCGGTGTCGCCGACTTCAGCAACGTGCTCACTGCCCGATCAAACCTCGACGTTCTCGGTGTCGCCGACTTCAGCAACCTTGTGAAGGTGCGGTCTAACCTCGACGTCCTCGGTATCGCCGATTTTAGCAACCTTGTGAAGGTGTGGTCAAACCTCGACGTTCTCGGTGTCTCCGACTTCAGCAACCTTGTGAAGGTGCGGTCTAACCTCGACGTCCTCGGTGTCGCCGACTTCGGCAACCTTGTGAAGGTGCGGTCTAACCTCGACGTCCTCGGTGTCGCCGACTTCGGCAACGTGCTCACTGCCCGATCAAACCTCGACGTCCTCGGTGTCGCCGACTTCAGCAACGTTGTGAAGGTGCGGTCTAACCTCGACGTCCTCGGTATCGCCGATTTTAGCAACCTTGTGAAGGTGTGGTCAAACCTCGACGTTCTCGGTGTCTCCGACTTCAGCAACCTTGTGAAGGTGCGGTCTAACCTCGACGTCCTCGGTGTCGCCGACTTCGGCAACCTTGTGAAGGTGCGGTCTAACCTCGACGTCCTCGGTGTCGCCGACTTCGGCAACGTGCTCACTGCCCGATCAAACCTCGACGTCCTCGGTGTCGCCGACTTCAGCAACCTTGTGAAGGTGCGGTCTAACCTCGACGTCCTCGGTATCGCCGATTTTAGCAACCTTGTGAAGGTGTGGTCAAACCTCGACGTTCTCGGTGTCTCCGACTTCAGCAACCTTGTGAAGGTGCGGTCTAACCTCGACGTCCTCGGTGTCGCCGACTTCGGCAACCTTGTGAAGGTGCGGTCTTACCTCGACGTCCTCGGTGTCGCCGACTTCGGCAACGTGCTCACTGCCCGATCAAACCTCGACGTCCTCGGTGTCGCCGACTTCAGCAACGTTGTGAAGGTGCGGTCTAACCTCGACGTTCTCGGTATCGCCGATTTTAGCAACCTTGTGAAGGTGTGGTCAAACCTCGACGTTCTCGGTGTCTCCGACTTCAGCAACCTTGTGAAGGTGCGGTCTAACCTCGACGTCCTCGGTGTCGCCGACTTCGGCAACCTTGTGAAGGTGCGGTCTAACCTCGACGTCCTCGGTGTCGCCGACTTCAGCAACCTTGTGAAGGTGCGGTCTAACCTCGACGTCCTCGGTGTCGCCGACTTCGGCAACCTTGTGAAGGTGCGGTCTAACCTCGACGTCCTCGGTACCGCCGTCTTCGGCAACGTTCTCACTGCCCGATCAAACCTCGACGTCATTGGTGTCGCCGACTTCAGCAACCTTGTGAAGGTGCGGTCTAACCTCGACGTCGTAGGTCCCGCCGACTTCAGCAACCTTTTGAAGGTGCGGTCTAACCTCAACGTCATTGGTGTCGCCGACTTCAGCAACGTGCTCACAGCCCGATCAAACCTCGACGTCGTAGGTCCCGCCGACTTCAGCAACCTTTTGAAGGTGCGGTCTAACCTCGACGTCCTCGGTACTGCCGACTTCAGCAACCTTGTGAAAGTGCGGTCAAACCTCGACGTCCTCGGTGTCGCCGACTTCAGCAACCTTGTGAAGGTGCGGTCTAACCTCAGCGTCCTAGGTACCGCCGACTTCAGCAACGTGCTCACTGCCCGATCAAACCTCGACGTCCTCGGTGTCGCCGACTTCAGCAACCTTGTGAAGGTGCGGTCTAACCTCAGCGTCCTCGGTGTCGCCGACTTCAGCAACGTGCTCACTGCCCGATCAAACCTCGACGTCCTCGGTGTCGCCGACTTCAGCAACGTTGTGAAGGTGCGGTCTAACCTCGACGTCCTCGGTATCGCCGACTTTAGCAACCTTGTGAAGGTGTGGTCAAACCTCGACGTTCTCGGTGTCGCCGACTTCAGCAACCTTGTGAAGGTGCGGTCTAACCTCGACGTCGTAGGTCCCGCCGACTTCAGCAACCTTGTGAAGGTGCGGTCTAACCTCGACGTCATTGGTGTCGCCGACTTCAGCAACGTGCTCACAGCCCGATCAAACCTCGACGTCGTGGGTCCCGCCGACTTCGGCAACCTTTTGAAGGTGCGGTCTAACCTCGACGTCCTCGGTATCGCCGACTTCAGCAACCTTGTGAAGGTGCGGTCTAACCTCGACGTCATTGGTGTCGCCGACTTCAGCAATCTTGTGCTGGTACGGTCTAACCTCACCGTCCTCGGTGCTGCCGACTTCGGCAACCTTGTGAAGGTGCGATCGAACCTGGAGGTTCTGGGGGCCGTCGATTTCGGAAACGTTTTAAACCTTACATACGCCGCGAGCTTCAACGACTCCAACGCGGGGGTTATGGTACAAAACGTGTTCGCAAGCAACCTGGGCCTACGCTACGGGATCGGCCAGTTCGGTGCTGGAAAAATGCGAATGTTCACCGGGGGGGCGTTCGGTCCGTCCACTGTCAGTCTCAGTGTCGCCAATGAAGACGGCTCGTTCAACGATCTTCTGACTGGCACGACGGACGGTGCACTTTCTACTATGTCGAACTTCACGGCCAATGGTGTTGCGACACTGAACCACGCGATGAACGTCTATGGTATTACAAACGTGTACAACGACATATCGGTCCATTCAAATGCAACCGTCATTGGCAATGCATCGTTTTCGAACGATATCATCGTCCAAGGACGGTCGACGTTCAGCAATTCGTGCGTGTTTGCATCCAATTTAGAGGTGTATGGCGATTTAGAAGTTTTTGGGCTTGCGAAATTTTTATATTCGAACACCACGGTGTTCAACAACACGGAGGTGTACAACGATGTCATTGTCGACGGGTCCATTTACGTGGGCAAGAACATGTGCGTGACGCAGTTTTCAACGTTGTGCAATGCATTGGATGTGCATGGGGCGACGACGTTGAAAAACTCGCTCAACGTATGGTCGAATGTGGTCGCATACGGTACGACCACAATATACGGCACCACGACGCATTCCAACAATGTCATGAGTAGCTCCAACATGACCGTCCGAGGAACTCTGATGGTAGGCGACAACATGAACACAGAGAGCGCCATATACTTCTCAGATCCGCCTGGCGCTGCAGGCGTGCCAATGTCCAGCATCATCAAAAGGAAAAAAAGTAGTAGCAACACAGAACTGGTGCTCTTCAATGGCACTGCCGACGGGTCGGTCAGACCAGACGATCGGATCCGGTTTGTGTCTGGGGCATTTTTGTGGCAGACGACGGATCCATACCGGGTTTTTCCGACGGGTGCGTCGAACGTCGACGCGGCCTACACGTACGGGATGGGGTTGGATGCGTCGGGGACCTTGACGACGGGAATGCATATGCAGACAGGATCCAACCTGTACGTTAACGGGACATCGATGTTGAACGCTGCTGTCATCGCGTCAGCCACATTGACAGTCGACGGCGCAGCGAGATTCAGCAACTCGTTGGGCGTGAAAGGCGCCACGAGCTTGAGCAACACGCTCGCCGTCTACGGGGCAGCAAGCTTCAGCAACCCCGTCACCGCTTCTTCTTCGCTGGGCGTTCAGGGTCCTTCGACACTCAACAACACGCTCGCGGTCTTGGGCGCCACGAGCCTGAGCAACACGCTCGCCGTGTACGGGGCAGCAAGCTTCAGCAACACCGTCATCGCTTATTCTTCGCTGGGTGTGCAGGGTCCTGCGACCCTCAACAACACGCTCGCGGTCTTGGGCGCCACGAGCCTCAACAACACGCTCGCAGTCTCGGGTGCCACGTGCCTGAGCAACACGCTCGCAGTGTACGGGGCAGCAAGTTTCATAAACTCCGTTGCCGCTGCCTCTACGCTGGGTGTGCAGGGTCCTTCGACCCTCAACAACACGCTCGCGGTTTTGGGCGCCACGAGCCTCAACAACACGCTCGCCGTCTACGGGGCAGCAAGCTTCAGCAACCCCGTCGCCGCTGCCTCTACCCTGGGTGTGCAGGGTCCTGCGACCCTCAACAGCACGCTCGCGGTTTTAGGTGCCACGAGCCTCAACAACACGCTCGCCGTCTACGGGGAAGCAAGCTTCAGCAACCCCGTCATCGCTTCTTCTTCTCTGGGCGTTCAGGGTCCTTCGACCCTCAACAACACGCTCGCGGTCTTGGGCGCCACGAGCCTGAGCAACACGCTCGCCGTGTACGGGGCAGCAAGCTTCAGCAACACCGTCATCGCTTATTCTTCGCTGGGCGTTCAGGGTCCTTCGACCCTCAACAACACGCTTGCGGTCTTGGGCGCCACGAGCTTGAGCAACACGCTCGCAGTGTACGGGACAGCAAGTTTCATCAACTCCGTTGCCGCTGCCTCTACGCTGGGTGTGCAGGGTCCTGCGACCCTCAACAACACGCTCGCGGTTTTGGGCGCCACGAGCTTGAGCAACACGCTCGCAGTGTACGGGGCAGCAAGTTTCACCAACTCCGTTGCCGCTGCCTCTACCCTGGGTGTGCAGGGTCCTGCGACCCTCAACAGCACGCTCGCGGTTTTGGGCGCCACGAGCCTCAACAACACGCTCGCCGTCTACGGGGCAGCAAGCTTCAGCAACCCCGTCACCGCTTCTTCTTCGCTGAGCGTTCAGGGTCCTGCGACCGTCTACAACACGCTCGCGGTTTTGGGCGCCACGTGCCTGAGCAATACGCTTGCCGTCTACGGGGCAGCAAGCTTCAGCAACCCCGTCATCGCTTCTTCTTCGCTGGGCGTTCAGGGTCCTTCGACCCTCAACAGCACGCTTGCGGTTTTGGGCGCCACGAGCATCAACAACACGCTCGCCGTCTACGGGGCAGCAAGCTTCAGCAACCCCGTAACCGCTTCTTCTTCGCTGGGCGTTCAGGGTCCTTCGACCCTGAGCAATACGCTGACAGTCTTGGGCGCCACGTGCCTGAGCTACACGCTTGCCGTCTACGGGGCAGCAAGCTTCAGCAACCCCGTCATCGCTTATTCTTCGCTGGGCGTTCAGGGTCCTTCGACCCTCAACAGCACGCTCGCGGTTTTGGGCGCCACGAGCCTCAACAACACGCTCGCCGTCTACGGGGCAGCAAGCTTTAGCAACCCCGTCACCGCTTATTCTTCGCTGGGCGTTCAGGGTCCTTCGACCCTGAACAATTCGCTGACAGTCTTGGGCGCCACGTGCCTGAGCAACACGCTCGCCGTCTACGGGGCAGCAAGCTTCAGCAACACCGTCATCGCTTCTTCTTCTCTGTGCGTTCAGGGTCCGGCGAACCTCAACAACACGCTCGCGGTCTTGGGCGCCACGTGCCTGAGCAACACGCTCGCCGTCTACGGGGCAGCAAGCTTCAGCAACCCCGTCATCGCTTATTCTTCGCTGGGCGTTCAGGGTCCTGCGACCCTCAACAATTCGCTCGCGGTTTTGGGCGCCACGAGCATCAACAACACGCTCGCCGTCTACGGGGCAGCAAGCTTCAGCAACCCCGTCACCGCTTATTCTTCGCTGGGCGTTCAGGGTCCTGCGACCCTCAACAACACGCTCGCGGTCTTAGGCGCCACGAGCTTGAGCAACACGCTCGCAGTGTACGGGGCAGCAAGCTTCAGCAACCCCGTCACCGCTTATTCTTCTCTGGGCGTTCAGGGTCCCGCGACCTTCAGCAACACGCTCGCGGTCTTGGGCGCCACGAGCTTGAGCAACACTCTCGCAGTGTACGGGGCAGCAAGTTTCATCAACTCCGTTGCCGCTGCCTCTACGCTGGGTGTGCAGGGTCCCGCGACCTTCAGCAACACGCTCGCCGTCTACGGGACAGCAAGCTTCAGCAACTCCGTCACCGCTTATTCTTCGCTGGGCGTTCAGGGTCCTTCGACACTCAACAACACGCTCGCGGTTTTGGGCGCCACGAGCCTCAACAACACGCTCGCCGTCTACGGGGCAGCAAGCTTCAGCAACCCCGTCACCGCTTATTCTTCGCTGGGTGTTCAGGGTCCTGCGTCAGTCTACAACACGCTCGCGGTCTTGGGCGCCACGAGCTTGAGCAACACGCTTGCCGTCTACGGGGCAGCAAGCTTCAGCAACCCCGTCATCGCTTATTCTTCGCTGGGCGTTCAGGGTCCTTCGACCCTCAACAACACGCTCGCGGTCTTGGGCGCCACGAGCTTGAGCAACACGCTCGCAGTGTACGGGGCAGCAAGCTTCAGCAACCCCGTCATCGCTTCTTCTTCTCTGGGCGTTCCGGGTCCTTCGACCCTCAACAACACGCTCGCGGTCTTGGGCGCCACGAGCCTCAACAACACGCTCGCCGTGTACGGGGCAGCAAGCTTCAGCAACTCCGTCATCGCTTCTTCTTCTCTGGGCGTTCAGGGTCCTTCGACCCTCAACAACACGCTCGCGGTCTTGGGCGCCACGACCTTCAGCAACACGCTCGCAGTGTACGGGGCAGCAAGCTTCAGCAACCCCGTCACCGCTTCTTCTTCGCTGGGCGTTCAGGGACCCGTGACCCTCAGCAACACGCTCGCAGTTTACGGGTCTGCGAGTTTTAGCAACGCACTGTCAGCCTCTGGATCGTTTCGAGTTCTTGGGACGAGCACCGTGGGCTCGAATGTGAACGCGACGTACCCCTTGTACGTCCAAGGCGTTGCAAACGACGCCTCTGGGATTTCCATAAAGTCCGACGGCGACGTGTCTTGCCTGTCCGACGCTCGGTTGAAGACGGACATTCGTCCGATCGGATCTGCTCTGGACAAGGTGTCGCGAATCGGGGGGTACACCTTCCGCTGGTTGCATACCCCACAGGATGGTGCACGGCGATCTGCTGGTGTGCTGGCACAGGAGGTGCGACGCGTCCTTCCAGAGGTTGTTGGGACGGACGAGCATGGCCACATGCATGTTGCTTACGGGAACATCGTGGCCCTTCTGATCCAGGCTACGAAAGAGTTGGCATCACGTCGTGCGTTTTACCGGATTCGGACTTTCATGAGAGACGAGACGTTCGAGATACCTCTCGATCATGCTTCGTCGTGGCGCATGGCCTGGATCAGCGGTCCCGAGAGTGGAGGTGGCGACATCGATGGCTTGTATGGAGGAAGGTGCGTGGCCACTCTGTCCGCGGATGGAGCCTACGTGAGAGGTCGATGCGAGTCTCCCGGGTTTTACACCGTCATGGTGGTGTCTTGAATCGCCGACGCTGAACTGTCACTTTCCTCTTCGCATTCGTACAGGAGGTACTGCACTCTGAGAGGCGCGGTGCGGCCGCAGCGCTGTGCCCGTCCGATAATCTGCCGCTCGATGTCCGTGTCGAACTTGTGCAGGATTATGACGTCGGTGGTGTTTTCGAAGTTCAGCCCGCTGCCGTAGTTTGTGGTGTTGACCAGCAGCACGTCGAGTGCGCCGTATCGATACTCACGCTCGATACATGAGACCGTGATGTGGTTTCCCTTCAGGAATCTGTGACGGATGCCGATTCGCACCAGCAATGCCACGACCGCGTCCAGGGTGTTGTCGAAGGACGAGAAGACCAGCACCTTGGCGTTCTCAGGGACGCTGCAGCTTCGTCTCAGTATTGCTTCCAGGTTCCGCATCTTGTCGAATGCGTCGGATGGCACGTCCGCCGTCTCAGCATCGCCACCTGCGCTGGATCCACACGCCTGCGCCTCTCCGTCGTTGGTTTCGTCGACGACCATCAGCGACGACATCGTGAGACCGTCGTGTTTGCAGAGTGGACAGACCGTGCTGCGTGCAATCCACTTGTTGATGCATGCGAAGCAGAACGCATTGGAGCAGCATGGCACGACGGTCTTGTTTCCGATGGCTTCGAAGCATATGCAGCACATGTCGCTGTTTCGGATGCGGTCTTGTAGACAATGCATGCGCCTTTTGAGGTCCGTAATCTTGGTCTCGGTCTTGGCTGCCTCCGCCGTCCTCGACTCTTCGGTGTCGAACGCCATGGAAGGCACCAGTGCCGCCTGCAACTCCAGGTTGTGCTGCTGGCGCAAGAGCTTATCCATGAACACGCTGACTATGTTCTCCTCGCTGGTCCGGTTCGACTGCAGCACGTGCTGCAGCGCCGTCTTGACGTCTCCCGCGTTCAGCGACCGCATCACCGCCCCCTCGGCGTACCCGTTGAGCACACGCACCGCCAAAGGCATCTGGCATCGCACGATGCGTACCTCTGGCGCGGGCAGCTGCATCGACGCGTCGACGAACGCGTCTGCGTTTTTGCAGACGAGCGCCTGCGTCAACGCCGATGACACGGCCGAGTTTTCCCGGATCACGCTTGTGAAGAGTCCACGTATGAAGCCCGACGAGCGTATGCCCGTCACCCTTGCGCCCCCTGCCGCCCCTTGCATCCTTGTCGTTGCATCCATGGGGTGCATGGCATCCGCGTCCACGAGCGCCGGCGCGGACGATCTGTCTCCCCACGGCATGAGCAGATTTCGGTAGGACGCCGTGACGAACCAGTGGAAGTCGGAATCTATGGTTGCGCAGCTGGGAATGGAAAGGCTGTCTGCCTCGTCGTACATGACCCGCATCACGCGTCTGTTTGCGAGTGTGGATGCGACAATGTTGTGGAACGTGCTCGTGACCACCAGGAGATCCAGCGTTTCCAGCACCCCTGCCTCCTTGAGCAGAGGCAGGTGCTTGCTGCGACTGATTGTGAGATGTTTGATTCCGCTGCCGAAGCTCGCCAAGTATCCGCCCCACTGCCCGCACAGATTGTGCGGCACCACCAGCAAGCTCATGTTGAGCTCGGATGCCCGCCCCCCGCCTCGCATGCAGATTGTCGAGATGGCCACTCTGTTTCCGGCGGCGGAGCACAAGACTGGGTCGGGCATACGGTGTGCTCGTCCGAGTCCGTTCAGGACGAGCGCGAGCAGCACGAACGACTTTCCTGCGCCGGGTTTGTCACCGATGATTCCGAAGCGGCTTCGGATATGGTTGTGCGGGTGCCTGACCATCATTTGCTCTGAGTCCACGAACATGGCCGCAAACCTAGGGAGGTCGGCCAGGTC
This sequence comes from Limnomonas spitsbergensis, assembly GCA_037349105.1. Taxonomy (NCBI): domain Eukaryota; kingdom Viridiplantae; phylum Chlorophyta; class Chlorophyceae; order Chlamydomonadales; genus Limnomonas; species Limnomonas spitsbergensis. Next base: position 770,450 of record JAYJMM010000014.1, read on the forward strand.
CAACGGTCCGCGCTCGAGAAGCATGCAGCGATGCAGCAGGGCGAGCTGGTGTGGACGAAGCTGAACGCCGCATCCCGTCGGAGCGACGGCCATCGGGCTGTTCTCGTCGAGCTCGTCCATGGAGGACGGCCGGGTCGCCGCCAGGAGTGGTCTTGATCGAAGCATCATCATGTTCAAAAACAGGGTGGTCCGATACCACCATTCGGTGGGTGTGGCCTTATATCCGAATCACGAATTTTCCACTGGGCCTGAAGTCTGCAATGGACCGCGCAAATAGGTTCGTTGCGCCAGGGGGTGGGGGGGGCGCCGTCTGAGGCGTGCCACTTTTCGGGGGGCGGCGGGATCGGGGCGTCGTCTGCTGCGGCAGTGGTGCAGCGTCGGGTTTTAGTGTGGGCGGGACAGAAGCTCGAGCCGCCGGCGGTGGCATGAGCGCAGGCGGCGGCATCGTTTGAAACCAACTTGTCGTCGGAAGCTGGTGATGTTGTTGGTGTTGTTGGTGTTGTTGGTGTTGTTGGTTCTGTGTCTGTGCTCCTCCTCCACCTTCCTCCTGCTGCTGCTGCGTCGTTGTGTCCCACGAGACCCCGATCGTCCGTCCTCCTCTGGTCGACGCGGGTGCGACGACGAAACCGTTCCTTTGAAGATGCATCGTGATGAACCGTTCGCACCTCTCAGGATCGAAGGGCGGCAAGCCGGGGACGAAGGCGGGGATCGCGAACGCGCAGTCGCGTCTCCCGACCGCCGCACATCTCCGAATGCGCGCGAAGCATCTCTCCAACACGATGGCATAGCTCGCTCGATGTCGATCCTCTCGCTGCCTCATCTCTGTCCGGAGGTCGAGCACGGTGACCTGATTGTGCACGATGGGGTGGCCCAGGTGGTGCGTAAGGTCACGGCACTGGTTATGCATGACCAACGCTGTCGACGACATTGGTGTTGCGTCGCGCCGTGATTCTGAGCATACACTCAGCGCCAGGAATAAAGTTGGACATGGACCCGTCTACCAGTTCATCGACGACGCGTAACCGAAATGTAGAAGGACGGTTCCGGAATGCGAGACGCCCCGGGTGGGGTTTTGGGGGTGCCGTACACCATCGGGTGTGGTAGGATGGCTTAAATGGTGAAAAATCCACAGAAGCCTCATTATTGAAACCATTTTGAGATAATGTCTCTGAGGCCAGCCTATGTTCCCGAGATGATCAACGCCTTTTACAAGGGCATTCTGAAGAGCCCCGTTGTGGCGAAGAAGACGTCGGAGCGTGATGTGAGGAAGCCTCCCGGCAGAACCGCCTTGCATAACGCGAAAGTGCTCATCAGCGAAGAACTGCGTCTCTTGAAAGCCATCCATGCGGATGACGATGTGCCCTCTCCTATTCACCCTCACTTCGATGCCCTGAGTGCGCCGAGGCGGGAGGACATGTCTGCGCGCGCGTTCAACAGCTCCCGGGAGATGGCTCGCGACGAGAAGCACATGCTGGCGGACTTCCTGGACTTGACGGCATCATTCCGCGTGGCGTTCAAGCACTTTGTCTCCCCGAAGGTCATCACCATGGTGTACACCTTGAGCATCGGCTTGCACGGCGAGGAAACCGGCAAGAGTTCCTTCAACGTGTGCCAGCTGGCCGAAGCCCTGAAGGATGCCAAAGTCCGCGCTTACAACATGTCTATGATCGGGCAGCATCCGGTCATCAGCAACGAGACGTTCAACAAGGGCGTCATCATCAACATCTCGAGCGGCACGGCCGGCCGGGGTTACAACAAGATCTCCGTGAAGTTCTGGACCAACGGGACCGTGCACATCGCTGGCCTGAAGTCGACCCGTCAGGGGATGCAGTTCGCGGAGTACGTGCGAGGCTTCGTGCACGTCGTAAAAGTGTACATCAGGGAGGTGCTGAAGTCGAACGAAAAGGCCGACGACGACGAGCGTCTCTCCCTGCCGCAGAAGATCAACTCGTTCAAGCTGAACATGATCAACGTTTGCTACAGCCACGGCCCTACTGCTTCGAAGAAGACGCCGGGGAGCAAGCGCCCCATGTCGTCGATGTCGTCTGAGGAAGAAGACGACGGCGAGATTGATCTGGATCGCAACCTCCTCCTCGACGAACTCCAGCAGCAGAAGAGTTCGGTGATCTGTGCCAGGTTGAACACTCAGAAGCACCCTGCGGTGCGGTTCCACCTGCGCACGCACTCGGTGTGCGGACACGTTCCATGCATCATGATTTTCAAGAACGCCTTCACCATCGTCGTGGCGACTCACCTCTCCAGCGTGTACGAAAGCGTCATGCATGCGTCGACCACCATTCACCAGCTCCTGGCAGTCACGTCGGAGAGTCACACGGTCTTCGCACCCCTCGGTGATGCCGCCATCAAGTTGGAGAACATCCGCGCCGAAGATGAAACGGTTCGCCGAGATGCCGCTCTCAACGCCCAGAGCTGGATGGAATCCGACTCCGACGACAGCGACGCAGACGACGACACCAACAGCGACGCAGACGCCGACGACGTCGAGGCGGACGAGGATGTCATGCGCCGCCAAGAGGAATACATCGATAACCTGACCGTGACCGACCTGATGTGAATGCCGTCGTAAATGTGTGCTATCTATATATATATATGCCCGAACGCGCTTCACCTCTATAGACAATCCAGTGGAAAAACAGAGAATACGATACGTCTAAATGAAGATGCGGTATGTGGTGTGATGCACGGTATATAAGGCTTCGCGATCTGGCATCTGTGGATATGGCGGCCGAGCATGTTGCGAAGACGCAGCGTCGAGCTCGCAGGGCGCCGCCAGCAGCCGCGATCACTGTATCTCGCGAGACGATCGTCGACACGATCCGAGCAGCGCTCGACGTTCCCTGCGCGCGCGTTGTCCTGGTGACGGGCGCACCGCGCTCCGGCAAGACGACCGCATGCCTTGCCGCCTTGGCGACCCTTCCTCTGCGTGCATGCGTGTGGGACTTGCTGGATGCTCCTTCGACATCGGCCTCGATGGCCGGGGACGTCGGCAGCCGACCACCTCAGCGTCGCATGGAGAGCTTCGCCGCACTGGGAGGCGACGCGTCCCTGCCGCGCGTTGGCGAGGTAAGATTCGCCGACGACGCCGACATCTCCCTCGTGTTGCTCAACTCCCACGCGATCGCGTGCTTTGCTGCGTCCCTTGTCTCTCTAGCTGCCTCTTCGGATGCCAAGGTGCTGCTGGTCGCTTCGTCATCCTATGTGCTCTGCGGCAGCAGTCTTTCAGCGAAGCGCATCGCGGAATGCGTGACGGTGCGGATAGAGCTCCGTCCACCGGCTTCCGAGCACGACGCCGAACCCATAAAACGGTCGCTGCCGTTCGGTCCTGCGTGTGCGCTGCACGCGTGGGCGCGCGTCGATGCCATGCACCTCGAGGCTGCCGGCATCGCGTCAGGTGTGTGTGAGCCGCTGCACAACGTCGCAACGGCGCTCGTCGCCGCCAGCTTGGCGCGTCTGACGGAAAAAAACGTCAGCCTTCGCCGACTAGATCTCGACCCTCAAGATGGGGTCGTGCGCCCTCTCGATGATGTACACGACGACATCTCCGAGGCCGGACACGACATGGCTGCGCAACCAAGGCATCATGATGAACGCAACAATCACCAAGAGGAATGCGACGACACTCAGACGTATCACACGGACATTCGAGGAACGTACGAGGCTCAGCTTTCTAACAACGCCTTCTAGCTCGATGATGCGATCGCAATCGCGCAAGATGGTCTTGTAATCGACATGTTTGGGAATGCGGTTTACTAGAGACATATGTGCGTGCGCGTGTGCGTGTGCTTCGATAGGTTGTTGCAAGTGCGGGCTATGATGTTGTTAGACAAAGCCGAGTCGGCGTTCATTTTTCCTGTCCGTGACGTGTACGTCATGAAGAATCGACGAAAGTTGCTCAACGCACCCAAGTATAGCGTCGACTGGTTCACGTCCCACGAGCCCGCGTGGGAGAGGGAGCTGGTCCCGCGCCTGTCTGGGAAGATGGGTACTCGTGCCCTGTGTGTCGGGGTCTACGAGGGGCGCAGCGTGGCATGGCTGCGACGACGCGTGTTGACGGCGACCGGTGCCTCTATCGTGGTGATCGAAGATTTCCGCACGCGCGAACCGTGCGTCAAGGACGGCGCGCGAAGTGTTTGGAACCATTCCTCGGACGTCGCATTGGCATTCGAGCGGAACACGCGACTGATGACGAACGGCGCATTGCGGGGCGCGTCGGTTCGACTGTTGCGCGAGTCGTCAGCGGACGGTCTGCGTCGCCTCATTTCGGCTTCTTCACCTGTCATGTTCGACTTGATTTGCATCGACGCTCAATCGTCGCGGCACGTGCTCGAGTGCGCGGTGCTCGCATTCCCCATGTTGCGCCCCGGTGTGGGCATCATGGTGTTGATGAACAACGTGCACGACCGTGTTCACGGCGCAGGGTGCCCCCGTCGCGGCATCGACGCCTTCCTGGGCAGCTACGTCTCGGAGGTCAAGGTTCTATCAGAGGGGTTCCACCTCTTCCTGCAGCGCAGGGCGTCAAGCCTTCCGCTGGGTCCCTGTCGTGCGGAGGTGTACGACGGCGAGGAGACCGAGCCCGCGTGTCCGCAACGCACGCGCTCGGGGGTCCCCGATCCATCACAACACCGGCGTTCGGCACCCCGATGAAGCGATCACCGGAGAGTTCATGTTTCAGACAGCATGACTCGGGGTGCCGACTGCTGTGTGCATGCACTTAAAGGCACGTAGCAGCATTGCACGCCATCCACCCACCCCCCCCCCCCCATCCCCACCGCGCGCGTACAAAGGCATGATCATCCCCGTCCGCTGCTTCACCTGCGGGAAGGTTCTAGCAGACAAGTGGGAGGCCTACGTGCAGCGCTGCTCCGACGCCGGCATCGCGCTCGACGCCGGCGACCGTCAAGCGGGAAACGGCATTGCTTCCGGGCGCGCCGGGGAGCAGCCGGGCGCGGACGGCAAGACTGAGCGTGGCCGCATCTTGGACGGTCTCGGCATCACGCACGGGTGCTGCAGGATCATCATGATGACGCACGTCGATCTCTCTCTCGTCATCTGATGGACACATTGGCTTGTTTTCGGGTATACCGGTAGTCTAGAAAACCCTGTGTGAACCATGTCGATCTGCAGATCGTTCATTTTTTATGTTCGCTACCGAATTTTTCAGTCTTCAAGACAAGGCTGACAAGGTCCTGGGCATACGCAAGGCAAGACAGCAAGGCGGACGGCGTGTTCGTCTTCATCCAGTGAGAGTGGAACCGAGACGTGAACGCATTGAGGAACATTCTGATGCTGCTCCGAATGCACAGCCGTTCAGTCGTAAAAGTTTCGGAAATGGGAATGAAAATGGGAATGGGAATGCGTGGCACCCACTCCAAAAAATGATGCCTCGAGGCAGATTCGTCTGAAGTCGCTGCTGTGCTGCCGTCTCTGTCATCCGACGGCACCCCCGAAAAGTGACCACTGAACAAAAGTTGTGTCCGAAGTATTACTTACTTTCTTCATTACAAGATTTGCATGCTGGGAATGATCTAGTGGTTCACGTGGGTGTGTCCCAAACCATCTAGGACCGAGCGCAAACAAACCTTTGAGTGAAATGCCACACTACAGCAGCAGCTTCCATGCATCGATCGCCTTGGAGACGGAGGCGGCCGACACGACCTTGCTCCTGCCCGCGGCGGACGCACGGCCGGAACTGGCAGCAGCAGCCTTGTTGCCGCAGCTGGCTCGCAACGCAGCAGACGCGTTCGCCTCCAGCAGCGTTCGCAGCAAACCGCGAGCGCCCTCGCTCACGCGGAGGGCAGGCGCCTGACGCGACTTGTACTCGCGCAGGACCGCATCGACCGTGTCCGCGCTTAGCCATCCGCCTCCCCCACCGCCGGTCATGAGCGAGTCCTGTGCGTTATGGGGGCCGAACAGGTCGCTCGCGCGCATCTCGAAGCGCGTCACGTTGGCGTCCAGCATCTCCGGGGGGGGGAAGGACGACGTGTAGCTTCCGTCGTTCGACGCCGAGTAGGACGCCGCGTCGACCGGGTTTGACGGGTCGAAGTAGGACCCGGGGAGCACCGTGCCGCCGTGCCCGCCGTGCATGAGAAGCTCGCCACGGCGCATTCTTTGAGCGCCGGACGTCGCTCCGATCGGGAGCGTCAACATGTTGGCGACGCGCGACAGGTTGTGCACGTCCTCCGGTTGCAGCGTCTTCGTCTTGGCGATGATGCGCAAGGTGTCTAGCAGTCGGCACGCCACCCTGTAGACGAGGAGACCGAGGGCTGCGCGGGCATCCGCACATCCCCTGGGCGTGCTCGGAGCGTGGAGGCCGAGGGAGCCGAGAGCGTCTTCGAAGGCGCGGTCGCTCACAAGCGATGATGCGGCCATCGTGCAAGAGAGGGTGTGTGTGTGGGGGGTCGCTGTTGTAACCTGCGCGTGGATATTTCTTGATCACGCTATCGGGACATGCATGGCGGAGGGGGGGGGGAGGGTGTGCGGGTATCTCGGGCGCGAGCATTGCGGACGATTGCCTGCGATCGATTGGCGTGAGGATGGCGCAGCCTGCGCCAGTTAACCTTACATTCGCTTACATACTTTGGCGAATCGAAACCTCTAATCCATGTTCAAAAAATCGGAGACGCGTTCAGGGAACCCACGAAAACATATGCCGAGGTCTATCGGATGAGTTTGACGGGGTTCTCAACGATATGTACGCATGCTCGATTTCCTCTTGTACGTGCTCCAAGGCAACGAGTTCCGCAGCGGTTTCGTCGTTGCCCCGATTAATCAGGAAGGCAACCTACACACGACCGCTAGACACCTTGGACCGATCATGTTCCCGCGTCTGGAGTAGTAACCATACCTGCCGTGATCGCCCACAAGCAATCCCGCTTCGTCGATGCACACAATGTTCGTATGCGTTCGTGATGTTGTATGGGGGTGAATGCTCGACGACGTTGTAAACCTTCTTCCTGCTGTATTTGAGGTCCTTCAGCAACTTCCCTCTTTTTTCTGGGGATGTGGACGGACGGATGGTTCTTATGAACCCATATATGTACGCTGATGTATACACTTAGTAGAGTTTGTCTACGCCACGCAAGCGTTCACGCCCAAAACGGTAGACGTATACTTGTCCCACCTTATTCCTGGTGCTGAGTGTATACATCGTACGACGCTGTGCCTGGCATGTTTGATCCTGCTTCTGGGAGTGCAGTAACGGTGACGAAGCGCTGAACTTCGCCTCTGTGCGCTCTTAGACGGTCTGCAAGGACGTCCAGGTTGGCCACCATGGTGGAGTCGGACGAGTACGTCGTCTTCAGATTTTGCAGACCGACGTCGCTCTGTTCCATCTCTGCACACAGCCGCTCGAGGGTCCACCTCGCGAGCTCGACCGTGTCGGAGCTGGCCATGAGGCTCTTGCACAGCTTTATCGCACTCGTGATTGTGGTTCGTGCGTGCATCAGCGTGAGGTCGCGCGAGTCTCCGTTGACCCATCGCCGCATGTACTGTGCCTTGTTTGGGCAGTCAAGCGCGAGCTGTCCCTTGCGCACGCACAGCTTTCCACTCTTCGGTACCATGCCGATGACTTTAAGCGATGCGATCGTGCTGTCCACAAACTCCTCGGACGTCATGTGCGTGTGTGCGTGTGTGCGTGTGTGCAAAAGTTGCAAACAAATAGTTCGCCACGCGAGCCGCGGTTTCATGCCTCATTTTCCTGGGGTGCCTCGTCTCCATTCCCCAGGGGTGCGAAACGGTCACGCACTCGGAATCCGCGATACCCGACGCGTCCTTTGAGCTGCGAGCTTCGAACCAGGGTGCGGTCGAGGTACTTCTGCAGCACCGCCTTGCCTGGCTTTGCGTTCTTCACCTGTTCGACCTTGACCCACTCCCGGAACTCTGAGATGGCGTCATCGAGCGCGAGGAACGCGCCGGCCCCTGCCACCTGCTCCTCCGCCGCGACCTTCTCGATACAGGAGTCGACGAAGTCGGCCATGTGATCGTTCGTGCGTTGGTACTCGCGCGTGCTGCGCACGACGTCGTCCGGCTCCTCGAGCGGAGAGCTGACGTACCTTCGATGGTAGTGTATGAGCATGGCCATGAAGTGCTCCCTCCACCCCTCTATCTTGGCTGACAGCTCCATGTCGATTGGAAACTCGTTCGGGCGCTCGGGGCTCGGGGTGGTCACGAACTTGGAGCCGAACTCGACGACGCGGATGCGGCGCCATGTGCCGCCGTCGTCGCTCGGCACGTTCGGGAGCTGGTTGCACAGGAGGAACAGCTTGAACTGCGGCCGCCACTCCACCGGCGCCTTGAAGAGCTCGCGCGTCTGCACCGTGTCCCCGCCCGAGAGCTCCTTGAGCAGTCCGACGTTGAGTCGCTCGTCCTCGGACGGCTCCTGCAGCACCGCGAAGCGGCGCCCCTTGGCGCGCGCGATCTCGGGCGTGGCCGAGCTCGACGCGGCACGCTTCTGCGTGAGCAGCGTGACCGGAAACTTGCAACAGTACTGTCCGAGCGACTTTTCGAACAGCGAGACGGTGAGTGACTTTCCGTTGGAATTGTGCGTGGCCACGAAGTCGGCCATCAGGTACCGGTGGTTGCCGTCGAGCTCGAAGCCGTAGAAGTCGTCGTCGTCCAGCTTCGAGACCGCAAACTTCTGCGCGAGCCAATGCGGTCGAGCCGGTGCATCGGGCGTCATCGGCGTCTTGATGTCGAGCGTTCGCTCCAAGAACTCTTGCGGCGTCTGTCCGAACTCGACCGTCACGAACTGGCCCTGCAGGCGCCTCCCCGGGTGGCAGTCGAGTCCGAGCGAGCGCGCGACTCGCAAGACCTGTCCGGCGAGCGCGAGCGGTCGCACCGCGATCGCGCAGGTCTGCGATACGCTCCCGTGTCGCTTTCCAACCCCGAACGCCGCGGTCTGGAGGAAGGTGGCGAGCAGTGCGCGGCGAGTGTCGACGTCCGGCGCTAACACGGCCGCCTCGGGGAGCAACATGGACGGCCCGTCGCGCATCGACCTGGCTGCAGATCGTCCCGCCTCGCATGCGGCCTCGATGGTCATGGGCGGCGTCGTGTCCGTCGTCCCACGCGCCGCGTACGTGACCGCGCCAGGTCTGTACAGGCGTAGATGTCGGTCCAGGCCACCGACGGCCGCCACGTGCGTCAGGTAGTCTCGCACCGTCGTGTCGACGACGTCCCCGTCGACGAGCAGCTTCCATCCTGGTTCAGGGGGTGACGGCGCGATCCCTTCCGCCACCATTTTCGAATGCGCCACCACCGCGTCGGAGAAAGACGGGAACACGGCTCGCCTCTGTCGCCAGAGCACAGAGCCTTTCCCGCCGTTAAGGTCGAAATTCCTTGCATCCGTCGTGGTCTCTAGCCACTCCAGCGCCTGTCCGCATTGTGGCGCGGCGCAAGAGGAACTGCCGGAGGCCAGCGGCCTAATCGCGACCGTCTCACACGCGCGCAGGGACAGCACGTGCTCCCCGTTGACGACGAACGATTGTCTCAGCCCTTCGCCTCCGGCGCCCGAGGCACCCAACCCTCCGGCGCCGACCGAGGGTACGATTCGGTACATGTCGCCTCTTCCGCGGCACAGCGCGAGCACGCGCCTCGAGCTGTTTCCGTCGTCACCGAGCAACCGGTCTCCCACGTCGACGTTCTCGACCGCTTTCGTGTCGCCGTCGGCGAGCATGACGCGCGTGCCGGCCGCATGGCATCCAGACCCCGTCCATATGTGGAAGCGCTCCTCTCGTTGCACGCCAGAGAGGCAGGACGCCAGCGTCATCAGCACGTATTCTCTGATGCGCGTGCACGGGTGCACGGACTCCCAGAAGCGGCAGACGTCGCGCACGGTGGGGTGATCCGGAACGTACGGGATGTAGTTGATGCCGGTCGTGAAGGACACGTTGTCTTCCGGCCTCCCCTCCCTGAACTCGTGTTGCTCGAGGTCGTACACGCCGTTCTCGAAGCCGAGCAAGTTGATGTCGCTGTCCAGCTTGTCCTCGAAGCGCTCCTTGTAGAAGAGCTCGGCGCACTCCTTCATGACGTCGTCCTTGAACTTGGTGACCTTGAGCTTGAGCGCGAGCTCCGTCAGTTTTTTGATCTGCTCGGCGCAGGATTTGTGCACTTCCTCCCTCACCTGGTCGCGCTGCACCTGCGACCCCGCCCCCCCCCCGCCGTCTTCCCCGTTGATGTGTTGGTGAAGCGCCGGAAACGCGTGTGCCCGCTGCGCGACCAGGCCGATCACCTTCTGGTACTCCTCGAACACGTCGATGCTCAGGCGCCGCCTGAGTGCGTAGCCGGAGTCGCATTCGTGCCATCGGTGGCCCTTGAACTCGTACCAGGTGCGGTTGCGCAGGCTGCAGCACGCAAACTCGTACCGGTAGAGGTGGTGGACGACGCGAGCGACGTCGTACTGCGTGGCTGTCGTGCTTCCCTTGATCAGTCCGACAAGGTCGGTCCGCAGGAGCTCCCTGTATCTCGCCGGCGAGTCCGATCGCGCCCACATGTGCAGCGTGCCGATGCCGAGCCCCCCCGAGCGCATGGAGTGCCACAGCCTCGGACACTCTCCCTCGACGTACTTGTCCGATCTTTTCGAGATGTCGACCCACGCGTCGAGCAGCCGGTGGTCGATGTTGCGCAGGCACCATCCGAGTCGCACCCAGTCGTTGTACGTCTCGACACGAGCGTCGTCGAGCAGTCCGGCCAGCTTTCCGACTAGGTCGAGATCTTCGCAAGTGTTCGTCCGCACGTTCGGCTCTGTCGTGAGCATGCGCTGCACGGACTCCCGTCGGCGTCGATCCTCCTCGAGCTTAGCTAGGAAGGCGTCCGAGCGTTCCCGGTGTGCCTCGCGGACCGGCAGGTCGTCGAACTTATTGCGTATCGAGAAGAGATCGACGAATTCGCGTGCGTCTGCCCCCCCCCCTCCCACCAGCGGTTTCGGCGTCGAGACGCCGGTTGAGACGCAATACACGTATCGACGCGTGACCTTGTACGCCTCGCAGTTGTTCTTCTTGCTACCGTACATCATCCAGTTGTTGCGCTCTATGACCGCCTCGTCGACGACATCCTCGAGGCGGTTCGCCAGCCCGAGCGTGCGGAAAGCCTCCGCGAGCGAGGGCATGACGTCTCGCCGGAGCAGGAGCTGCATCGCGGTGCGCGTGACGATGGCCGGGATGCAAAGGTGGGCGCCGTCCTTGAGCAACCCCTTGAGCAGCGTCGGCGCCCGCTTCTCGGTGACGTACACTTCGAACTCGTCGGGCGTCTGAAAGAGGTCGGATGTCGCCCTCGCGTACGCACGGACGACCTCGTCGAGCGTGGGGGTGTGTCGACGGCCCGGGACGGTCGAAAGCTGCTGCTGCGTGGCCGAGATTGCGAGGGCGACATCCTCGCTTGCCGTCTCAGCCGGCGTCTGCGCCGCCGTTAGAGCCGCGACCTCCTCGTCGGTCGGTTCGAACCTGAAGTCGAGGTCGACCACGATCGGTCCGACGTGTCGGTGCCGCTCGGTCAGGTGCAGGTCCTCACCTCGTTCGAGTGCAGCCTTGTACGTCGTCAGGAACGCGGCGTGGCTCGAGCTTGGCAGGTAGAACGCCCCTGCCTGGCGCCCGAGGCTGGTATGCGTGTGTTCGTGGCCCTTCTCAACGCGGTACGGTGACAAGAACGCGTGCAGGGACGGCGGCGTCGTTCCCGCGGACTGGTGCTGGTGCTGCATTTTATACGTACTATATGACCGACCGTGCGCCTGTTTATGGTGCTGGATTGTCGGCGGTGGGTTTGTGACGGGACGATGATCGGCGGCGGACGCGACGGGTGTGTGAAGGCCAGTGCAGGAACGAAACGGCACTCTGCACTGCCGTCGTTCTTCTATGATGTACCATGCCTTCAGTTTTTATGTGCAGCACCTCGCGGTCGAAGGCGAGGCGGTGGCTTAAAGGCAGCCGCGCCTCCAAGAAGAACATCACCCACCGCTTGTCACTCGCCTCCTCAACGCTCTCCCTCTCTCTCTCTCTCTCCTCGCGTATCTACATCGAAAATGTCCACCGAAGTCGTCATGCCCAACAACTTCGACGTCCGCCAGATCGACATCGGCGCCGTCAAGCAGCTCAGCACCGGAGGCAAGGCGATGTACATCGGCTACGGCGGTAACCAGCAGTTCTGCATGCAGACGCCCTCCATGAAGGCGCCGTTCGGGATCAGCATGTGGCCGAGCGACAACGGCGGCCCCGACAAGTACAGCATCGACCTGTCGTTCGACGGACGCGAGTCGCGCGAATCCGTACAGACCTTCTACGACGCGCTGCAGGCGATCGACAAGCGGATGGTGAACGACGCGATGGACAAGTCTCAGCTGTGGTTCAAGAAGAAATATCCGTCGGTCGACGTCGTCGAGGCGCTGTACACGCCGACCGTGAAGTTCTCCAAAGACCGCAACACCGGTGAGATCAACACCAACTATTCGCCGACCTTCAAGATGTCGCTGCCTTTCAAGGACGGCAAGTTCCAGTGCCCGGCCTTCGGGACGCGCCGCGAGGAGATCGACCTCCTCGAAGTGCTGCAGTCCGGACGCAGCAAGGGCGCCCGCGTGCAGGCAATCGTGCAGCTGAGCTCCGTCTGGATCGTCGGAAGCAAGTTCGGTCTGACCTGGAAGGTGCGCCAGCTCAAGCTGGAGGAACCCGTCCGCCTGACCGGCTACGCGTTCCAGACGACCGATGAGGACGCGGCCGAAGACGACGGCGAGGAGGAGGTCGTCGTGCGGCGCATCAAGGCGCCGCCGACTCCGGCTGCCGCCCTTGCCGACGCCGTCGTCGGTCTCAGCACGCTCATGATGGCGGAGTCCGACACCGAGGAGGATGTGAAGCCGAAGATCAAGAAGGAGGAGGTCGAGAACGACGAGTGAACGTGCGCAGCCAGGTCGGGGGTCGGGGGGGGGCGATAGGTCGCCGCAGACGCCATGCTATCGATGTAACACGCGATTCGCAATTCGAATTGTGACGTACACACACATCCACGCCGTACGGGTCGGGTACATAAACCCATACACCTCATCCTCAGACAATCGGGCGCAAATGGCCAGCATGCGAACGTGCCTGGCCTTGTGCAAGAACCTCGGCGACGATGCACAGACCCTGATTTCGTGCAAACGATACGAAGCTTACTCCGGACAGAGCGCCTCTGGACTCCAGGACGGCGAGTTCGTGACGATGGTGGCCGGGTTCATTCTCGATTCTAAATACGATGTGCTCAACTTCGTCAAGTACTACAAGACATACGTTCCGAACGCGTTCCTCGGGGCCGGCAGCTCCCCGGTCCTCGCCGAGCTTATTGGTGACCTCCTCCGCAACGTGCAGCTGCGGCCGAGCCTCATCAACGCCTACGTACACAACGTGCAATTCAAACGATTCAAGAACGGCCAGATGAACGCCTCTATGCACAGCCGCGTCCGCAAGCGCCTGCCCATCCACATGACGCAAGGATATATGTTGGAATGGCTGAAGCCGGATCTGGACACGAAAACGCATCCGAACAACTGGGATGTCGTTGAAATCAAGCGCGCGATACAACGACGATGTGATCTCCACCCACAGCACAGATGGACGGAGATGATCGCCGCGATCGAGGGCGTAATAGACACCATGATCCTGGATTCGTCGCGCGACGCGCCGGAAGACCTCGTCCCTGAGAAACGACCCGCAGCGGAAAACGTGAGTTTTTTTAGATCCCTTTGCGTTTTCCCTCCTGCTTCCTGAACGTGAAAAGCCATTTCCTGCGTTCGTTCACAGGCCGCGTATGTGTCGGAGCTGGACTTCTCGCCACTGTTCGCGGCCTGCGTGCATCGGCTGAACAAGAGGGGGAGCTACGTGACCAGGCGCTCCCGGATCAGCTACATGGACGACACGCGACTCGTCGTGTATCGAGAGGAGGGGGAAGTCGTCGCGACCATCGACGAAAAGGGCGTGGCCATCAGCAACTTCGTGCCAGCATCGAAGGCCGAGACGGTGTTCGACATGTTCAAGAAGGTGCAGGGTGGCGAGGCGTGTTTCTTCGGTGCAAATAAAAAGAGGCTTTCGGCGGGCGATTTTCCCCCGCCACCCCACTCGCCAGCGACCGACGCGGCCGCTACAGAAGAGGCAGGGGGGGACGGCTTCATGGAGGGGCTCTTGGAATTGGTCGGGGGCGACTTCGGACTTGCGGCGAAACACCTTGCCAAGCTCTGCAACCTCGGCGTAGAGGAAGCGCGGGCGGCCGTGGACGACGTGGCACGCACAGAGAGGACGGGAGGGAAATGGGTGCCGATGTTGACGCACGACGTCGAGGCGAGGCGCATGATCAACGCATTCCAGGTCTCGCAGCACATGCGCGGGGGGGTTGGGCACTTGGCGGCATTCATGAACATGCTGTTCACGAAGTGCTTCCCTTCTGCTGACAGGCTGTAGGGAATTGGCCTGGCCCATGCCTGGCGTTGTGGGTGTGGACATTCCAACATTTTGTGTAATGCAATGTTCAGATTCGGGTGACATCTGGGGATATATACCACACACAGCACGCAGCTGTCGGCGCTGTGCCACTCGATGGTTTGGCGGTGTGATATATTTGGAGGTGGGACGACAGGCGAGTTGGGACACATCGTCATGCAGGGACAGCTCGTCGTATTTTGAGACGAACCCATATCGTCGTAGTTTTTAATCGAGTGTAAATGGGCATAAAAACCCGCGCGCTTTTTCGTCTCTCACCAACCCGAATTTACTTCTATGATGACGCCCGGGCTGTCCGAATTTACTTCTAGGATGACGCCCGGGCTGTCCGAATTTCGGCCATGACTGGCGCTCCGAAATCAGCGGAATGGATCAAGGAGGAAGGATTGTAAGGGGTTCTCATTTTAGCTGCGATGTAAAAGAGCACGGCTCCGGAACCAGGGTTCGGCTGGCTCCGGAACCAGCCTCGTCGAGTAGGAATTGCGGGTGGCGTGAAACAACATCGCGGTGGTCGGGATATTTTGCGCACTCGTCTGTGTCAACGTGTCAAGTGTCCAGGCACCGACACAGCACCGAAAAATCAGGCGCAGCCGCGCCTGCCGGCAAGGCCGCCGCCGCCGCCAAAAATCCGGAAAACCCTAAACCAACTCAGATTCCGACTTTCCGATATCCGAGGTGCGGGCGACGGGCCGCGGTCTTTTTTTTCTGAGGCAGTTGTATACCAAACCCAACAACCACACAACCCAAAAATGGGAGGAGGACTAATGCAACTCGTTGCTTACGGCGCCCAAGACGTCTACCTGTCTGCCAATCCCCAGATCACCTTCTTCAAGGTCGTTTACCGCCGCCACACGAACTTCGCGATGGAGTCGATCGAGCAGGTCTTCAACGGCGCCGCTGACTTTGGACGCAAGGTGACCGCCACCATCAGCCGAAACGGCGATCTCATTCACCGCACCTACTTGCGCGTCCAGCTTCCCGACGTCACCGTGAAGGCCGGCCGTTCGTTCCGCTGGTTGAACTGGGTCGGTCACATCCTGATCAAGTCGGTGGAGATCGACATCGGCGGGCAGCGTATCGACAAGCACTACGGAGACTGGCTGCACGTCTGGAACGAGCTGACGCAGACCGCCGGCCACCAGATCGGCTACGCCAACATGGTGGGCAACACGCCCGACCTGACCAGCCCCTGGACCGCTGGCGCGACCGACGTGACCTTGAGCGGCAAGGTGCTGTACATCCCCCTGGAGTTCTGGTGGAACCGCAACCCCGGCCTCGCGCTGCCTCTGATCGCTCTGCAGTACCACGAGGTCAAGATCAACGTCGAGCTGAACCCCACCAACTACTGCTACTGGGCCGGCACCATCGGCACCTCTGCCACCACCACAACCGACCTGAGCACCGCCTCCGCCGTGGTGCCCAGCCTCGTCAGCTGCTCGCTCTTCGTCGACTACATTTACCTGGACACCGACGAGCGCCGCCGCTTCGCCCAGGCCGCACACGAGTACCTGATCGAGCAGCTGCAGTTCACGGGTGAAGAGTCCACTAGCCAGGTCTCCAACAAGGTCAAGCTCTCCTTCAACCACCCCACGAAGGAGCTGATCTGGATCGTGCAGCCCACCGGCCACACCACCGACGGCACCGCTAAGTGGGGCAAGCAGTGGTTCAACTACACCGACGCCCTCGACAGGAGCTACGACCCCGACTTCGTGTTCAACACCCCCGGCGGCGTGCCGGGCGACCTGAACGCGCCCACCGCGTCGATGGCCGCAGGTGGCATGCCCGGCGTTGCCGCCGGGGGTGCCAACAACGTGTACATCCCCACGGCGTTCGGTGTCGGCCAGAACCCCGTCGCACAGGCTCTCCTGCAGCTCAACGGGCACGACAGGTTCAGCATCCGCGACGGACGCTACTTTTCCCTCGTGCAGCCATACCAGCACCACGAGAACGTGCCCAGCCAGGGCATCAACGTCTACTCCTTCGCGCTCAAGCCCGAGGAGCACCAGCCTTCCGGCACTTGTAACTTCTCGCGCATCGACACCGCCACGCTCAACCTCACCCTCACCGCCGCCACTGTCAGCAACACCAGCGCCATCGTGCGCGTCTACGCCGTCAACTACAACGTGCTGCGTATCATGAGCGGCATGGGAGGCCTGGCCTACTCTAACTAGTTAGACTATAAGACTTCCAAATTACCGACGTTGCCGTTGCAATCCATATCACCTTTTCCTTCATATACATATTTCCCTTTGAAGCCACACGATCGGCACATTGGCTGATGGCTGATCATGGGTGGACTCTGTAAGTGGGTGGATTGTTTCTTTAAGCGGATCCGGGCGTGTGTTTAATTTCTTTTTTTGACACAAAACTAAATTTGACAAGGACTTGTCATGGGTGGACTTCGTCAGGTTGGGCCTGGTATGGTATGGGACCGAGATTCAATATTTCCAATTGGAAATACAAGCAAGATGAATTACATATGCATATATGCAGTATTGTAATTTACATGCCCCCATGCCGGACATGCAACCACGCACCCCATGCCCCCCCTCCCGGTGTTTGTTTGGCATGTAAATGGGAAGGCGTCTGTATGTTCACATCAATCATGGTCGCCCCGGTGCAATCGAAAAGTTACGTACACTCAACCCTAGCTGTTTTGGGACACCCACGTCAACCACTTGATCATGCATCGTAGGACCGATTTTGTATAGATGGATATACACCATCTTTCTAACACACTTAAGCTCCGTTCCCGCGGGTACGGCTTGTGTCAGAGATGTTGCTGTGTTTTCTTCGTCAGCGTCCTCGAAGCCGCTTCACGATGTGCTGTTCAATACGCGGCACGACGCCTTGTCGACAGAGGATGAGCGGCCGCGGGGCAATCAGAAGCCTCCGAATGTTCAGCGCAGCGTTGAGGTCCCGGCTGACGAACTTCTCGAGGACGAGTCCGGGGTACGTCTCCACGAGACGCCGCGCGAAGACCCAAGCTTCCAGCATCGGCATCTGCTGGTCGGGTCGACCCTGCCCGACCGTCAGGACGACGTTGAACGGGTCCTACCGCGGCAGCATCGCGTTGACAAGGACGTTGGCACTCCTGCACTCCTTGGCGATGAGCGTGTCCACGGAGGACTTGGCCCACTTCACCAAGCATCGACGTTTTTTTGTTTGGGTTGATTTACTGGGGCCCGTCGGCGGCGTGTTTAGATTTGGTAGACGCAAGGGTTGAATGACGGACCACCACCTCGTCAACTTCCGAGCTGCCGCCGGTGCCCTGAAAATAAATAAATGTGTGTTCCTGAAGTATAGGTTCCTCCGATCTGAAGTCACATCTCCCCATGCATTCTGCTGACGATTCCGCGGCTGAAGTACCGGTGCTTCTCGCCAGTCAATCGTCGTCGCCTTCGGACCCCGACATGATCGTGATGGACGAGATCGTGGACCGCACGCCATTCACGGTGGGATGCTACACGGGACAGGTGAAATGGTGGAACGACAAGCTCGGGTTCGGTTTCGCAACCATTTGTGACGGCATGGACAAAGGTCAAGACGTGTTCGTGCACCACACCGGGATCCGTCCACTCAACAGCAACTATCGCACCCTGAAGAAGGGAGAGTACATCAACTTCAACATCACCCGAGGCCACAACGGCCAGCAGGCGGTCGACGTGACCGGCATTTGCGGCGGAATGCTGATGTGCGACGTGCAACCGCGGGCGCACCACCACTCCAGACAGGAACCTCTTGTACATGCCGAGATTCCGAGAGTATCTTGACGCGGACCCATTTTTGTTGTTTGCTTCAGTGGTCCCTTTTCAGGGGTGCCGTCGGATAACAGAGATGGGACCAGTGACTTCAGTCACCTTCAGCCGAACCTGCCTCGACGCATCATTTGATGGAGTGGGCGTCACGCAATCTGAGAACCTGCATTCCTTTTCCGACAGAACGGCTCAGGCATAGTGTACCCCTTGATCATGTAAACCGCTGATGACCACGACCGGCCTGTGTCCGTCGCTGTCGTCCACATACACCACGGACGGTGTCGCCGTCGACCAGGCAACCGGTCTTTATGCCCGGCTCTGTCACCGTGGCTTTCAGGTCATACCCGCTAAGCTAAGCATCTCGAAGAGCATGCGGGCCGGCGTTGAGCACCTCTGCCGCAGGTCGTGGCTCAGGAGAAGAACTGTGTCATACGCGTCGGACACGCACCGAGAGGCCGCCCGCGCTATTGCACCCGCCCCGAGCAGGTTGGCCCGGAAGCCCCCGTAGTGAGCTCGTGCCACCGTTTAATCCATCGACGCCTGCAATCCATACATGATGCTGTCATCTCTGTTATCCGACGGCACCCCTGAAAAAGGACCACTGAAACAAACAACAAAAAATGGGTCAATCTGTGTGAATACGGCGCTCACGGGCGCTTGACACTGTAATGTAAAGGCCGTTGCATAACTGTGCATAACACGTATGACATGGACGCGAACCTGGGAAGCCTCATGATGTTGACGGTGTGCGGCGTCGCGGCCAGCTGGGCGTCCACGACTGCCAGCTGGGTGAGCCAGTTGCTCCTGAGTCTTCTCACCCTGGAGCGCAAGTACACCGAATATCGCAACATGCCTGGCATCGATGCTCTCCTGGCCGAAATGGAGGCCACGCACGTGTTCTCCGAGAGAAGGAGCGCGCACGGCCAGCGCATGGTGCCTTCCGGCGCGGTCCTTGGATCTCTTGCGCGGCCGTACGTTGCCTTCGTAGAGACACATGGTTCGGAGGAATACAAACAGACTCTGAGCGTGCGCGTGCTCCGTCCGCGTTGGATGGGGCCTCTCCTCCCGGACTCCGTCGCCAACTGCGTCGGCATGGGCGCGTGTGCCGAGGCCAGCGGCGTTATCCGCGTGATGCGCCAGGCTGGCGTTAAAGTGGACGAACCCGACTGGCGAACGCGCCGCGAGCTCGCCTGCCCTGGCTTCGTGCCGAAGCGCGCGATGGGCGCAGCAGGCGCTGTCGCAAGGCGCATCGCGTCGGCGGTGCGAGCAAGTCCTGGGTCCCAGTCCCGTGTGGTGCTGACGGGTCCTCCCGGATGCGGCAAGACGACGTCGGCGAGGCTGCTTGCGCGCCGCCTTGGCGCCCTTCTCGTTCCTTCGTTCGACCCCACGCGCCCAGGCATCAGCATGCAGAACCTGCTCTCGGACATCGGGCAGACATCCCCCTTCGGCGACGACAACCCTTGGGCCGTCATCGTCATCGAAGAGTTTGAAGGCTGCCTGGGCCGCCTGTCACCTGTCGGCACTCAGAATCAGGCAGCACTCGCGTTCTCGGCGGACAACGCAGCGCACGGTGTGCGCACCGACGTTTCGGACAAGGCTTCGTGGAACGCGATGATGGACATGCTTCAGTACGTGCCGCGCGTCGTGCTCGTCATGACGTCCAACCTGTCTATCGAAGACATCGATGCCCTGGATGTGCGGGCGGGAGGTGGATTGCTACGTGACGGACGAGTGACAGTGCGCGTACAGATGACTGGCGACGAAGGGATCTGCGTCGAAACGACCCCCGGAGATGATCATGCCGGAGACAGGCGTGGAAGGGAGTGGGGATGTGGTATAGTGGGCGATGAACTCCACATCGATTGATGTCACACCTCTTCTCTCTCTCCGATGTGTCCATTGCAAGACACAGCGACTTTTGATATTTCCAAGCCCTCACACTTATTTCTACGTGCACTACCCATATATCCCATTCCCGACCTTAATCTGACTGAACGTCTCAGCGTCGCCATCTGGAAAACTCACCTGCCCATTATTGCCCGGTACCCCTTGACGACACTCCTTAACCACCAGTTTTGTTGTCTCCCGGTGTACGGCATTTAAAATCCCGTATTCCTCAATACACGCTCAGGCGTTTTCTTTCTTTCTTTCTCAGGCATTCGGAGCAGCATCAGAATGTTCCTCGATGCGTTCTCAGCGTTGCACGACATCGGGTCTTGTCATTTCGGAGTCTTGTACCGCGTGGTAAAGTCGCGCGCAGCCAAGGTCGTGGACCTGATCCCGACCACTAGGTGGTGGCGCCAGGGCCTGGAACACACCCGCGCCGACTGGAACACACCCTCGAGCTGCGTTTTGCGAGGGCCATCGGCCCGGCCGTGCACGACGCTTACATTTGCATGGTGGGATCGACCTTGCGCGGCGGCGTGGTGATGGACTTCATCGATGGCATGGGCGGACGAGCTCGCGCTGCAGAAGGTGGCAGAGCTGCACGGCATGGGCGTGTTCCACGGGAAACTTCCGCTTGGTCGCATAGGGGTAGGAAACACATCACATGCGCGCGAAGAACGTTGTAAAGAACGTTGTCAAGAACGTTGTCAACTACGGGCATGCCGGCAATGCCCAGGATGCACACGCGAAAGACCTTGCCGACATGCGGAAGCTGAAGGACGGCCGTAATCCGATCCAGGACCCCGCCGTCGTGACGCTGCGGGTGGCCAATGCGCTCCTGCCAGCCGACAAGGAACATTCTGCGGTGGACACGGAATACCGTAATCCAGAATCCTTCACTCGGTTACAATACACTGAGTTGTGTTCGTAGTGGACATCTGTCCGTCAATCATTTAGATTTTACGTGTTCATGCCCAAATGGTAGACGTATACATGTCCCACTTTATGGTTCCATGCCAGACACACACGTTTCAGCGCGGCAACAGTCGGTACTCGACCTCGAAGCGATCCAGATCGACCGACCACATGTCTTCCGCTGTGCTGGTCTCCGCGGCGTGCAGTTCGCGCTGCTTCCCCTCCATCTGGGTGTTCAGCTGTGCCCTGCGCTTCGCGGTCATCGACGCGATCTGCATAGATAGCAGGTATGTGTAGGTGCCTCCCTGGAACCCTTCCTCTCCCGTTTCGCCCTCTACGTCGTCAGACTCTGCTGTGACATGTCCTCCGTGCTGTTCTTTGTCTTCAGGCGCGCCGAGTGCGCGGGACATGCGCCGCAGCCCCGCGGCCTCCATCTCGATGGCGAGCTGCGGTGCTGGGGTGTCCTGCAGGCGCAGTCGCCCGTCGGCGACCAGGTCAAGGAACAGCACTCGATTGCGCAGCACATCGACCTCGTCGGTCAGGCGTGCGACGAGGTGTCCTCTGCGTTTGACATACCCTTGGAACCGTGCGACGCAGAACTCCTCGACGATTGCGTCTGGCGTCGCGTATTTTTGAATCTGTCCCCTCGCGTTGAAGAGGTGCATGTTCGTCGTCGAAAGCCCCTTCACGCCCAGCATCTTGAGCTCTGCCTCCAGTCGCGACACTGTCGCGTCCACTGGAGCGTTGGCGGTCGCGGGTTTCGCCGGCGCCATCCATGCGTTGACTGCGGCGGCGCTTGCGAAGGTGATCAAGAAGTCGATCGTCGACTCGCTCGACGCGTTCTGAACCGACTTTACGTCCGCGTGCTTGTCCACGAGCGTGTCCAGCGCATTCTTAAAGTCTTCCGTCCAAGTGCCGATCGGCAGCTCGGTCACGCGCACGCGCGTTCCTCCGGCGCCGCCCACGCGTTCGAGGACGCCCCTGGATCGAAGGCGACCGGTCGCCGGCGCTGCCTCGATGCGCCCGCGAAACCCTCGGTACCAAGGGCGCGTTAGCTGAAGGCTCACCGGATCCGTCTCTTCCTTGTCCACCTCTCCCTTCCGCCCTTGTCTCGCTCCTCCGATCCAGGCGCGGACTGCAGCGACGATCTCCAGCGGATCGTAGCTCGGCACGTTCGTGCTGTAGCCGGTGCCGATGCCTGCTGCTCCGTTGATGAGCACCAGTGGCAGCACCGGCAGGTAGTGCCTCGGTTCGACCGGGATCCCGTCGTCGCATAGGTACTCGAGCACAGCGTCGTCTTCCGAGGGTAACAGCGCGGACGCGAGTCGCGTCAGGCGCGTGTGTATGTACCTCGGGCTGGCCCAGTCGTCGCCGCCCGTCAGGCGCGTCCCGAACTGCCCGAGCGCCTCGAGCAATGGCGCGTTGTTGCCGCTGCCAACGAAGTCCTGCGCCATGCCGATCAGCGTGCCCTGCATCGATGCCTCGCCGTGATGGAAGCACGCGTGTTCTGCGGCGTAGGCGGCGAGCTGTGCGACGCGGAGCTCGCCTCGCACGAGGTTGCGCTTCCTGCACCCGAACATCGCCTTTCTCTGAGAGACCTTGAGTCCGTCGACCGCCGACGGGATAGATCGTAGCACGTCGTAGTTGCTGAAGTGCACGAGGTCGCGTTCGACGAACTCGGTGAAGCTGACGTCCCCGGTCCCGTAGTCCAGAGTCCTCGCCGGGTCGTAGGCCTGCAGCCAAGCCTTGCGGTCGTCTGCGCGCCTCTTGTCGAACGCCTTGCCGAGCGCCTCCCGGGAGCGCCCCTCGTCGTCCTCCCACGTGTAGACGACCAGCCGCATGCGCCGGAACCAGTCACGCGCTTCCTCGGCGGTCGAGGTGCCCAGTCCCTTGTAGTACTTGCTGTGAGCCTTCGCTGTGCACTCGCTGCTGTCCCGCTTCCACAGCTCGAAGTCGCCGAGGTTGTAGAACTCGTGAACGACGGGGCCTTTGCTGCCTCCGCCGCCCCCCCCCACCTTAGGTCCCGACCGCTTGGCCGGGTCGCCTGCGGGCCAAACCTTTACGATCGGCGTCAGCAGCGTGCAGAGGAACCCCTCGACGCGCAGCAGGGTCGGCCACTGCTGCAGGAACAGGTTCATGACGAGCCCCTTGATGTGGCTGCCATCCGAGTCTGCGTCTGTCATCAGCATCACCCGACCGTATCGAAGCTCGGCGGTCGACGCGTACGCTCGTCCGGTCTGGAGGCCGAGGATCTTCTTGATCGCCGATATTTCGGCGTTCGCGGCCACCCTGTCCGCACTGACTTCGCACACGTTCATGACCTTTCCGCGCAGAGGAAACACGCCGTACTTGTCGCGGCCCACCACCGACAGCCCTGCGACAGCCGACGCCTTTGCGCTGTCGCCCTCGGTCAGGATCAGCGTGCACTGCCCACTGCGCGCTGTGCCGGCCCACTCTGCATCATCCAGCTTTGGCACCGAGACGGTCGCCCGTTTGGAGCCGTCGGTCTTGCGCGCCTCCTTGTCCGCGGCGACGCCGCTGAGGCCTACGACACGGTCGACGAGACCCTCTAGCTTGTACATCTTTTCCACGAACGCGTCACTGACTTCGACTTTGCCTCCAAACTGTCCCGGCGGTGTCGTGAGCGTCTCCTTCGACTGCGAGTCGAAGCGCGGCCCCGGTACCGTGGCTCGCACGAACACGAGCAGGTTGTCGCGCACGTACTGCGGCTTGGGCGGAGGCCCTGCCGATGCGCCTCCCTTGCGCCTCGTCGCGACGAGGTCGCAGAGCTTTCGGCAAATCTGGTTGACGACGTGGTCGACGTGCTTCCCGCCCCTCAGCGTGGCGACGCCGTTGACGAAGGACACCTGCTTGAGGCCTGTGCCGTCGGAAAGCGCGGCGGCCACCTCCCATCCGTCGCACGGCCGTTCGTAAGCGCGCCCCGCTGCGCCGCGTGCGCCTACGTACAGATCGATGTATCTCTCGAACGTCTTCACCTCCAGCCGCTTGCCGTCAAGCCATACGGCGACATCCGCTGGCGTGACGGCGGCCGCGTCGTACACTCGCTTGACGACCAGCGCGTGCATGTCGTTCGACAAGCCGCCCGTCTCTCCCATGCCGAGGCGCGCGTAGTCCGGAAGGAACCTCACTGCCGTCGACGACTTTTTGAGCGCGCACTTCTCGACGCTCGGCTTGCCGATGACGGACATGTTTTCTTCGAACCGCTGCCGAAATCGAAGATGGCGGTGTCTGTCGACGACCTCGACCTCGAACCACTTAGACATGATGTTGCACGCCTTGGCACCGATGCCGTTCTGGCCTCCCACGACGCGCTTTCCCTGGTCGTCGTCGTCGTCGTAATTTGCAGAGGTGAGCAAGTGTCCGAAGATGAGCTCCGGCACGTATATGGGTTGGTCCGTCGACGCCTCGTGCTTGACGACGACCGGTATGCCGTCTCCGTCGTTAGATACCGACACGACGCCGGTGGCCCGGTCGACTCTGACCTCGATCTTCTTGACGACGTCGACGGCATCCCTCCCCGCCGCGACTGCGTCGGCCGCTAGCTGGCGCCTGCGAGTCGCGTGATCGATCGCGTTCACTAGCATCTCGTCGACGACCTTGAGCATCGCCGGGCAGTAGATTAGTCCCTCTCGCAGCTGCATGCGCTCCCCGGCGTCGTCGAGCACCCATGCGCAGCACGGCTCGGACGACACTGCGCCTATGTACATGTCCGGGCGGTGCATGACGTGTTCTCTGTGCGAGAGGCGCCTGAACGATGCGGCGTCCATGGTTCTGCTGTCGTGTGCGTGAAAGGATCTATGGCCGCGTCTCTCCCTTTAAGCGTGCCCGCTGCAAAAAAAATGTCCTCCAATGTTCAGCAGCAGGGACAGGATCATGAATAAGAATAACAACCGGGGGGGGGGGAAGCCGCAGAAGAAGAATAAACAAAAAAACGGCGGCGACCTCAAAAATGACAACGGAAAGGGGAAGAACGGCACAACAGGTCCAGGAAAGTGCGGGGCGTTCGTGGACATCGACTTTGAAAAAGTGGAGCCTGCTTCCGAAAGGTACGATGTGGCCAACAAGGCGTATGGATGGTACACGCACTTCCTAGATACCTTCCCTAAATCGGACGTCGATAAGCTCAAGCAATACGCGATGCCCTACAAGATCTCGTGGGACGTGGCCAGCCTCATCGTGCAGCTCGACGCGATCTACCCGAAGATAGAGCTGTTTCGCGACGCTGCGAAGTCATCGGCCTTGCAGGCCAAGCTTGCCACTCCCGACGTCGAACGCGACGAGTCCACGTTGCGCACCCGCGACAACACTCCTCCCCTCATCACAACCGAAGGTCTCCTGGACCAGGCTTACGATGTGACGCAGCTTCTCAGGACCGGCCAGTTGTTCTTCGGAAAGCGCGAGCTCCGCAAAATGCTGGCGGCGAACATGAAGCACTTGCGTGTCGCCGCATCCACGTTCCGCAACGCCGAGATGAACCAGGGCATGGGCTTGCCGGCCGTGAACATGGGTTCCGATGGCGCCGGCATCGCGGGCGTTTTCACGAAACTGGATTACGATTGGCAATCCCAGATTTTCTACGCGTCTTTCCCAGAGGAACAGTCGGGCAGCGTCCCCATGTACACGGTGCCGTTCATCTTTACAGAGGTCGTCAAGGAGATAAAGATCGTGACGAAACCGGTCATGCTCCACGGGACATACTACAACACCCGCATGACGCAAGCGGTCACAATCGTGGACACCACCATCGAGGACATGGAAATCATCATGAACACCCGGAAGTCGCGCTCGGGCCGTGGGTTGCCATCGAAGAATGGGAACGCGTTCAGGTAGTAGGCGTCACGTCGAGCATCGCCGCCTCTTCGAAGTCAAGCCGTCGGCCTTCCACACGACCCCCGCCGTCTCCAGATGCGCCTTGATTTTATCAGCGCCCCTTTTCGAGCCTCTCCCCGCGACGATATCCGCCAGATGCTTCTCGACGGTCGACGGCTTCGCGCTCGTCAAGTCGCGCTCGTTCAAGACGCGCACGGCGCGCTTCACGAAGTCGTGTTGCATGGCATCGTCTTCGTCATTACCGTGCAATATTCTCATTTCTTCGACGAGCTTCATGACGCGCTGTGTGTTGTGGAAGCTGCTCCTGCCCGGGATGTTGCCCATCTGGACGGTGAAGTCGTCGCCTGATACCCCGAGCATGCCGGCGATGTGTTCCATGGTGAAGTCCATGTCTTTCGCCGTGACGGCGCTGTAGAGGCACGCCGCGCCGAGTGCGGTGGGCGACACAGCGCCTACCGTCACAGATTCCATGATATCGAGCGCAAGGGCGACCACGTCTTTCGGAAGGCGCATCAGCGACGCTGCTGACAGGAGGTACGTCCTCGGGTCCTGGCTATCGATCTTGGTCCCATTCCCATTCCCATTCATGTTGCCTGCTATGCTGGAGTGCCAGACCTCCGCTTCGACCAGGTGGACCACGTTCACGCCGCAGTCCGGGCAGATGAGCGAGTTTGTGTCCCCCTCGAAGGGTACGCCAGACACATCTTTCCTGCACGAGGAGCACCAGCAGTGCTTCATTGTAGCATCGGGGCGCCGTTGCTGCTGCTGCTGCTGCTGCTGCTTCTGTTGCTCCTGCTGCTGCTTCTGTTGCTCCTGCTGCTGCTTCTGCTGCTCATTCTGCTCCTCCTTTTGCTGCTGCTGCTGCTGCTGCTCTCTCTGCTGCTCCCGGTGCATGGGGCGAGCGGCGGGAGCTTCGACGTTGTCGCGATGCTGTATTTGAGGCACCACTGAGCAGAAGCGTGCAGCTGTAGTCGAAAGGCTGAATCTCGTGACGAAGTGCGAGGGATTTGCTGATCTCGTCTCGCACCCCCCCTTTTAAACCACCCTTCTCTCAAGGTTGAGGTACCAGGGTTTGGGACGGGCGTCGACTGCCGTACGAGTGTCATCGTCTCCTGGATGCACGCGACCTGACGGGTCACGAACGCGATATTGAACTCGACCAACTCCGCCAGGAACCAAGCGGGTGCTGTCTCCAGACCGGACGGGGCGTCCTGGACTTCGACGTTGCGTCGCAGCGCAGCCAGCATGTCGGACGACGCTCCGATGAAGCCTGTGCACAACACATACTTTTCCGAGTTGGCGGGGCGGCTCGTGTGCGGCTTGACGAGTCGCAACTCGGCGTAGCAGACGCGCAGAGCATAGAGGAGGGACACCGTCGCGTCGGTCCTCAGGTCGAACACTTTGAGCACGAGGGCACCTCCGTGCGCCTGCACCCGCATCGCGGTGTAGACCTCGCACAGCATCAGTCGGAAAGAGGCCGTGTCCTGCGCGTTGAAGTTTTCGCTGGTGTCGAACCCGCCGTCCGCGGTTACGACGTCGCATGCCGACGAGATGTTCGCGACGAAGTGGTCGATGTTGGCCAGGCTGTACAGGTTCCCCGTCCCGTCGGCGCCTGTGTGCACGGTCAAGCTTGAGGCCGTGGCACGCCGCACCGCGGCGAGCTTCCACCCTGGCACGCTGCGATGTGGCGAGATCAACGTGATGCAGTGCAGGCTGTCGCGTCTCTGGCGACCACGGAACGCCGCGAAGCCCTCGACGAAGCCGCCTGGACCCTCGGCGAGGAAGGCGGCTTTGAGCATCGATCGATCGACCACCATCTCCGCCGCGAAATCTTTCAGTACCTCCCATATTTTGAAGAAGGATCGGCTGACCGGATGGTGCAGAGACAGTCCGTTGGTCGATAGGGACACGCCGGCCTCCCTGACGGTCGCCGCGTCGGAGGAGGCCGGCGTCATCCGAATCGGGCTACCGTACACGAGCTCGTGCAGGTTCGAAAGACGCTTGCACGCGTCCCATGCGCGCGTGTTCGCTATCTGGTCTTTGCACTGGTTCAGCGCATCGTGGATGGCCTCGTTCCTTCGCTTGAGCAGGCACAGCTCCTCCGTCTCGCCACTCGGAGGAGGGGCGGCAGCGGACATGGACATGCGGCACACGAACTTGGTCGGAAACATGGTGGCATGCACGCGCTCAAACCCCCAGAAAAAACGGATGCGTCTCAGTCTGCTGCTGGTCCAGCATCAAGCCTTAAATGCTCCCGGCTTCACGAGAAATATGCGATCGCTCGCATCCCCAATACGACGGCGAGGGCAAGCAACACAGCGCGCACCAAGAGGTCGCTGTACGGGATCTGGTCCAGCTCGGCGAACCTGGCAATGACATCCTCGATGGGAAGCAAAGCCACAGTGAAGGATGACGATGCCACGAGCAACAAAAGCCGCAGCTCCTCCGAGGTCGGGGGCGCAAACGGAGAGGCAGGCAGAAGCTCCGTCACAGAGCAACGTTGCCCCTCCGAAGCGGCAGGGGCCAGCGGCGGCGGGGGCGTCCAGGCTTCTTGACCGAGCGTTGGCAGTTGTTGCATTTGCTGCTGCTGCTGAAGAGACAGCAAATGTTGCTGCATTAAGAGCTGCTGCTGCTGTTGCTGCTGCTGTTGCTGCTGCTGTTGCTGCTGCTGTTGCTGCTGCTGTTGCTGCTGCTGTTGCTGCTGTTGCGGCTGCTGTTGCTGCTGCAGCAACGTTTGCTGTTGCTGCTGATGTGGTGGAGATGAAGACATGATTCCATTATCGGTTGCCGGCAAGGTCCCGTTCATATAGCCGAGTGCTTCGATGACTGCCTCGTCCTGCATCGCCCCGCCTCCGCCACCGGAGAATGCCTGCAGCTGCGAGATCGAGGTGGAGAGCGCCGTGCCGCCGCCTACAGGAGCTGCGCTGTTGCTGTTCATTGCGTCGGTGTCTCTTCACTCATGTCGGAATAAAGGTGTTCGTGATCGGACGCGGCAACGAGGTCGTGGTGGATCCAGGCCGGGTGGCGCGCCGGCCGGGGGCCAGTGGTGGCGTAGAATGACCGGAACCTGCTGTGCCCGGTCCGGTACATGTGGCGCTCGAGGTCACGGCGCATGCCGAGCCAGTCGAATGTCACCGCGGTTGACGAGCACGCGCTGCCACGCAAGTAGCTCCTCAGGTTCTCGAGCACGCAGTCTACGACGTACGCGTATTGCACGCGCCAGAGCGCCATGGGCACGAGCCAGGGCTGCGTCGGCGCACGCGGCACTAGCGCACTTTTGGACGCGACGTTGTGCCGCACCTCGACCTCTTGATTTGTGGTTTCGGCCATCATGATAACGATTGTGGGGGTGGGAGGGGATGTTGGTGGCGGTATGTCTTGAGCCCCCCTTAGGCCCCCCCCCATTCCCATCCCCATTCCCATCCCCGACCCCTCGCTCATTTGAATAGAGACGGTTCTAAGTTCATCTTGCGCAGGACTTTGGTGTCCACCGGACACATGCCCTGAACGCCGATGGCCGCGAAGCGTGCGGCCACATTACGCACGAGCTCTTGCTTGGTCCATTGCAGCCTCCTCTTGGCATGGGTGTTGTAGAAGCCTAGCGAAGCTGTGAATGCCTTGCATGCACGATCTGCCAACGCCTCGTCCTGGCGCGTCCTGATGGAATTGAAGACGCGTTGCATCTCAGGCAGCGGCTCGACTACATCGCCAGACACTATCCCCGATGATATTTCCGATTTTCTATCCGACAGAGTGATCGGCATGCTCGTGGGTGGCGCCAGCAGCGCGTCCAGTACGCGGCGCTCGTCGTCCGCCAGGACCATCAGCGCCCATCCGCTCTTCCCGGCGCGTCCGGTGCGTCCGACTCGGTGAACGACGTTCTCTGCACTGTCCGCGATGCCGAGTTGCACCACCAGCGTGACGTCGGGAAAGTCGACCCCCCTGGCGGCCACGTCGGATGCGAACAGGACGACCCCAGTGCCGTTGCGGAACGTGCGGTCTGCTGCGTCGCGCTTCTTCTGATCCAGCCTGGAGTGGATCTCGAGGACGTCCGGCATCCCAGCCGCGCGGAACACCGCTGACATGAGCTGCACGGTCACGGCGTTGGTGATGAACACCATGATCTTGTGTGCCGGAACGGTCCTACGATGGTGGGCGATGACGCGGTGCAGCGCCGGCACCAGCGACGCCACCGGCAGCACGATGGCCTCCTGTCGGATGCGTGTGTTGACGGCGGCGCCTGCAGCGTCGCCGCTCCGCCTGCTCCCGCCGGCTGTGTCGACGTACACCGTGCGGTCGGCACGCGTGAAAGACTTGGCCACGTCCCGCACGCCGCGAGGCACTGTCGCGGTAAAAAGGAGCGTCTGTCGATGGGCTGCCTCTGGCATCGCCGAGACGATGCGGCGTATCGCCGGCTCGAACCCCATGTCCAAAAGGCGATCCGCCTCGTCGAGCACCAGCACTCGCACACCGCGCAGCCGATCTACGAACCCCGGCGTCTCTTCGATGTGAGCCTGGAGCCTACCGGGCGTGGCCACGAGCACGTCGCACGCCTCACGCGAGAGGCGTTGCCGGTCGGCGGACATGCTCGTGCCTCCGATCACGATCTGCACGCCAATCCCTCGGTGGAACGTGGCGAGCTTGTCCGCCTCTCGTCGCGTCTGCTCGGCGAGCTCTCGCGACGGCGACAGAATCACCGCACGGATCGGGCGCGCCGAGGAGGGCACGCTCCTTGATGCAGCCGATCCGCCGCCCCCGCGGGCCAGGCGCTGCAACGTTGGGATCAAGAAGCCGAGCGTCTTGCCGCTTCCCGTGCTCGCACGCACGATCAGATCCTTCGAGCTCGCCAAGTCGCTGCCCTCGAGTGCCGGTGGCAGGTACATGGCCTGGGGGTCCGACATTCGATCGTATTTAAAGGTCTCGGTAAGCGCGCGCAGCGTAGCAGGGTGCAGCCCCCGGAGTGATTCGAAACGTGCTGCAGGCCCACTCCCATTAGAGGAGGAGGCTTTATTCGGTGTGGATGCGCAAGACTTCTTGCGCGCGGATGGGGCGGGGGGCTGATGATGCATCTCTTTGCTGCTGCTGATGCTCTTTCTGGTGCCCAAGGGTCGCTTCTCGGGGACCAGGGGCTGGTGACGTGTCGCTTTGTCTCGGCTGCTGCTGCTCTTTCTTTTGATGTTGGTGGTGGTGCTAATGGGTCGCTTCGCAGTGGCGGATGTGGCGGATGTGGCGGATGTGGATGGGCCCAGGGGCTGATGGCGTACCGGGATACTATTGGTGGCCGTACTTATCTTTTTCTTTGGCGGCATGTGTCCTGTGCTCCCATCCTACAATACGCGTGTGGATATTTTGCGTGGTGGTAGAGGCAAGCAGGGTCACCCCAGTCTCTTAAACGGGGAGCAGCAGCAAAAGAGAAGCAGCATTGCATGTTACACCTTGTTTCAGTCTAGAAAATACATTCGACTAGCCTAAATCCGCCAATATACTTAGAAAATTTCACAAATTCAAAAAAATACTTATTCTCCATTCATGCAACTATCTCAATCACTAAAAGAATACCGTACATTTGTTTTGTCGTTGATTATGATGGGGGAAGACAAAACAAAACTACTGTACTAGTTCGATGAGTCCGTCTCGCTCAATGATGAATCCGAATTGATAATGTTCAGCAGCACATGCATGCGGCACAAAATGAACACAGACTTCTAACAAAGAATGAACGCTACTATGCATTCATTTCTGTTAGAAAACTCTGTAAGTCGTCGTTGTTAAGTCCTCCGAAATGCAGTGTATCGAAAGGTCCCGCAGACTCGTCGTCGTCGTCTTCGAAGCGCATTGGATCGCCAGGTCCCATGAATGATGCTAAGTCCACTTCTGCGAGGCCTTCGAGGGGCATAGGATCGCCAGGGCCCTTCGCGTGCTGTTGAGGAGGCGATGACATGTTACTGGCCGGTCTCGAAGCACTGGACATAGCATCAGTCAGCTCCTTCTGCAACCGGTAATTTTCAGCCTTCGAAGCCTT
This sequence comes from Limnomonas spitsbergensis, assembly GCA_037349105.1. NCBI lineage: Eukaryota > Viridiplantae > Chlorophyta > Chlorophyceae > Chlamydomonadales > Limnomonas > Limnomonas spitsbergensis. Next base: position 802,354 of record JAYJMM010000014.1, read on the forward strand.
GAGCCGGGTCGCCAGGACATCGATGACATGCATTGCTCGTGCGAGCACCGATTCAATCTTCAATACCGATTCAATCTCCAATACCGATTCAATATTCATGACCACCCTGTGAAGAAATACACATGGTCAGGATCCGGCATGTTCGTGTTCGGCCCAGGCAGCCGCCCATGGTTCATGCAGTTCATGCAAGAGCATCGAGCTTCTGAACATGATAATAATGAATGGGGCATCCAGACGGCGTCATACATTTGCGAAACGATTCATCCAGCGAGTGTTCTCGAAGCAGGTGAGCTGCGAATGCAATTGACATAGCGAGCACATACATATATGGCGATCAGTTGGCAAACTCACAATCAACGAACTCCAGACATATATGACCCCCAGAGACTTGTGTTCAGTCGACACGTGACATTTATGACAACGCTATCGCCTCGGGCCTGCCAGGATCTCAGATTGCATTTGGGGTCCGACATTGGTGGAGGGGGGTGGGTGGAGGGGGGTGGGATGTTAAGTTCACAGTGAATAGTTTCGATGGTAGGTTTGGGCGATGTGCGGGGCTGGTCACGCGACGTTCCATCTTCGACTTCTTCGACTCCGTTCCAGTAACGCGCACGTCCATTTTTTATCTGATCTCCGAAAGGACGGTCCCATACACATATACTTAAAGCACTGATCACCATGAGTGGTCAGGTGAGTGAGCTATGCTCGAGATGTTTTGTTCTCGTATGGATTGATGCATGAACGGCCGGGCAGACGTCTATTGTATACTCTGCAGGAAACGGAGGGGACAGTTGAGTACGAGTATTGGAAGCTGCTTCGAGTTCATGTAGACCTCGTGAAGCAGCGGGAGCAGGAGAAAAAGGCGGCAGACCTGCAGGCGAAGGTGGAACGTGCGGCGAGGGATGCTGCTTTCTCCGATCTACATAAACTGAGACTGCAGGTTGAGGAGAATATTCTGGAGATGAATCAGAAGGATCATAAACGCCAAATTGACGTTCAAAGCAATCTTCGGTTTGTTTCATTTTGCTTGGATGAGGTCGAAATAGCCTTATCCAAAGAAACCTGAACTGTGCGTGCGTGATCATACCGATGCATCAATCCGTCTGCACACGCCCGCACTGATCACCGTGCAACCCTTGACTGACTGTCCAGAGACATGGAGGATTCGAGCATTCGTGAGTGCTATGTTAGCTGGAGCCGGCCGTTGTAAACTATCTTTGGAAGTTGTAAACTATCTTTGGAAGTGACTGCCGAACATAACCAACCGACGCCCTAAAACCTCTCAAAAAGTCGCCCAAGAAACAGTGAAGGGGATAGCCCTGCAGATAGGGCGGGCTCCATTAAGAGGTGGGTGTGTCAATGGAAGGGCTCCAGCAGAGCTGCCCGCCTGTGGCACACAAATCCACAAAGGCCACATGCAGGTCTCAGCCCGTTGCGCATGGGCTGTATGCCTCGAGAGAAAAGCAGCATGTACAGCAGGCATGCAGCGCGTGCTAAGGCGAACTGTTCAGGAGGTAGTCCATTCAGTGCTTCTGTAGTAGTATAGGTGAGAACGATCCGGGGAGCTGACCCCAGTGGAGAAGGTGGTGATGTCCGAGTTAGCGTGTCTGCTGCTGCCCCCCCTGCTTCTGCTGCGTCTGCTGCTGCTGCTGCCGCCCTAAAGGAGGATAACGCTTTCTTTTCTCTGAAATGTCGAGATGTTCAGCAGTGTTGCATTGACGGGATGACAGATTCGTCTGATGGTTATTGTGCCATTGCAGGGGTGTCCTTTGGGTTTGTCACGACACTGTCTCAACCTCAATGGCTGCCTTTAGGATCAGGAAAGGGATGCCTTCCAGACTACGGAGGAAACATGTGTGTGTGTGTGTGTGTGTGTGTGTGTGTGTGTGTGTGTGTGTGTGTGTTATTATCCTCCAGAACTCGCGACAAGCAAGCAAGAGAGGAACCAATCAAAACTGTCCAGTTCATTTAGTCAAGGAAGTCATGGGCCTTGTCGCGTGCTAGGCTCTGATCACCATTTGGTCGAGACAGAGGCTGCCTTGAATCCGTTATTCTACCCGTCAGGCCTCATAATACGTCCGGCGTTTGCCGTACCGAGAAAAAATGCTGTGTGTATGCCGCATAAATCAATCTTCGGATCAATCTTAGGTAGTACTGAATGAAATGTTAAACGCTCAGGTTGGTCTGATGAATATAATGCTGTATATTCTGTCACCTAGTATATTCTGTCACCTATCATGAACCTTAGTTTCTGGATGTGCAGGCAGCAGCAGATGTTTTGCTTCGGAGAGAGAAGAATGCCAAGGTTAAGTTGCAAGCGTGCGTGGCAGAAGCGCGGGCAGCAAAGCGACAGGTGAAGGAAGAAGATTTCGGCAGCGACAACGCCAACGCCAACAACACCAACACCGGACGTAGCAACCAGGATCGGCAGGTGCAGCATACGCACTTATACAGCGGCAGCAGCAGCAACAACAACAACAACAACAACAATACTACTGAACGTAGCAACCAGGATCGGCAGGTGCAGCGTGTGCATACGCACTTCTGCACCCTTGTTTCAAGGAGCAACGGGTTCGTTTTCGAGAAGGGCGTCGTAAGGGGGGATGGGCAGGTGAGCGCGGAAACTAGGCATGTCACTACGTAACATCGGCTCTATGTATTCGATTTATTTAGCCGCCTAAATGCCTTGCACGACGGGTCGTGAGCCTTCCAGTGATTATATTCTTCGTTGTTGCAGGTCGAGCTGGTCCGAGACCGCGTGATACGAGTCGCCAGCTATGCATGCATGGGATATTTGCACGAAAAAGGCTTCGTCGTTATTTCAAAAGGCTTGTTCGAAACCACGCCCAAGTTCCATGTGGTGTGGGACAACATCTTTTGTGAGCCTCGAGGATGATATCGAGCCACTACTATGCCATACCTAGACATGTGTGTGTGTGTGTGTGTGTGTCTGTGGGTGATGAATGATCTGCCCTTCTGCTCTGCTTCAGCACAACGTGTGCCTGACAAGGGGGGGGGGGTGTTTGTGTTTCTGGCTTCGAAGGCAGCTAATTCTTCTGACCCTGGCGCAGGCTCTGGCGCAGGCTAGGTGACTGTTTGCGATGTCTCATAGCTGCTCATGTAGCATGCAGCATGCAGCATGCAGCATGCAGAGGTCTGTTTGACGCCGCGAAATTGGCTTGAGAATTTGCGATGTCTGCTAGCTGCTCATGCATTTGACAACATGATTGGGCAGCCTCGGGCTGTCTTGAGATGTGCAGTTGACTTGAGATTTTTGCAGCCTCGGGCTGTTTTGATATGTCTGCTAGCCGTGTGTGATTTCACCGGTTGGGCTTGGTACCGATTGCGGCATGTCCTTGGATGGACCAATAAACAGGTGGTACTGATATGCGTGTGTAATACAACTGACTCATATGTTCACTCGCGAACATGATATTTATTGACCACAGCAGCATGAAAAAGGTGGCACCTCAACCCCTCACCGGCACGGAATGTGTGGCGGAAACAGAGCTGGATATTCCGCTCACGTCTCGTCTGACTTTCGCAGGTATGAATCTTCTAAATAGCTTGATCAATGAGAGTATGTCACAGGTCTATTAATATTTTGATGATAACCCTATACCCTGTCTGAATTGAGCAACGGCAACCTGATGAGAAAAAGTATTGTTTGAGGGTCTGAAATGATAGACTTACCAGTGCCCCTAATGAATGAATCATAAACAGAAAAATGTACACATGCCACTTGCAATGATTTTCTGAGTGAGTGCCCAGCATGGCAGGTAATCCTACCTGCTCATGGTAAGCTTCAACATAATTATGGATCAGCAAAGAGCCAATGACTTCAACTCATGAACCCTCAAACACAACATATGATGAATTGAACCCTATATTAAATTTTATACAAACATCCCATGGCAAGTTTGTGTTACTGTTACGATTTGCACACTAAAGAACTCGGGTCCAACATCACAAAAACAGGTCCATGTGGTGGGGGCACTGAAGCCGATAAACGGCAACCAGCCAACAGAAACATGAAAACCCCAGAGAGCCAGACAGGAAGCCAGCTGCCTGGGGACACCAAGAGGGGAAATGGCGAAAAATCACCATGATAAACGGGCTCCCATGTCAGGATGCCCCAAGTAAACCCCATGCAAGCCTCTCACGCTGATCTCGGACAGGGCCGGCATGCATGTGAGGGTGGTCAGATGTTTGACCCCGACTGAGACAGGACTGTATGTCACTTACTAGTGAACAGAAGCTTGGAACGGGAGGCTGGCTTGGGGAGTCGGGAAAGTGGCAGCCTCTTCTTGTTACAACTTCTGGCAGCGGTCCAACAGTCCAATTGAAACAATTCCAAGTATAATCTAACTGGGCACAGTATAAGAAGGCCATGGCAGGCCTTTTAAACAGTCATGTCAGATCAGGATAAGAAAGGCGTAAAGCTAGCATGGCGGCTGGAAGCTACTAGATAGAGTGAAGCGTAGCTACCAGCCGATTACATAATAGAGTGAAGCGAAGCTACCATTCGTAAAGTGTCAATACTATGTTCGTCAGTGAAAAGCTTCAGTCCGTGTAGAGTAATACACGGCTAGCAATAATATTAGCATTGCATGCATGCATGGCAGGCTTGGAGCTGATAACTCTGCATGTGACAACATTCAGCTCCGTAACCATGCTGTCAGCTCTGTTACACCGACAGTGTGGTCCAAACACAGCACCTGCAGGGGCGACATGCCCATGGGGGGGAGAAGCGTGGAATGTACAGAAATTTACTCGGTCTAAGTGCAGCACTTGCAGGGAACAAGGCTTGAAAGGGAGCTGTCCAGCTGAGACAAGCCCATATAATTGGTCAGGGGCGACAGGTCCTGTGTACTTCATTTGTAACAGGCATGGGGCAACATGCATCCCATGCACATCCCATGCATCCCATGCATCCCATGCATCCCATGCATCCCATGCATCCCATGCATCCCATGCATCCCATGCATCCCATGCATCCCATGCATCCCATGCATCCCATGCATCCCATGCACTTCATCATTTCCATTCATTGTTTTTTCAACGATATCCGTTGGTAGTTTCATGTGTCACGCTGCAGCAGAGACCTCCAGGATGCATCGAGAGCGTGGGTTGCCGAGTGCTGAAGGAATGGATTGCGGCCCTGGCGATTGATATTTCTCAGGCGTTTTCTTTCTTTCTTTGATTCTAGCAGATCCTGTGTGTCTTGACCAAGCTGGAGCGCCTTGAGCTGTGTGCTGCCGTCAAAGAAGACTTCGCATGGATCAGACCTATTTTATTGGACCTGTCACCCATGACATCACTGACGGGTCTGTCGCACTTGCGCCTGGATGGAGGAGACTGCGTCGTCGGGACCTGTCCCCCCTAACAGCCCTGACGTGCCTGACGAAGCTGCGTCTGCTATACTTCAGCCAGATCCAGCCGAAGGATTCACGTCTTTAAAGCGCAGGTGACCTGTCGCCCCTGGCCGCACTTGGGGGACTGGGGCAGCTGTGCCTGCAGAGCTGCACACGAGTCTCGGACCTGTCCCACCCAGAATGAATTAATTATCGTTGTCAATGTAGCCCAGAACAAATAATATGTTGGCTGCACGGCGCCGACTTTTAAAGCACGTTGCCAAAGCAGCCACTCGTGAGGGTGTGGCTGGTGTATTTACGCCATCGGCGAATCTCCTGAGCATGTCGGATGATGCATCTGTTGAATCACTCCATCACACAGTATCATGCTCACTCGTGTCTTATCATTGCATCTCCATCAATTCAATATGTTCACAAAAAGATGCAACGACCGCCTGGCTTGCAACCCGAATAGGGTGTGTGATTCTGCACACGTATGTCATGGAGCCTGGCGAGCATTGGGATCCACGCCCATTGCAACACGTCTTAAGTCCCAAACAAACCTCAAAACCCAGAACACGTGTCAGCACCGCCGGTACATGTCGCTGTGCTGATTGGACGAGGAACAGCGTCTTCTGGCGAGATACTCGCTTCGTTTTTACACAAGAAACCGCGCATGCGTAGTTTTGGAGAGGCAACTGCCGGGGCCCTGTCAATAAATCAGGGCTTCACGGTGGGGCCAGGCATTGAGCTCTTACTCACAATCCGGAATGTGTGCACAATGGATGGCGTGTGTCACTTAGATGAACGTCTCGTCCCCGATTGTATTACCAAACCCCCATGGAAGAAGCCACACATACTTCAATCGGTAGTCCTCACGGGAGCCGCCTGTCCAAGGGAGCCTGTCATTACGTCGAAATAAGGCGCACGTACCGTAAGGCTTGCAATGCAAGGAGGCAGTGGGACGTCAACCGCTGCCCATCCCCTGACCAGATCCAGAAGCTCAGGCAGCAGAGGCAGCAGTAGCCAATGACGCCAGCTGCCCCTGATCAGTTTTCCAGTAGCCTAGGTTAGGGTCATGCGCCGGTCATGGATCCACAAGGTTCTCCACTGCAAAAACGCAGTGAGAACAAGTTCAAAATCACTTGCACAGAGATGACGTTCAAAACGCCGCCCCGTGAATCCGCCGCCCCGTGAATCTGACGCCCCGTGAAGCCGACGCCTGTGAATCTGACGCCCCGTCGCTCGTCGTTTGGTGCCTCGTCAATCGATACGCCATGAATCGATAGTAAATCCTCTCCGTGAATCCTCCGATGCCCCGTCGCTCGTCGTTTGGTGCCTCGTCAATCGATACGCCATGAATCGATGATGGACAATCCGCTCCGACAATCCGCTCCGTCATTCCACGCCGTGAATCCGCCGCCCCGTGAATCTGACGCCCCGTAAATCCGACGCCCGTGAATCTGACGCCCGTGAATCTGACGCCCGTGAATCTGACGCCCCGTGAATCCGACGCCCCGTCGCTCGTCATTTGGTGCCTCGTGAATCGATACGCCATGAATCGATTGTCAATCCTCTCCGTGAATCCGACGCCCCGTGAATCCGACGCCCCGTGAATCTGACGCCCCGTCGCTCGTCATTTGGTGCCTCGTGAATCGATACGCCATGAATCGATGGACAATCCGCTCCGTCAATCCCCTCCGTCATTCCACGCCGTGAATCCGTCGCCCGTGAATCCTCTGACGCCCGTGAATCCTCTGACGCCCCGTGAATCCTCTGACGCCCGTGAATCCTCTGACGCCCCGTGAATCCGACGCCCCGTGAATCCGACGCCCCGTAATCTGCCGCCCCGTAAATCCGACGCCCCGTAATCTGCCGCCCCGTAAATCCGACGCCCCGTCGCAAGTCGCAGGAGATTTGCGTGAGAGTTGCGTGAGAGTGCCTCGTCAATCGAGACACCATGAATCGATGGTCAATCCGCTCCGTCATTCCACGCCGTGAATGCGCCGCCCCGTAAATCTGACGCCCCGTGAATCTGACGCCCCGTGAATCCGACGCCCCGTCGCTCGTCGTTTGGTGCCTCGTGAATCGAAACGCCATGAATCGATTGTCAATACTTTCCGTGAATCCGACGCCCCGTGAATCTGACACCTCGTGAATCCTTCGCCCCGTGACTCTGACGCCCGAGAATCCGCCGCCCCGTAAATCTGACGCCCCGTGAATCCGACGCCCCGTTGCTCATCGTTTGGTGCCTCGTGAATCGATACGCCATGAATCGATTGTCAATCCTCTCCGTGAATCCGACGCCCCGTCGCTCGTCGTTTGGTGCCTCGTGAATCGATACGCCATGAATCGATGGTCAAACCGCTCCGACAATCCGCTCCGTCATTCCACGCCGTGAATCCGCCGCCCAGTTAATCTGACAACTCTTGAATCCTTCGCCCCGTGACTCTGACGCCCGAGAATCCGCCGCCCCGTGAATCTGCCGCCCCGAGAATCTGACACCTCGTGAATCCTTCGCCCCGTGACTCTGACGCCCGAGAATCCGCCGCCCCGTGACTCTGACGCCCGAGAATCCGCCGCCCCGTGACTCTGACGCCCGAGAATCCGCCGCCCCGTGACTCTGACGCCGCGTGAATCCGCAGCCCCGTGAATCCGACGCCCCGTCGCTCGTCGTTTAATGCCTCGTGAATCGAAACGCCATGAATCGATTGTCAATACTCTCCGTGAATCCGAGGCCCAGTCGCTCGTCGTTTGGTGACTCGTCAGTCGAGACACCATGAATCGATGGTCATTCCACGCCGTGAATCCGTCGCCCGTGAATCCGTCGTCCGTGAATCCGTCGTCCGTGAATCCGTCGCCCGTGAATCCGTCGCCCGTGAATCCGTCGCCCGTGAATCCGTGGCCCGTGAATCTTCTGACGCCCCGTGAATCCGCCACCCCTTAAATCTGACGCCGCTTGAATCTGACGCCCCGTGAATCCACCGCCCCGTGAATCTGACGCCCCGTAAATCCGACGCCCCGTCGCTCATCGTTTGGTGCCTCGTGAATCGATAAGCCATGAATCGATTGTCAATCCTCTCCGTGAATCCGACGCCCCGTGACTCTGACGCCCGAGAATCCGCCGCCCCGTGAATCCGCAGCCGCGTGAATCCGCCGCCCCGTGAATCCGCAGCCGCGTGAATCTGACGCCCCGTGAATCCGACGCCCCGTCGCTCGTCGTTTGGTGCCTCGTGAATCGATACGCCATGAATCGATTGTCAATACTCTCCGTGAATCCGAAGCCCAGTCGCTCGTCGTTTGGTGACTCGTCAGTCAGTCGAGACACCATAAATCGATGGTCCATCCGGTCCGTCATTCCACGCCGTGAATCCGTCGCCCCGTGAATCCTCTGACGCCCCTTAAATCTGACGCCCCGTGAATCCGACGCCCCTTGAATCTGACGCCCCGTGAATCCACCGCCCCGTGAATCCGACGCCCCTTGAATCTGACGCCCCGTCGCTCATCGTTTGGTGCCTCGTGAATCGATAAGCCATGAATCGATTGTCAATCCTCTCCGTGAATCTGACGCCCTGTGACTCTGACGCCCTGTGACTCTGACGCCCCGTGAATCCGCCGCCTCGTGAATCTGACGCCCCGTGAATCTGACGCCCCGTGAATCCGCCGCCCCGTGAATCCGCAACCCCGTGAATCTGACGCCCCGTGAATCCGACGGCCCGTCGGTCGTCGTTTGGTGCCTCGTGAATCGATACGCCATGAATCGATTGTCAATACTCTCCGTGAATCCGAGGCCCAGTCGCTCGTCGTTTGGTGACTCGTCAGTCGAGACACCATGAATCGATGGTCAATCCGCTCCGTCATTCCACGCCGTGAATCCGTCGCCCGTGAATCCTCTGACGCCCCTTAAATCTGACGCCCCGTGAATCCGACGCCTCTTGAATCCACCGCCCCGTGAATCCACCGCCCCGTGAATCTGACGCCCCGTAAATCCGACAGCCGCCCGAGAATCCGCCGCCCCATGAATCCGCAGCCGCGTGAATCTGACGCCCCGTGAATCCGACGCCCCGTCGCTCGTCGTTTGGTGCCTCGTGAATCGATACGCCATGAATCGATTGTCAATACTCTCCGTGAATCCGAGGCCCAGTCGCTCGTCGTTTGGTGACTCGTCAGTCGAGACACCATGAATCGATGGTCAATCCGCTCCGTCATTCCACGCCGTGAATCCGTCGCCCGTGAATCCTTCGACCGTGAATCCGTCGCCCGTGAATCCGTCGCCCGTGAATCCTCTGACGCCCCTTAATCCGACGCCCCTTGAATCTGACGCCCCGTGAATCCACCGCCCCGTGAATCTGACGCCCCGTAAATCCGACGCCCCGTCGCTCATCGTTTGGTGCCTCGTGAATCGATAAGCCATGAATCGATTGTCAATCCTCTCCGTGAATCCGACGCCCCGTCCCTCGTCGTTCGTTTGGTGCCTCGTCAATCGAGACACGATGAATCGATGGTCAAAATCCGCTCCGTCATTCCACGCCGTGAATCCGTCGCCCCGTGAATCCGTCGCCCCGTGACTCTGACGCCCGTGCATCCGCCGCTCCGTGAATCTGACGCCCCGTGCATCCGCCGCTCCGTGAATCTGACGCCCCGTGCCTCCGCCGCCCCGTGAATCCGACGCCCCGTCAAACCCCTCCGTCATTCCACGCCGTGAATGCGCCGCCCGTGAATGCGCCGCCCCGTGAATCTGACACCTCGTGAATCCTTCGCCCGGTGAATCTGACGCCCCGTGAATCCTCTGACGCCCCGTGAATCCGCCGCCCTTGAATCCGTCACCCCGTGAATCTGACGCCCCGTAAATCTGACGCCCCGTCGCTCATCGCTTGGTGCCTCGTGAATCGATACGCCATGAATCGATTGTCAATCCTCTCCGTGAATCCGACGCCCCGTTGCTCGTCGTTTGGTGACTCGTCAATCGAGACACCATGAATCGATGGTCAATCCGCCCCGTCATTCCACGCCGTGAATGCGCCGCCCGTGAATCCGTCGCCCCGTGAATCCGCCGCCCGTGAATCCGCCGCCCGTGAATCTGACGCCCGATAATCCGCCGCCCCGTGAATCTGACGTTCCGTGAATCTGACGTTCCGTGAATCTGACGCCCCGTGAATCTGACGCCCCGTGAATCTGACGCCCCGTGAATCCGACGCGGCGTCGCTCGTCGTTTGGTGCCTCGTCAATCGAGACACCATGAATCGATTGTCAATCCTCTCCGTGAATCCGAGGCCCAGTCGCTCGTCGTTTGGTGACTCGTCAGTCGATACACCATGAATCGATGGTGAATCCTCTTCGTGAATCCGACGCTCAGTCGCTCGTCGTTTGGTGACTCTTCAATCGAGACACGATGAATCGATGGTCAATCCGCTCCGTCATTCCAAACGGTGAATCCGCCGCCCGTGAATCTGTCGCCCCGTGAATCTGACGCCCGATAATCCGCCGCCCCGTGAATCTGACGTTCCGTGAATCTGACGTTCCGTGAATCTGACGCCCCGTGAATCTGACGCCCCGTGAATCCGACGCGCCGTCGCTCGTCGTTTGGTGCCTCGTCAATCGAGACACCCTGAATCGATTGTCAATCCTCTCCGTGAATCCGAGGCCCAGTCGCTCGTCGTTTGGTGACTCGTCAGTCGAGACACCATGAATCGATGGTCAATCCTCTTCGTGAATCCGACGCTCAGTCGCTCGTCGTTTGGTGACTCTTCAATCGAGACACGATGAATCGATGGTCAATCCGCTCCGTCATTCCAATCGGTGAATCTGACGCCCTTGAATCTGACGCCCTTGAATCCACCGCCCCGTGAATCTGACGCCCGTGAATCTGACGCCCGTGAATCTGACGCCCGTGAATCCGCCGCCCCGTGAATCTGACGCCCGTGAATCTGACGCCCGTGAATCCGACGCCCCGTCGCTCGTCGTTTGGTGCCTCGTCAATCGATACGCCATGAATCGATTGTCAATCATCTCTGTGAATCCGACGCCCGCTCGATCGAGACACCATGAATCGATGGTCAATCCGCTCCGTCATTTCACGCCGTGAATCCGCCGCCCCGTGAATCTGACGCCCCATGAATCCGACGCCCCGTCGCTCGTCGTTTGGTGCCTCTTGAATCGATACGCCATGAATCGATTGTGAATACTCCGTGAATCCGACACCCCGTCGATCCGCCGTCCCGTGAATCCACGCCCCGTGAATCCTACGCCTTGTCGATCCGACGTCCGCCGCCTCTTCCGTCCGCATGCCTCTTCCGTTTCGTCGTGTTTTCCTTCATGTTGACCAGAAGAAGCTGTCTAGCTTCGACGTCCTGAATTCGTCAACAGCAATGATGACGGCATTGTCCTCGATCATCTGAACCGTCCCGTATGACTGACTTCCTCCGCTCCAATTGCCGAACCCGATGACCGTGCGCCCTCTTCTGCGTGGCTTTTCGTTTTCATTCACGTCGCCTTGCTTCGAAACATGCCGCAGTAAACGAAGCTTGTTGTTCCTTCCTCTCCTCTCACCCTCCCCCCACCGGCAGCACGGGCGGTAGCTTCGGGAACGCCATCGTCTTGTGCCCTCCGAGCTCCATGAGTCTTGGTGCCGCCAGCGCCAGGCTTGCGCACGTCACCGCCGCAACGCAGTAGAGGCACAGTGTGCGTCTGATGGTGGCGGGCGTCGTCCGCTCTCTCTTTGCGAATTCGGGCGTGTCGATCCGTCTTAGGACCCCGTCAATGGATACGCAAGCCGTGATCGCGACCGTGGACAGTACGAGCCCCAAGAATGACGCCGGTGACGGAAATGACTTTCCTCCCATGATGGCCACGCCGACCAGTGTCGCCAGCACGACGGTGCCCACGAGCAGGGCGCATGTCGCGTAGAGTCCACCGAACTTTAAGTCGTTGTCCTGGTCGTTCCCCCCTGCGGTGAACGTCGTCGCCAATACCGCGACCGTTGTGGACGTCGCGATCATGAAGCCTAGGAGGACCGTGTCTGGCGTAGCCGCCAGGATCGCCATCATCTTGGCGATGATGTTGACGGATGTTGGCTTCTGTCCATTTCCCGTGTCCACACCGTTGAGGAAGCCCTTCAGAATTCCAGACCCCTCCTCCAGCAGCTTGTCCGACCATGTCTTCGCGTCCGTTTTTTTGTTATTCAGCATCGAGTACTCCTTCACCATCGTATGAATACCTGAGTCCGCATCCTTCTTCCCCGTTTTTCCAGCATTTTTATTACCCTCCGATAAATCCGCCACTTGTTTTTTGAAAGCGTCCATCTTGTCCGTCTCATTTTCATCCGCATCTACAGGGATATTGCTCAACAACGCGTTCGCCTTATTAATCGTTTCAGTCTCTGATAGAATAGTCGAGCCCGTGTTGTCGCGATTGGGACGACTTCCATGCCCCTCGCCCGTATTTCCAGAGATATTGTTCAACAGCCCTTGTGCATTATTTATAGTTGCAGACACACCCTGCACCATATTGTTAATATCGCGATTGGGACGACTTCCATGCCCCTCGCTCGTATTACCAGGGATATTGCTCCACAATTCAGAGAAATCCTGTCCCGCATTCCCCTCAAAAAAACGTTTTTTGATAGCGCCAACCCCGCCCAATTCTTCCACAATTTGTTGTGCCTGTTTTCCCTGTTTTGATTGTCTCGCCATGAATCCTTCTACACCCTTACCGTCAAGGGCATTTGTGAGCATTTGTTCGGCGTTGCCGTTTTTAACTTCATTCTCAATGAACGTCTTTTCTGTTGCTGTTAGTGGCTCTCCTGTTCTCAACTTGTTTGCTATCTTCCATTTTTCAAACATCGCATGTGTGGTCTGTGCCTGTACGCTGCGATATAAAACCCGTGTCTGCTGGATGCGTTGGCGACGCCATCGCGCCTGCGATGCATCTTGTTTTTTTTCACACCTTTTGCGTTTCATACCTGTTCCAGATGTTCCAGAGAAGCGTGGGAAGTGTCATTAGGGTTCCGTTCTTCGTCGCCAACGGGAAACAGGGTGCGATGGGGTGAGGCACGAGCCCGTGTCCCCGATGAGCCGTCTACTGCAGTCGTCGCCCGGGTGCCGTTCGCGGAAACATCATCTCACATCCTCGTTCATTCTCTTCATCTTGTATCCTATTGCGTCCTCGAGCGTTCTCGAGCGTCTTTGGGTGTCGACGAGCGTGATCGTGTCGGTGGTCCTGTGTCCGTGTGCCTTCTCCGGTCCGCGTTCATGGTCGTGTGCATGCTCAGGCGTTCTCCGGCGTTCTCCGGTCCGCGGGCATGGTCGTGTGTCCTGGTGCGTTCTCCGACCCGCAGCCACTCAAACGGTAGACGCTCCTATGTATTCTTGGTGCTGCGTGTATGCAGGACGCATAGCATCATATGTTGCACCATGATTGCAGATTGTATACAGCGGATCGATCTGTTGACGAGCTATAACAAATGCCCCGATTTCGTCCAATACACATTAGTCCCCATGTATCTTGCAAATACATGATGCATGTGCATGTTTTGCGTTTCTTGACGCAATCTCTACATTATAAGCGTCGTGTTGATGCAAAGCAGAGCCTATGAGAGGTAGAGATTGAAGAGAGCCTTCTGATCAGGGGGGCGCCCTCGCGGCCAAGCAGGGGTGGAATACGTTTGATTTTCTTGGATGCTGTGTTGAGGCTAGGCCCTATTGGAACTCAGGTGTTGGACATGTTCTTCTTCGCCTTCCCTTTTGTTCCTTCCCCAGTTCAGTTCCTCCTAAACAGTCGGGCGCCCACGCGGGCCGAGGTATTGTCACGACGTATGGGTGCACCGCACGCAGGGGTGGCTTGTACTTTCTTTTTGGTTTCGGATCCATTATGTTTTGTGGTACTTCGAGAATGCCTGGCAAGTTGGATCACCCCGGTTTAATCTGTTCTGGGACTAATTGTCTACCTGCGATATTTCGGCCCCTTATCAAGGCCAGGAAACTACACTGGAAGGAGATCTCTAGTTAACTCTACACTGATCCTTTCGCTCTTAAGAGCACACCACTAAGTATCGAAGCCTGGACACTACACTGTGCGAATAGCTCTAGTTACACACTACACTTATTCGCTATCTCCATCGCTACTTCCACTCCTCATTCTTCTTGTTCTCTCGCTTGACACCTCTACACTTCGAGCTCTCTGCTTAATCTCTAGAACTTAAGTCGACACTGCAAGCTGCTTCCCCAGCCTTTCCTGGCTACCAAGTCGATCATCTGATCTTTCAGTTGATCTCCTCCATCAAGCGTCGTTCAGTCAGCTCTACACTCTTCATCACTTCGGACAGCTTCGTCCACAAGTCCGATCTAAGCCGCCCCAACCTGTCAACTGTCGACATCAGTGCAACAGTCTTCGCCAGGGTCGACTTCACTTCGTAACTTCTGCCTCCTGAGGATAAAGTCGAGGATAATCTGCTCACCAGACAGATTATCGCTCCTGCAGAGCAGGTTACCCTTGGTAAAGGGCTCTTAGCACTCCTGGTGACTGCTGTGCGCAGTGATATAGTATGAGCGGGTCCATATATTGATCATCATCATATTATGGGTTATGACCCCATCATTATCATCGTCATCATTATGGGTTATGATCCCTCGAAATAAACGAGCCAACATAATCATCATCATCATCATCATCATCATCATCATCATCATCATGGGTTATGATCTATTCAAATAGACAAGCCGCCACCATCATCATCATCATCATCATGGGTGGTAATGATCCCTAGAAATAAACAAGCCACCATCGTGTGTTATGATCCCTAGAAATAAATAAGTCATAATCATCATCATCATCATCATCATCATCATCATCATCATCCTCATCCTCATCATGGGTGGTTATGATCCCTATAGATAAACAAGTCATGTCGTGCTCATCATGGGTTATGCAGGTAAGATCTCTGGAGTGTTCCCCAACGCAGCTTCAGTGATGAGGGCCATGCCTTTGCAAATCCTGAGAGGCAGATTTATGCAGTCTCCCCTGACGTCTCGACGGCTAAGTGCGACACAAGCTGTGAGGGGGTCAAGTCCCCGGGAGCAGTATCATGTTCAGATCTCTGGAGTGTTCCACAACGCAGTTTTTCGTCGCTTCAGTCAGGGCCATGCCTCTGCAAATCCTGAGGGGCAGATTGATGCAGGCTCCCCTGACGTCGAGACGGCTCAGTGCGGCACACGCCCTGAGAGGTGTCAAGTCCCGAACCTGGGAAGATGCGAAAAGCTCGAGATTCTTCAGTGCAACGCAGGATGATATTGGGGACAAGTCTCCCACGCGGTCACAGAAGCTGAGTTCCAGGTCAGTCAGGCTAGTGCAATTGGAAAGGGCTGACAGATCCACCAGATTACAGCACATGGAGATTCTGATCGTCTGCAGGTTTTGCGGGGCCACGGCGTGTGCGAGGAATGACAGATCAACCAGATTGGAGCAGAAAAACCCGGGACCATCCATGATCATCACCGAAGTCAGTTCAGGTAAGTGGCCGATGGTGTTGTTGAGTGAATCCAGATCGAGTGGGTGGGTTAAGTTTCGTGACAGAATCCTCAGTTCTTTGGTCGTGGAGTCGTAGCTGCTTCTGAAACGACGGCTGGTGGATCGCACGTTAGCTGCTGTCGCACAGCAGAGGTGCAGAAGCGGTGACAGAACACTGTCAGGAAGATTTGACATGAGGTCCGCATCCTCATCTGCTGCAGGCGAGGGAGTGTTTAGTTTTAATTTGCAGGATTTGACGTCCTGACCTAGACACCTCAGTGAACTGACCATGATCGTCAGCATCTTCCAGGGTCATTCTGCAGATGCGACTTGTCTTTCGAGGGAGAATCATTTTATACTTCGGTGGGGATGTCATGTTTGTATATATTGCGTCAGCCAGCCTACATGCGTCAGCAAGCCTACATTAGGAGCCATTATGAAGGATACGAATACGAATATGTCATTGTGTGCAATCCTGTACATTCCAATGGCGCTCACGATGTGACGGTACGTGTGCCACTTGCGTGACATGGATGTCATTGGAGGTCAACCTTCCGAATTCTAGCTGCATGTCGGGCATCAAATTTGGTATTAAAAGGTACCTTTCTGACATCCAGGACGTCCCAACTCGCAGAAGAATAGCCGGTCAGCTGGCATCCTTCCTGTCCCGTGTGAGGGATCCATGCCTGCGCTCAGCAATTGTCGCTGCCGGATCCACAAACTTGCCCGATACAGATGAAGAGTGCGTGGGTATCAAGGAGGGACCATGCATTGTGCAACGCTCAAGATTGCACGGCCTGGGCGTTTTCGCGAGAGAGAAAATCTCTCAAGGTACGCTCATCATCATCATCATCATCATCATCATCATCCCCGCACCGGCATCTCGTCAACTGGGTTTCGCACTCGCAATTCTGCAGGGACTGTGGTGCTGGTCGCCAAGGGACGCCTCATGCACCGGCGCGTGAAAACGACCAAGGGAGTCCAAAAATACTGCTGGGAACCCGCTGGTGCTGCTGGAAAGTTCATGATCAACCAAAGTGATAGGTCGGTCTGCAACGCGGCGAGGTTCATCAACGCAGCGATCGGAGAGACCACTGCAAATGTCCAGTTTGAATGGCATGCAATGTACAAGATAGCGGCCATGACGGCCAATGTCGACATAGATGAAGGGACTGAGTTGCTGGCTGCCTACCGGTGCTAGTAGCTCGCACGTCAGGAGATGCTGGAACGGAGACTGACTTCGATGTGTGCCGTGCCAAGAAAGTCGACCCCTGACAAGGCATGCATGCATGTTGTTTTTGACCCTCTGGCTAGCCAGCTTGGGCAATGTTTGTGGACATTACCTTTGCATGAATAACTGTTTGGCAGGACTGTATCTGAGGGGATATGACTGCATTCTGGTGGAATGACTAACCGGAATACCTTCGGGGTTACAACTATGCCTGATTACTTTCAGAGGGTCATGAATGCAGGACTCCATCATTGCTGTGCGTGTTTTTTTAGATGAAGTCCTGGTGCATCGAACAAACTCCTGCTGTTTGCCTTAAGAAATGTCAGATGAAGGTGCAGCCATGGACGTGCAAGGTTCTGTTTAATATCCTGGAGTATCTAGGACACGTGATAGAAAAACATGCATTTCCCCCAGCGAGACCAATGTGCTAGCAATAATGGCGTTACCCACGCCCCCTACTGTGCATGAATTGCGCCGTGTGATCGGCTTTGCTAATATTGAACACAATCGCATGGAATACAGACAGCATGCTGATGGATATTACCGCATAGACTGGGCAGTGTTCTAGGACCCACAACTGCAGCTCAGCCAGTGATGTGCCGGCCTGGATCTGCTGCGCTCTAGGTTTCGCACTATGTCAATCACTGCAAGTATCAGGCCTCTGCAGCAGAGCAGGATCAAACGTGCACAAAAATAGCCAGCAGCATGGACTGGGTAGTGGTCTAGACCCCAAAACTGCACCTCAGCCACTGAAGTACCGGTATACAGGTGTAGACAGCGGATCGATCTGACGAGCTGTAACAAATGCCCCGATTTCGTCCACACCGTATTTCATTCCCCATTTATCTTGCAAATACATGATGCATGTGCATGTTTTGCGTTGCTTGACGCAATCTCTACATTATAAGCGTCGTGTTGATGCAAAGCAGGCCCTCTGAGAGGTAGAGATTGAAAAGATCGAAAGCAGGGACCTTGCATGCTTGCATGCTTGCATGCTTGCATGCTTGCATGAGCAAGTGAGCAAGCATGGCATGCATGATGCATGATGCATGGCATGCATGGGCTATTTCTGGGCGCATTCGGCGTGTGTTTTGTGTGGTAATCTTCGATCGTCGGCGGCTAAGTCTGCGAATTTCCCACATTCGAGGTCCGGCGCTCGAGGTCCGGCCTACGAGGTCCGGCCTACGAGGACCTTGAGCGTACTAGGTAGCCCCATTTGCAAAATGAGCTGGAGCTTTTAGCTCCAAGCAATCAACACACTCTTACTAAGAAATTAGCGATATCAGCCGTACACATACCGCGCCGACATCTTACGAATACAAAGTCATCTCTGCATCTTCGGTACTCGAGACTCTCATGAATATTCCTCAGACACCTTACTTTGTGCGTTATTCCATTTTCATCTTGTCCCAAAATGTCAAATGCATTTTGAGCGGAAATGTATGCAGCCCACAGGCTACCCGGCATCTTAAGATGGCGGAGTTATCATTGGAATCCCTTATCGAATGCCTGGCAGAAGAACAGGTTGTCGAACGGTGCAGAGTATCGCAGCCTCCAGGAGCGGGACGCAGCCTAGCACAGCCTCCAGGAGCGGCATGCAGCCTAGGAGCCGCCATTGTCAGGCAACCCGTCCGGCTCCCGCCATCGTCAGGCACCCCAGAAGCCACCACCTGCAGCGGCCAGGAGCCAGTATCGCCCGGAGCCAGTATCGCGGTCGCCTTCCGCATGCAGCCTACCGTAGCAGCCGGCTCCAGGAGCCACAGCATGCAGCCATCGTCAGGCACCTTAGAAGCCGCCACCTGCAGCGTCCAGGAGCCGCTAGCGTCAGGCAACCCATCCGCCTTCCGCATGCAGCCTACCATAGCAGCCGGCTCCAGGATCCACCGCATGCAGCATACCGTAGCAGCCGGCTCCAGGACCCACCGCATGCAGCCTACCGTAGCAGCCGGCTCCAGGATCCACCGCATGCAGCCTACCGTAGCAGCCGGCTCCAGGATCCACCGCATGCAGCCTTCGTCAGGCGCCCCAGAAGCCGCCAAATGCAGCCAGGAGCCACCAGCGCCAGAGAATTCGCACAAGAAGAAGACGAGGTTGTACACGCGTACATCCAACCACAGTTCCTACCTGCTCTTCTGTAATGATTACCGCCTTGACTGTGCTTCTGATCCCAGCACCCCCCCGCGCACGCCGGATGCATATGAGCTTGGTTGGGTGTGGAAAAATGCCCTAGATGCAAATGTCAGGGGTCGCTACAAAGCTCTGTACCAACAGAAGAAGGCGGCGGCGGCGGCAGGCAACCCAGAAGCCGCCGGATGCAGCCGCCAGGAGCCGCCAGCGCCAGGACCTTTACTGATACCTGAGATTGCCGAGATGCGGAGAAATTGGGCTGACCGGCAGCAAGAAGCAGCAACAGAGGCTGTGCCAGCAGCTGCGGCGATGGATGCGGTGATGGAGGCTGTGCCAGCAGCTGTGGCGATGGATGCGGTGATGGAGGCTGTGCCAGCAGCTGCGGCGATGGATGCAGCAACAGAGGCTGTGCCAGCAGCTGCGGCGATGGATGCGGTGATGGAGGCTGTGCCAGCAGCTGCGGCGATGGATGCGGTGATAGAGTCGGCACTAGTCTAGTATTAGCGGCAGCAGCAGCGGTGGCGATGCAGGTGATGCAGACCCGTTGGGTCCGGTGGTGGCGATTGTCAAGGAGGAGAACGTTTAGACTCAGGACGGCACCAACTCCACTTACCGACCCACTCTGAGCATTGATTGAGCTGCCGGGGGTAGCGTGTGTGCGTGTGTGCGTGCGTGTGTGTGTTTCCCTGCAGCTCAGCCTTGCTTCAAATTAATGCTGCTGACCTGATGCCGTATCTGCACTTAAAAACTTACAGACATTTAATAGGACAATAGCCATGTTTCAGTCAGTCAAGTTTTCGTGTAAGTGTGCTTGAAGAATGCCCTGATGTCCTCGGGTGTAATGGTTGCTCCCGCTGCTTTCTCTACGGCCTTCCGGTTCCTTACAGAGAGTGAACACAAGCTTCCCACAAGCAAGCGGATCTACTTTCAAAATAGTTGTTGATTCTCTTGGTGGCGTTGTGAAAACAGGCTACCTGAGCAAGGGCTTACCTCAAAAGACGATAGCAGAGTTCACGACAGACCAGTACAACAGTTTTGGCTTTACAGGTGTGACGTCGTAGACTTTGCACTAATCTCTACCTCTCAGAGTGTCTGCTTTGCATCGACACGACGCTTATGATGTATTGATTGCGTCAAGCAACGCAAAATATGCCTATGCATCATGTGTTTGAGAGATAAATGGGGATTACTGTGTGGACAGTGTGTGGACGAAATCGGGGCATTTGTTATAGCTCGTCAGATCGATCCGCTGTCTATATTGACGGAGTTGGTAATCTGCAAGCATGTCCACAAGGTAGGAGGTTAAATTGGTCTGTTTACCTCTCCAATCCCCGATAAGATCATCGTTTCTCGCAGGAACCGCGCGAAGCTTTCTGTCGTCCTGAAAAGAGTTGCGCGACCAGAGCACCAGGCCATAACAGACTCACAGAAACAGCAATCTTCTCGCATTGAGAAAGAGCTAGACAGCTGCACTGCTCCAGCATTGCGCATCCTACAGGCCATCCTGGGGCCAAACGGGGCCGATGTGTCAGCGCTGCTTCACAATTTGGTGCCCATTGTGGCCTTTCACGCAACAGGCACCATCAAGGAAATGCGCTGCGGCAATTGCGGGATCCCTCTCTCCCTCAACTTGCTCGTATTGCACACGTGTCCAGTGTCTCGAATGCAGCACACAGGGTACGTTCAGAGCCTCGCTCCCTATGCATGCCTCGCTCCCCATGCATGCCTCGCCCCCTATGCATGCCTCGCTCCCCATGCATGCCTCGCTCCCTATGCATGCCTCGCTCCCTATGCATGCCTCGCTCCCCATGCATGCCTCGCCCCCTATGCATGCCTCGCCCCCTATGCATGCCTCGCTCCCCATGCATGCCTTGCTCCCTATGCATGCCTCGCTCCCTATGCATGCCTCGCTCCCTATGCATGCCTCGCTGCCCATGCATGCCTCGCTCCCTATGCATGCCTCGCTCCCTATGCATGCCTCGCTCCCCATGCATGCCTCGCTCCCCATGCATCCATGCATGCCTCGCTCCCCATGCATCCATGCATGCCTCGCTCCCCATGCATCCATGCATGCCTCGCTGCCCACTACCCCGTACCTCCTAAACTACCATTCCCATACCTACGCAGGGCGCTACCCTTGACCGATAAAGGTCGCTGCATGTTGTGCAATGTGAAGACGTCGATGACTGGGCACCGTTGCATAGCTGTCAGCCGAATTGTCATCAACATGACCGGTGTCCGCGGCATCCCCACCCCGTGTAACGAGGGGGTCGTCGGGATCATGTCCGACCTTATGAAGATGAAGGGGGTGCACATGGCGATCTTCACCCTCCCGAAAATGGTCAAATCCAAGAGGCTCTACTGTCACATTGTCTTGGTCGCCCCATCCTCAATTCAGGGAGCTGGAAGCGGGGCGTTCACTGTCACTGGCCTGGTGAGAGTGCATCAACTGAATCAACAAATCCCGTGTTTTGCCCTTTCATTTGACCCTGTTGACCACAACCATCCCCAGGCGGTTGAGGATGTGGTGGTACCGAATCAGGAGCCTGCTGTGCAGCGCGGTGACATCCAGGTGAAAAGACATGGGTTTTATGGTGAAAACAAATCAATATTGATGTGCGGTCAACTTTTTAACACAGGAGGTCACCCCCATTCCGACAAGGGCGATCATGGGGGTGTACGCTACCATGACTCGCGTCATTGATGCTAGGCTCGTCGACCAGGAGCTGCCAACAATCAACTACCTGACTGCAGTCAGTGTCGACGGTCGCGAATTGCCCCCACAGAACTGCCTCTTCCGATGCAACTGCGCGCACGGAACGGCGGCCAACATGGCCTGCGTTCAAGAGGAGGACGCATTGTACTTGGTGGCTATAAAGACAGGTAGTGAACCCGTTTTTTCAAATCACCCACGCAGTTTTTGGTAAAGACGTCCCTGACTCGATTCCATTTCGTTTCTGTCACAGCGAACAGAGGCACAGAGGCCACGTGGAGCTACGGCAAGTCGAAGGACAAGGATCCCGTGATTTGCAATTGCGGGGGCAAGAAGACTGGCGATATCTACGTCGATGTGCTCCGTGCCACGCTGATTGCTTTCCCGAGCTGCCACGGCCTGATTTGAAGTGTTATATTTCCGGACCATCGTGTACACCTGTAGAAGGAGTGCTAAATAGGTGCACGAGGGGATGTTACGATCGTTCAGATCCGATGTCTCCCGGTTTCCGGCCTTTCCGGCTATCTCTTTTGGTTGTTGTTGTTGTTGTTTGCGCCCTTGTTAGTTTCTTCCCTTCTCCTTTCTGATCAGTGGGGTGCCCTCGCGGCCAAGCAGGGGTGGGATTCGCTTGTATTTCTTTTAGTCTCTAATGGAAGGTCTTCTTTGCCTTCGTTCGTCCCTTTCAACCCTCGCTTCTGAACAAACAGTTGGGCGCCCACGCGGCCGAGCTTTGAGCGGGCCCTGAGGTGTAACGTTATTGACTGAAAATCAGGGCGTGGACTGAAGCGAATGACAGCACTCACATGTGACGGATGTTAAGCCTATGATATTTTGTACGAGTGTCAGACTCTAAAGGAACTCGGAGGTGTCGGACTTTGTATTACACAAAAGCACACCCGCTGCCCTTATCAGGGGTGCCGCCGGATAAGAGAGATCGCACCCTAACAGATGACACATGACCTCCTGCAGATAGAGCAACCTCAGGGCAGCGTCAAGGTAATCTCTGCGCCGCTAATGTGAGTGCGATTGCGTTTGCCGCGGTGTCAGCATGAACCGTGGTGTCGGCTAGCAGCAGCTGCACAACCTCCATGCGTCCGCGAATCGCCGCTGCCCAGAGGTCCACCGGGAGGGATAGGCGGCTCTGAGCCGCTAACGTGAGTTCAATTGCAGCTGCCGCGGTGTCAGCATCAACCGTAGTGTTGGCTAGCAGCAGCTGCACAATCTCCATGCAGCCACCATGCGCCGCTGACCTGAGCAAAGCGGTGACTCTTTTTTTTTTTACTGCAGCAACCGCCGTTCTGGCCAGCAGCATCTGCACAACCTCTAGGCATCCACAACAAGCCGCTAGCCTGAGCGCATTGCCGACTGCCTCGGTGTCAGCATCAACCTCCGTTCTGGCCAGCAGCAGCTGCACAACCTCTAGGCGGCCACAACAAGCCGCCAGCCTGAGCGCATCGGCGACTGCCACTGTGTCAGCATCAACCTCCGTTCTGGCCAGCAGCAGCTGCACAACCTCCAGTCGGCCACAAGAAGCCGCTGTCCTGAGCGCATCGGCGATTGCCGCGGTGTCGGCAGCAACCGCCGTGTTGGCCAGCAGCAGCTGCACAACCTCCTGTCGGCCACCGAATGTCGCTGTCCTGAGCGCATCGGCGACTGCCGCGGTGTCCGCCCTAACCGCCGTTTTGGCCAGCAGCAGCTGCGCAACCTCCAGTCGGCCACCGGATGTCGCTGTCCTGAGCGCATCGGCGACTGCCGCGGTGTCGGCAGCAACCGCCGTGTTGTCCAGCAGCAGCTGCGCAACCTCCAGGTGGCCATAACGAGACGCTGCCCCGAGCGCATCGGCGACTGCCGCGGTGTCGTCAGCAACCGTCGTGTTGTCCAGCAGCAGCTGCGCAACCTCCAGATTGCCTCGTTCAACTGCAAGGATCAGCATGTCCGTTGTTGTTGCTGCTGCAACGTCCATGCTGGTTAGCAGCAGCTTGACAATCTCCGGGTGGTCGAGGGCTCTCTTGAGCTCTCGAATGACACCCTTCATGTCGATCGTGACAGCTTCATTGAGCAGCAGTTGTGCGATCTTCATGTGGCGAAGCAGCAGAGCCACCTCGAAATCATCAGCTCTTCGTGATGTCACGGTACTGAGCAGCCTACGCACACCGACCGAGTTGCCCATAGACCGCACGTCGTTGAGCACATCTTTATAATCAGGTGTGCCGTGCAGCATGAGCACATCATAGTCAGGCAGGACCTCCAGCTCGTCCATCATCGACTCTGGGCGTGCTGCGGCCGTCGAACTCAGCAGGAGCCGCGCAATGCCATACTCCCTGCTCTCCAGCGCCGAGCGCAGCGCCAGGGTGTCCGCACAAGGGGTAGGTCTATAAGACAGGAGCAGCTGCGTGCACCCCTCCTGCCCGGCTGCGGCGGCCACAGCCAGCGCCCGTCCGTTGTCCACGTCGGCTCTCAGGCCGGCCGCATCCTGACGTGTCAGGAGCTCACGAACGACGCCCAGTCTGCCTTCCCTGACCGCCTGAAAGAGCAGGAGCTTCCTTGTTTGGATGCACGGCGCCTCCTTTGAGAAGCCCAGCACCAGGTTGACCATCCTCTGCATCCTGGCATCGTCTGCATCATGGTCCAGGAGGGTCTGGGTTGCCAGGATCCGCAGGATGGATTCCCTCTCGCCGTGTTTGCGCAACAAGCCCTGTGCCCTGACCTCATCAGTCCCATGCCTGCTGAAGGCTTTGCAGGTCATGAGGAAACTGTGCAGGCAGTGGAACGAATGGCTTGAGTTCCTGTTGCATGTTGCATGTTGCATGTTGCATGTTGCATGTTGCATGTTGCATGTTGCATGTTGCATGTTGCATGTTGCATGTTGCATGCTAGATCCTGTACCTGATCGCTCCAGCCTCAATCGCCACCTCATGCAG
This sequence comes from Limnomonas spitsbergensis, assembly GCA_037349105.1. Classification (NCBI taxonomy): domain Eukaryota; kingdom Viridiplantae; phylum Chlorophyta; class Chlorophyceae; order Chlamydomonadales; genus Limnomonas; species Limnomonas spitsbergensis. The sequence continues at coordinate 827,203 of JAYJMM010000014.1, forward strand.
GAGTTCATTCGGTAGTAAGCCCAGGAGTCCCAAGCTGTTGCATCATGCAAGGGATGGTCAGAACCGAGCAAGCAAAATAATGCATGCAGTAATGCAGCCAAGCAAAACGGCGCATCGAATCACCTTTTCTTGTTACTGCGAAGGTTCGTCCGGATCGTTCGACTAATCATCGGATCTCCAGCGTTACTACAGCACACAGTTTTGCGTTTGGTCCCTTCCTCGTGGTGAACTCAACGCTTACATCTGCCTGCAACCTGTACGGCTGTTCTTAATCCGACGTTCCTGATTCCTGCGGTCAATGCGTTCCAGCCCTCGCATTCGCATTTGTCACGTTGCAAACAGCGTCCTAATCCTCAATCCAGCTACCAATATGAGTCTGTTGGAGGAGCTCGAGCCGCTGTCTAAGACTACTGGTGCGATTGAAAATTTGGACGCGACCGCATTAAGCAAACCATCCCGTTCTTATATCACATTTTTTTTTTTCATTTGACAGTGGCAGTGGTGTGTGGCGCAGACTTAATGGGTCGTCTCTCGCAAGATCTATTGGCCATGGTATTTCATGCCAGCTCGTGGCCTCCGAAGGTCATACGTGCCACGTCCAGACAATTCAGATCCACGTTCGATGCCACCAACACTAAACTCATCTTCAGCGCCTCCTCGGGAAGGGACATCAATGCCCTGAGGCGCATCATCTATCGCACACCAAGCCTGACCCATGTCAGGTTCCCGGATGGGTTCGAAGATGACCTATCCCACTTGACAATCCCATGGTCCAAGATTGAGATTCTGAGTTTTTTCGGGCGGATAGGTCATGGATCCATGCCTGCCCTGAAGCAGCTGTGCATCCACAGCAACGATCTAGAAAGCTTGGCAGACTACATGGGCTGCATCCAGCTGTCTCGCCTTGAGGTATCTCCTGTTCCTCGCCTCATGGACCTGTCAGCCTGGACATCTCTGTGTGACCTTCGCCTAACATGCCAAAGCCAGACTGTTCTGTCTGGCATATCAGCATGCGTGAAGCTGCAGCACCTGGAGCTCCGTTGTGCCTGGGATCAGATACTTCTGCCATCTGCTCTATCGACCTGCGTGGAACTGCGTCACCTCAGCCTCGCTGACAGCCAGGGTCTGAGTGACATTTCAGCCTTATCGACTTGTGTCGCGCTGCAACACATCGACCTCAGCATCTGCTATAGTGTGACACTGACCAGTCTGACAGCCCTGGCGGCCTGTTTGAATCATCTGCATCACCTCACGATCGTCGGTAGTCATCATCTGTCAGTCATGTCTTCGTTTGTGACACTGTCGAGACTGGATGTCATGGACTGTGAGAGGTTGATCGACCTATCAGCCCTGTCAGGCAATGTGATGCTACAGCACCTCAACCTCCGTCCGTGCTGCGGATTGGTGGATTTGTCAGCTCTGTCTGCATTCACCATGCTACAGGGCCTCTGCATCGATATTTGCTGGAGAGTGGTAGACATATCAGCCCTGTCGGCCTGCTCAATGTTGCAGCACCTCTGCATCAATGGCAACGCCCACGTTGCAGACTTGTCCCCCCTGTCAGCATGCACAATGCTGCAGCACCTATGCCTGGACAGTTTCACCGACGCAACAGACGTGTCAGCCTTGTCAGCATGCACAATGCTGCAGCACCTCTCCCTTGTTTGCATGGGCATGTCAGATATATCAGCTCTGTCAGCGTGCACGGCCCTGCGATCCCTCAACCTCACTTGCTGCACCGGCGTGACCGATCTCTCAGCTCTGTCGGCGTGCACGGCCCTGCGATCCCTCAACCTCAGTTGCTGCACCGGCGTGACCGATCTCTCAGCTCTGTCGGCGTGCACGGCCCTGCGATCCCTCAACCTCAGTTGCTGCACCGGCGTGACCGATCTCTCAGCGCTGTCGCCGTGCACGGCACTGCGATCCCTTAGATGCACCGGCATGATCGGTCTCTCAGCGCTGTCAGTGAGCACGGCCCTGCCATGGGTCCTCGATGGGGACTTTATGGGCTTAAGGCGGTCCCACAGATGTCCGGGTTGATTTTTGATCTCCTGGCGCGGACAGGCTGGCTTTCTGTACAGTCAGCTGTGTACTTTTGACTGATCCGACGCCCCCGACTGGGTCTTCTTTCCAGAGTTTTGATGATTGGGAGATAGGTGCACTGTTATTGTTGACATATATGCTGGACCTGACAAACAGTACCTAAGCGCAACTAGGGCCTGTCCAATGTGTCCAAAAACCTCATGGACTGTGCGGTACATTTCAAATGTACCTATCATGCCATGGTGGACTCTAACTTTTTATACGGGAAGGGCATCCAATATTTTGTTTGTGCAATCGATAGCCAACATCAGGGGTCCTATGCAAAATGTTGCAGTGCCCATTGGATGGGAAGCTGACACCCTGCAGATTTGAAAACCTGAACCTCAGAAGTCCCCCAAGTCAATAGAATCAGTTAAGCCCCCCCTTTATGCTTACCAGACAGCAAATATGCTTCTGATGAAAAACGTTATATTATACAGCTTGTATTCCAGACAAAGCACGGGCCAGTGCGCGTCAGACTGGAATCGACTTAGAAAGCCTCAAATACTAAAAAATGAAGAAGCAACGCGACAAAAACAGTGTTAAGCTGGCTTCAGCAGCTCATGCACGAGAGGCAGCAGCATATAGAGAGGAACAGTAGCAACAAGAACTGTTTAAACAGCACCAGCTACAACAGCCGGAGCAGCAGCAGCAACATCAACAACCGCTGATGCTTCCTTCATCAACCGGGCCAGCGGTGCAAGCTGGTGCGAGTGAGGGACAACAACCGATATTGCGCCTGTTTGTGCAGCGTGTGTTGCATGTTGCATGCACTCGTTGCAGAGTTGTTGCACCGCTTCAAAGCAGATACCAAGGGCCAGCGAGATAAGGGCTGAAGGGCACACGGAGCTTGTTACCGCATTACCAATTTGCAAATTACACGCTTTAACAAAAACATCCCGCCCCGGAACCCCTGGCTGTGGACAGACAAACATCCTCACCATCTGTGCCCGGTGGATGATTGCCAGGCTCCCCTGCACAGCAATGGTGGTGGTGAAGACAAGGATGCTTTCCTGATGACGGACCCCCATGGTGTCAATGCCAGGTTCAAGCAGCATGGTATGTGTTGTTGCCTTGCCTTCTCACACTCTCATGTGTCTGGGCCTGTAGGTATCCATTCACGGATGGAGCAGCTATGTATTATTCAAATGGCTCTGGCAATGACATGCGGAGCCGGAGCTGGGCTGCAGGCAGAGTAGAGCACGCTGAGAGGACATCTGCTCTTTCAAAGCAGTCCATGATTCAGAAACCAGTGGTGAGGCTCACACTGTTCCTGGCCTTCATAGCCATAAATTTAGGGATCTGCCGAACCTCCATTTTGGACAGGTTGCCCCCCCAATGCCCCAAGATCTGCTTGACTTGGGCAGGCACAATAGCGCATGGCACAATAGCACATATGTGGCAGCAGCTCTGGCTGAGATGCATGATCCCATTGAAGAGTACAGCAGCAGAGCAGGCAGATGGCTTTCTTTGGAGGCCTGATGTGATGTCTGTGCACAACCTGGCTTGGAATCTGGACAGAACTGCAGAAAGGGCACGAACTTATGCTGCTAGCTGATCATGCTGCAAGCCAGCTTGGAGGTGCCTCCTCCCCCTGTCTCATGTCTCAGATCCCTAGGTCTGCTGGAGCCCAGGGCAGCGTGCAGCAGACTGGATCTGCTGCCACCCCCCCTGTCTCAGCTGTCTAGGCCTGCTGGAGCCCAGGGCAGCGTGCAGCAGACTGGATCTGCTGCCACCCCCCTTGGCCTGCCATCTTCGTTGGACAGCCAGGTCCTTTTACAGGAGTGCCCTGCTCAAGAGGCCTGCTCCTCAGGATAAGGCACCCAACAAGCAGGCCAAGGTGGGTGTGGTCAAGTCCAATCAGAGGAAAGGAATGTGGCTCAGGCACCATGTGGGGGCTAAGCGTGCTACATCCCAATTTTTTCCAGCAAAGGACGGAAAATAGGCTGGGATGCAATGGCTAGGGAGTTCAATAATGAGGTGGTTCATGCCCTGGGCCAACAGCAGTCCGCAGGGGCCCAGGGCAACAGCCTCAGACCAAAGACCTCGATGCAGCTGCTTTCAGAATTCCAGAAGAGGGACACTGCTGCTTTGAGTGAGGCACTGAGCTGCACATTGGCAGTAGTTTCCTGTACCTTTTGGAATGCAGCAGAATATATTTAATTCGAAGGTGACGTCTGGCGTATGACCTATCATGGCGGCTAATGTTTGTTGTAAGGAAAGTCCTTTGTCGGAATCGAACTGGTGACGTCTGGCACATTCTGGGGAGGCCAACGAACCATGTGGCTAGAAGATATCCACCACGAAGCAAGCCCGCGTCGGGCAGATTCTCTTGACTTGTTTTGTCTTTGCTGGGCGCGGCAGGGCTGAAAACAATGCGATAAGATAGCCTGTCATCATCCTGTCATGGGCCTCGGAAACGCCCGACTTCACGATGAACTGCACAGTGTGGATCCTGACGAATCAATTTCCTGATCTGGTTTGACACTAGACAAACTGCGATGATATGCATTGTAGATTTTGCTATCCACAAAGGGTTTCGCCATGCCCACACCAAGCTCCTGGGAGACGTTAAAGCCGGAGATCGTCTCGACATTCGACCTTCCGGATGCGTTTATGGACAGCGTTCGCAGACTGTATACCCCTGAAGGCGTCAAACAGCCAAGATGGGTCCTCAAAAGGCCTGGCAAGGGATCTATCCGATCCCGGAGTGTGGGGTCCGGAGTGTGGGGTCCTGATGAAGGTTTGGGGTCCTGATGAACACACACGTGAAGATTTTGTCCGCCCTTGTCCACTGCCCCTGGTGCTTCAGAGGACCGTGGATCTGCTCCAGCCTCTCATAGCAAGAAGATGCCTGCAGCTGCAGAGGTGGAGCTGGCAGCTGCGGCGCTGTTCCCGATCGCCAGCGACATGGGCGGTGGACCGTCTGAGCCTGTTCTGTCTTCAAAGAAGAGGCGTCGAGATATGGGGCAGAGAAAGAGGAAGCAGCTGAGGCGGAGGATTGAAGTAGCAGCCAAAGTCGCTGCCGAAGCAGCAGCCAAAGACACAGCTGAAGCAGTAGCTGGATAGCTGTCTGCCATAGAACTGTTAGCTGCGATGTGAATGCTGGAGGAATGTGTTGATAGGTGGATGGAATGTTCCACCCTCCCGAATGGTGTGTTTCTACCAAGAATTGAACGGTAGGCCTCCACCGGATGACAAAATGTTCTGACTAGCCCCGTCAGCTGGACGGGACAGCCGGTTTGAAGACGAATCTGCCTCTGTATATTAATTGTTTGTTTTGATTTTGGAGCCAATGGAGCCAGTCCCAATGCATGCATGACGGATGGGGTGGTTGTACGTCGTTTGTACAGACTTGCAAAAGTTCTTTTGAAGTCTGACACATGCTGTATATGAAGCTTCACTCGAAGTTTCGGGTTCACTGTGCCTGAAGTACTTACGCGGCTGGTCTTCGTTGCTTGGGGTACTAGCATGCATATCACGCTTGCAGCTGCGCATGGAGTATATTGAAGTCTGAATTACTTGAACCTGGCACCGAGATACGAAACGCAACACAAAAAAATTCCAGCAGCATGAGAGTCTGTGTGTTCAAGTTTCAGATGTAATGTTTTCAATTGCTTTCGCAGCTTGTCTGCCTAGAGTCATTTACATGCACACTTGAGAGCTCCTCGAAAGTCTGATACAACTGAGTCTTCACCCAAGTTTCATGTTCACTGTTCATCAGCCTGGCTGCGAGCCTGCCCCTATAAGACACGGGTTGTAATATGTAAAATTCTGAAACAACATGTTTTTCCGGTTGTGAAACATAGACCTGTTTTTTCCGGTTGAGAAACTGAGACTCTCACTCCAGGGCGCACTGGGCAGGCATCTCATGCATCTCATGCATCTCATGCATCTCAAGCAGCTGATGCAGCTGATGCGGCTCAAGCAGCTGATGCAGCTCATTGTTCCGACATGTGAGTTCAGTCATATAATCCCATCTTCACTGCCACAAAGTAGACAGCCTCAGTGAGTTTTTCCATTCCATCCAGATCAATTGACAGACAGCCTCCGTCTTTGACCGTTGATACCTCCTCCAGAATGAAATTCATGTAAGAGGCCAGAACCCAGATCCTCACGTGGTTGCTGCGGCTGCGGCGTCTTGTAGTCTGAGGTTGCAGCGCGAGCACGCACTGTTCGAGCATGCTAGTGATGTGCCTGTCAGCCTCCTCAACCTCCCCCTCCTCACTGTCTGCCCCGGGGGGACCCTGGCATGCCCGCAGCGCCATAAGGGCATCGCGACAGGCAACCAAGTTCAGGAAGAAAAGTGGCTTACTGACAGTCTCCTCCGCTTGGGGCACATGAAAAGAGCTCCCCATGGCAGAATCAGCAGCAGCAGCAGCGGCAGCAGCAGGATCTGGGGCCGACGGGGCGGCGGACGCGGTAGCAGCATGGAAAGCGTCAGCAGCCATGTGGGGCTCGGCGCCAGCAGCCATGTGAGGCTCGGCGTCAGCAGCCATGTGGGGCTCAGCGCCAGCAGCCATGTGGGGCACGGCGTCAGCAGCCATGTGGGGCTCGGCGCCAGCAGCCATGTGAGGCTCGGCGTCAGCAGCCATGTGGGGCTCGGCGCCAGCAGCCATGTGAGGCTCGGCGTCAGCAGCCATGTGGGGCTCGGCGCCAGCAGCAGCATCAGCAGTAGGGGCGGCCAAGCGTATCCTCATTAGCCGCTGATTCTGCTTGACAGGAGAAGCCTTCGCGGAGAGTATAGGTGGGCTAGTCATCTGCGCCACCGCCTCATCAACCTTGCCCTGTTGGCTGCTGCAGAAAAGAACAAAAGGCAGCGGGAGAGCTATGAAACCGGTGCATGGATTCACGGTGCATGGATTCACGGTGTGTCTCGGGCCAGATTAGAGAGATAAGCGTTATTATAGATGCCCATGCAAGGCTTTTGTTCGGGGCCACCACTACCTACCTGTGTCCATACGTCGAAGAAGCACCTCCTCTCTCCATGTTGTCCTGCCTCGCTGTTCTAGCCGCTTGCCGCAATACGCCCCTCGGTGGGAGATTTTCCGGAGGTTCTCTTGCCCGTCACTGCGTAACCAGGGTTCATGTCAAATTTGCCTCGTCGAGCTCAGAAGCAACCGCGTTCTGTTCTGTCGATTCCACCCAGCAGCACCCATAAACAAGCCAGGCTTCGCATCGCGTCCAACAGCAAGGCGACAAGAATGAGAATGTGCATCCCTCACACATCAAATACTTGCCTGGCGTCTTCGGTCTTTCCAGCTTTGTCCGAATGGTCGACTGATATTGCGCCCGCGGAAGTGCCCCAACTCGAAATTATAAGCAACGTCTGCAAGCGTTTGACAGCGATTTTGCGAGATTATGCCGTACGGGCAGCTCTCACATGAGGGTTCGATAAACTTCGGTACATGTGGTACGGACACTGCTGTGCATTGCTTTAGCCTATTCACGTGGGTCTTGCATTTTCTGGATCCTGCAAGCTTTGCACCGACCATGCAAATACCACAGGCTAGACCACAGGCTCGGTCTCAATCGGATTTTGTGCCTGCACCTGCACTGTATTCTGAGCCACCACCCAACAATGGATGGACATGCTGTGCATGCAAAGCGGGGGGTGCACTGTGTGTATGGATGGCAGGGATGTCAACAGCTGGGTGGACATTGCCTCTACCCTCGGCGTAGCAGGCAGCCTCACAGGCCTCAATACACTACAAATTTCAGGCAGCAGGGAACCCGGGGATGACGGCATAGCCACAGTGCTCGGCATCAGCCAGACCAGACTGTCATCTCTGCGCGTCCTAGACTTTTCTCTCATCCTCGAGGATGCTGCTGGTGCTATCGCGCTGGCAGGACCTATCAGCAACAGCCTGACATGCTTGGAAGTGCTGATCCTGTCTGTCTGCTCCGTTAGAGGGCACGTTGGTCTCACAGCATTAGGTGAATGCCTCAGCTGCCTGACCCAGCTCACGGAGCTGAAATTGGACTGTTTCGGGGGGGAACCATCGCCCATCGTGATGGCGGGCATCAATCATCTCACCCGACTCAAGGTGCTGAACATCATGGATGCTCTTGTATCGGGCATCAGCCTCCTGACATGGTTGGAGATGTTGGGCATCGGCATTGCTAGAACTCCAGAAAGCATCGAGCTCTTGGAGTGCTCCGTTCAACACCCCATCCACTTCACCGCCCTGACCTGTCTACGACTGACGACTGATGAGAGTCTTTCCGGGTGGGCCTCATACCCCCCCAGGTCCCCTGAACCTCTTCTGCGCAGTCTCAGTGTCCTCACCGGCTTGCAGATGATGAGACTATACAGCGTCATTTTCCCGTACGACTACGACGACCCAGCCAGCAATGTCTGCTCTCGCTCCCAGCCTCGTCCAGATTGCGTGAGCTGGAACTCATGTACAACGACCCCAGGGACACCGTGCTCGTTGCTTTCGCTGCCAGCCTTGTCTGCCTTACCAGCTTGCGTAAGCTGGCCCTCCATCAAAACCATATCGGGGATGCCGTGCTCGTTGCTCTCGCTCCCAGCCTTAGCCACCTCGTCAGGTTGCGATGGCTGGACCTCGGTCTTAATGAGTTCGGGGATGCCGGCGCTGGAGCTCTCTTGGCATGCGTCAGCCACCTCACCTGCCTCACCTGCCTTAACGCATGTTTCCTAGATTGACGCCTCAGTCCACTGGTCCCTGCGTACCCAGTCCCATGCCCCTGTATCCCCTGCATTCTCTGCCAGAGAAATTCCTGATGTGTGGAGGCAAGGTGTTCTGGGCAGACTCTTTTGTTTATTTGCAGTACCATCGTTGAAGTGGCATGAAATGAACTATGGATTACAGACATTCTGCATGCTCTGCATCTTTTTTCGTTCGTTTTCCCAAGTTGCACTCGGTGCACCAAAACTATTGTATGACATGAGTGACCAAAGAAGCAGAGCCGCGCCCCCACGCCTCCAAGTGGATGTTAATCAACCTCTTACAACAACCTAATGACGCACTGTCGAATCCTAAAACACACATAATAAACACCCCTGCCCCATTTCCCATGACACGGGGCGGGAGCAGTGACCGATCTTCATTTAAACAAGTAATATCAACACATGATAATAGTAAGCTAGCGTTTTGTGGCAATGTATGTTGCCGCAGGGCCTAACAGCGGGAGGGAATGACACCGCTGCTGCTGCTGCAGGGTGTCCAACAAACAAGTCACTCAAATCAAATGTACAGCTTTGCAGCAATTATCCCTCGTCTTCCTCATCATCCTCTCCTCCATTGTCGCAGCAGAAGCAGCGGCCATCGTTGAACAACTCTTGCGATTTGGCACAAGCTCTATGCGAAAATGTGCGGCACCCCTCGCAGTAGACGGCATTCCGCTTGGTCAGCTTTGATTTTGTGCAGTAGGGGCGAGTCTTCTCATCGTTCTCCTGCTTCGTGTCATTTTCCAGATCAACAAACTTGCCCGCCTCACATTCCATTTTACCCTGAGGACGAGCAAACAGCGAAAATGAATGCATGTTGCCACGTGCATGAACGAAGGCAGGCATGTGGCGGCGAATGACCACCCACCAGGCATGTGGCGCATACATCCACATCGACGATGTCAGCGATCTTACGCCGAGTCCTGCAGAACTGGCAGAATGCTGTCACCGCTGTGGTAGACATGAAGCTATGAATGCAATGCGAGAGCCGAAGGAGTGTCCTATCCTGCTGCTTTCGCGAGCCTACCCTCCTGTCAGTAAGCCGTTCAGATTCGGACCCCCCTCGTCTGCTTCGTTGGAGGATTTGGGAAGCGCAGCGTGGCGTGCCAAGCGTCACATGATCTACGACGGGAGGTATCGGGATTTTTCTGTCCTGGACCATGGGGTATAAGTATGGGTGCGCCCGAAAGCAAAAACTCGGCAGAGCTTAACGTGTGGAGTATCCAGGCGCTTGTCAAAGAGTTCTTGACCGAAACGTAGCTTCTGCATTGCATGGCGGAGGATCTTCCTCGCGGTGAGTATGTTCGCTGAGTTCGCATGGCCAGGACACGTCTTTGATTCCTCTCTCCCACTTCGCAGACGAGAACCCGGTGGAGGACCATTTATCAAAGCTTCCTGATGATTTGTTGGCAAGGGTGGTTTTCTTTGACCGTGATCCGTCACCTTCTGTTCGCTGCACCTCCCGACGCATGAGGGACATGTTCGATCTCTTCAACCATCGTCTCAGCATATCATCCCGCTCCTTTAAGGGTGTCACAACGCTCATCTCTCGATCACATGGGCTGACCGATGTGGCGTTTTTTAAATGGAGGGCATGGAAGTTGCCAGCCTTGTCGGCCTGCCTGGCGTTGGAGCGTCTTCATGTTGCCAAGAGCTCTTTGTTGGTCGACCTCTCAGCCCTATCCTGTTGTGTTGCCCTGAAGACACTCGAACTCTCCGAATGCTACACTGTGGCCGACCTGTCACCCCTGTCTTCGTGTTCTGCGCTGGAGCATGTCACACTCTCCGAATGCTACAAAGTGGCCGACCTGTCACCCCTATCCGCGTGTGGTGCTCTGAAGCGGCTCGACCTCACGCACTGTCACAGTGTATCTGATCTGAGGACCCTATCGGCGTGTGTTGCGCTGGAAGATCTCAGCGTCCGTGACTGCCATCTTGTGAGCGACGTATCCTCTCTCTCCGCCTGTGTTACACTGCGGTATCTCAACCTCAAGGGCTGCCGCAATCTAGTCAACCTATCACCCCTGTCTGCTTGTGTTGCGCTGCGGCATCTCGACCTCAGGCTCTGCAGCAGCCTGGTCGATCTGTCGCCGCTTTCGGCGTGTGCAGCGCTTGAAAATGTCCTCATTGGCGACCACACCGGAGTCTTAGACCTCCCAGCTCTGCCAAGGTATACTTTGGTAAGACGAGTCTTTCCTCTCATGTGAGTGTATGCTCCCTGCCTGAGTCCATGAAAAACAGTCATGATGTGCCGACTCCCGACTTACCGCCCCCCCCCCCCCCCCTTTCGTAACAGAATACAGACACAGACATATCGTCCTCAGAGCATGATGCTGACCTTGGAATGGTGAGTCTTAGGTATCAGCAGAATCCTGGAGGCACTCTGCTGCTTGTCAATTGTTGTCCTGATTGCCCTCTGACTCATGCCCCCCCCCATGCACCCCATGCACCCCATGCACCCCATGCACCCTATGCACCCCATGCACCCCATGCACCCTATGCATGCGCCTAGGACTCCAGCGCGCAAGATGATGATGATGATGACGATGATGGCTGCGAATTCCTTGTGTAAACCTCGACGCTGGGCTGACCTGTGGCTAAGCAGCAGATTGAGTTTTTTGAAGGACTGGATGCTTATGGAGTTAAACAGGGCTGACCTGTGGCTAAGCAGCAGATTGAGTTTTTTGAAGGACTGGATGCTTATGGAGTTAAACAGGACTGACCTGTGGCTAAGCAGCAGATTGAGTTTTTTGAAGGACTGGATGCTTATGGAGTTAAACAGGACTGACCTGTGGCTAAGCAGCTTTTGATTTAAAATGGGTTGTCATGTGGCTAAGCATCGGATGAGGGGACATGTGGTGAGGATTGTTTCGTTCTACCGAGTTGCGCTTTTAAAGGACAGAAGGTTAAGCTGCAGCTTCTTAGCAGGAAAGTGTGGCAGATAGGTGCGTTGCCACTGCAGCCTTTACCATTTATGGATGGGATGCACAAATCACCAGACAGATAGCAATTGAGGGGGAGTTCCATGCCCGCCCGGGTGAAGACGTTCATGGCATGGTTGTTCCGTTACACACGAGCGCGACCGACGCCGGTACCGCTGCCAAAAGATGCGATGGTTCACAAAAAGCTTTGAATGGAGCATGTAAGACACACTTCATCCAATTCTATGGTTATGGTTGAACCAAACGGGTAATCCTTGGTCTTCCAAGAATCGAGAATGAGGGACATTACTGTCACTCGCACTCGACAGACTCGGCATGTTTAGACACCTTTCGCATGACGCCTCGAACATCCTCTCATGGGCAGCCCTGGCAGCCTTTGCAGCCTTTGCAGCCTTGTACTTTGCCATGCACTTCGATAACATCCTGTGGAGAATCGAAGGGCGGCAACGGACAGGGAGAGCGTTGAAGTTGAGATCAGGTACGATGTGGATTTTAGACATTTTGACAGAGGATTGTATGCTTCTTCTCCCCCTCGACATCAGGGACCCAAATAGTAGCGTCGTTGGTCGACGGTCACATGGCACCCTGCAAAACCGTTCCTACGCCGTTTTGAGAGTCCCCCGCGAGGATGCGAGACGGATGTCCGAGGAGGCGCTCGGATGCGCTAGGATGTGTCCGCAAATAGCGCCCGGGCTACGACTGCAGTCCCGTCCCTGGCTGGCTCCTCGGGGACTCTGGCTCGTGCCTCGACTGTCAGTCCCTCCCCCCTCGAATGCATCGCACAGCCATAAACCGGGTGCGTGCCGATGCATCGCACCCAGTTTCCCGTTGGCGACGCCAACACGCCTGCGATGCATCGGCGGGCGACAAAAAAGATGCGCGCCTGCTTGCTCACGCCCACGGTCGATGCATCGATGCATCTGTATCGCAGCTTCCGGGTAGCTTCCGCGCACAGGGCTGATGATGACGCGCATGCATCCCATGACGCACCTCTTGCTCGATCTAGGGCGCGAAACACCCCTCTGTGTCGCTTCTATTTTGTATGTCGCAGTTGCGATGCATCGCATCTTTTTTGTCGCCCGCCGATGCATCGCAGGCGTGATGGCGTCGCCAACGGGAAACTGGGTGCGATGCATTCGAGGGGTGAGGGACTGACAGTCGAGGCACGAGCCTGAGTCCCCGAGGAGCCAGCCAGGGACGGGACTGCAGTCGTAGCCCGGGACTGGCAGTCGCCATTTGCGCACGCCTCCTCGCGCCTCCTCGCGCATCGTCACGCATCCTTGTGCACATCCTCGCGCATCCTCTCACATCCGTCTGGCATCCTCGCGCATCCTCGCGTGTCCTTGTGCGCATCCTTGTGCACATCCTCGCGCATCCTCTCACATCCGTCTGGCATCCTCGCACATCCTCGCGTGTCCTTGTGCGCATCCTTGTGCACATCCGTCTCGCATCCAAACGCATCCTCTAGCAGTCTCTGGCAAGCTTCAAGGACCTCTGGCTAGGAAGCTGTTGCGAAGCTGAGGGGTCTCTGAAGGGTTCCTTGCCTAAGCCCTTGCACACATTCTGCATGGCATGTCCTGGGGGGGTGCAGGATTCATGAATTGGCTTGCCTCATCCAATTGCACGCGTTCAAATATGCAGTCCGAAAACCCTCTGCTTGAGTAATTATGGACACACTCATCCCCATTCTAACGTGGTTGCGCAACGGTGCTACTGTCACAGGCAGTGACCCACACACCGCAGATTATAGAGAGAAATGCCTGGAGCAAGCCTACTTGCTTATGAGCCAAGATCTGGTCCCTGCACTCTCCGCGCTTGGTTGTGTGCCCGATGCAGGAGGCGATCAACGCCTTCTGAACCTTGTTGATGTCTCCGCCATGATGCAGAAGAAGGTCATCACACGGGAATGACTGCTGTGATGGGCATCTTCACAACCCAATATGCATCAACGTGTCCCCGTCGAAAGCGTGCTCCCCCGAAGTAGGTCCCGCAAAATGCCTCGTGGTCCGCCGCTCCGGTGGCTGCCGCGGCAAGATGGCGGACCATTTCTGAGAGCTGAGAGGGTGTCAGGCGGGATATGTTCCTGCCAAGCCACTCGGAGAGTGTGAAGCGCCTCCCCCCACGCGTGTCGTCCTGGTTTGATTGCAGCAGCACCACCTCATCTCCTACGCACAACACCGCAAACTTGTGCGGCGCGGTGCTGAACACCATCAGCGTTGAGTTGCATGCGTTTCCGCCACCATCAAACATAGGCTTCACCAACGACGCCACAGCCTCGTCTGTCACAAGCGTTGCCATGCTGATTGCCTTGTGCTCGGCTGCCAACTCGCCCAGCGTTCGGGCGTGGCCGAAATTCGAAGGTGGGCTCAGCCAAAAAGCAATCGCTGCCGCAGTTGACGTGCAGCTGTGCATGTCCAACCCTGCATGCATCCAAACGATCGAGCCATCAGGACGGTATGCATGCAGATGCAGCGCGCCGGGACACTGCTCCGCCATCTTCTGCATCACCCTACCTCGCACACGGACAGGAATGTTGTCCGGGCTTGACGCCTGGTTTGCAAGGAACTTCAAGTGCGCGTCCATTCCGATGAACTCAGCCTTGCAAAGAAGCCATCTACACTTTCTTACGCACAGACGGGATATCAGATATCTTCGCCAGTGAAGATGCCAGGGACGGGACTGCAGTCGTAGCCCGGGACTGGCAGTCGCCATTTGCGGAAAGTCAGCGTCAGCGGATGCGAGACGGATGCGAGGATGCGTGAGGATGCGAGACGGATGCGAGTATGCGTGAGGATGCGAGACGGATGCGAGTATGCGTGAGGATGCGAGACGGATGCGAGTATGCGTGAGGATGCGAGACGGATGCGAGGATGCGTGAGGATGCGAGACGGATGCGAGGGGATGTCAGCGGATCCTAGCGCATCCGTCTCGCATCCTCGGACATCCTCGCGCATCCTTGTGCGCATCCGTCTCGCATCCTTGTGCGCATGCAAATCCGGTGATTTCAAAAACAAAAACAAAAACAGAAACGACCTGCCTGCATCACCCAACCCCCAAGAAGTGGGAGGTTGTGTGATGCAGGCGGGTCCACTTAGCCACACAGAACCGTGCGAGCCGGGTCCACGTAGAACCAAACCTTCAAATCGCCGTGGCACACAAGTAACTTGTGGACAGGCGTTGTCGCGGTCAGGGTGTCCCCCTTGTTTGCGGAATCGTTCACGGCGTTGAACTCCTCCCACATTGCTGTGGGAGTAGCCTCGCGTGCGCGAATCCACGACGCAGGGATCGTGTACTTCTTCATGTAAGATGAGCCGTCGTCTGCCGTCATGGTATACATGACGGACAGGCCACTGCCCTCGAGGTTCACGTGAAGGGTGCCCCTAGGGGTGCCCCATGCGCAACCAACGACCTCCACTCCGCCTCGCTTTCCGCGGATAACCGCATACTCAAGAAATTGCTGGAAGTTCATGGTATTGAGAGAGAGAGAGAGAGAGAGAGATTAGATGATGAATGTGTATGATTAGATGTGTTGAGGTTGAAGCCATAACATTCTCGCGGGATGGGGGATGTAAGGGGGGCGTTCCGGCAGCAACAAAAACAAGGCAAGTGGCGACTGCCAGTCCCTGGCTACGACTGCAGTCCCGTCCCCGCGCATCCTTGCGCGCACCCTCGAACATCCTCACGCCTCCTTGTGCGTACAATCGCTGGGTTCACAAGACCAACAAGAAAAAGAAGGCGCGCGATCATAGCCACACAAAGCAGGCGCGCCATGATCACACAACGAAAAAGAAGGCTCGCCACGATCACACAAAGCAAAGAAGGCGCGCGATCACACAAGACCCAGGCGCGGCATGATCACACAAAGAAAAGCGATCAGTTTCCTGTGCCAAACATCTGGCCACTGGGATAGTGGAAGTATCGAAGCTTGCGGATGCCTAAGCTGGTCGACGGTCCCATGTCCCACGTACGACAGGTTGAGGGGATCCATGGACTACGATCTCGGGAGGAGCGTTTCTACCCTGTCCGATACGCGTGGAAATGCCATATTGCAGGGCTGCAAAAGCTATGTCTTCGAGTTGGTCGCTTGCAAGCCAGGTCCGGAGGGCGGCCCGCCGGTCGAGTGCGGGTTCTTCAATGGGTTCTTCTACACCGACGAGGCACCCTTGCTTCTGACATGCGGACACCTCGACGGCTGGGACTGGGCTACGTCGTATCACGCACTGCTGTATCACGGGACGCACATGGAAAAGCGCTTGGATCTTGAGCTTGTCAAAGTGGGCCGCGAGACGGGGCCTCAACAAACAGGTGATGGGACCCCGTTCAACGGACATGCGCCCGACCTCGCCTTGCTGAGAGCCAGCGACCAGCCGGGACAACCCCCCGCGGCCGTTGGCGGCGCAAGTCATCACAGGAGACACCGTGTTTGTCATCGGATCCAAGGGGGGAAACGAGGCGCAACTGACGTTCGACCAAGGCATCGTGGCATATCGCGGCATGCAAGACATGGTGGTCACAGGGTACGCCGACAACGGTTTCTCGGGCTGCCCCATCTTCAGCTTTGATGGATTCGTCGCAAGCATGGTTCTAGGGTGCGACGGGAACACAGTGAAGCACACGAAACCCGTCTCGTCCCAGACCATTCACGAGTGGCTGCAGGGAGGGGACAAGGTTTGCCCAGGATTTGTTTCATAGCCTGCACAAGCGTTGGTCACTGCCAACACGGCCGCCTTGGCCGCTGGGTGTCCTTCCGCCGGGTCTAGGTCGGCCATGATGCCGTCACGGCGACGGCAATAGTCTTCAAGGCTTTGACACGGCCGGCCCGTTCATACGCTTGCAGTGTTGCAACAGCAGGGTTGGGTGGCAGTTCTGGCGTTCCGTGTTTCCCGGGCCATCGCCTGTCAGTCTTGTTCACGATGCCCGTATCCTTGTTTCATCTTTGGCACCGGAGCTCTGTGACCTACCTTGCCTTGAGCACCGTCGCCGCCCTTGGGATCGAGTTGCGTGGCAACTCGGCGCCGCTGCCATCCGCATCAATGGGGACCAGACGTCAAATGTTCTCATCTCGGACAGACAATTGGTTACCCATCCCCAGATGGGTCCATAACCAAATGCCAGTTTCACGGCCTCAACCTCATAGGCATGGACTTCATCGAGCGTTGTCAGTCGACATGGCCAACAATATGGCTGCGATCTCTCTTCCGCTGGTACACTAAGGCACCCCCGTGATTGACTGTGTGCTGTTTCACCTCCATAATGCACTGTTCAACAGAGATGATGGCCACAGTGTCTGACTTCAGTCACCTTCAACCGAACCTGCTTCGAGGCATCATTTGATGGAGTGGGTGTCACGCAATCTGAGAACCTGCCTTCCTTTTCCGACAGAACGGCTCATGACTAAAATGTACCCCTTGATGTGCATTCTGAGCAGCATCAGAATGTTCCTCGATGCGTTCACATCTCGGTTCCACATCGGCTCTGTGCAAGTTCGTTTGAACTTGCTCGCACCTTGGCAGCTGCATCAGCACTGCTGTTGACGAGCGTGCTCAGCCCTAGCTTGGCGGCCGCCACCAGGGCATGCTGTCTTGCATGCTGACCATGCTGGATGACCCGCACCCCCGAGGCTGTAGAGCATGTACCGGTCGGCATCCTACAGGGAGCGTACAAATTCGGCGCCTCCTTGTGCATATCCTCGCGCCTCCTATTGTCATTGAAAGCAATCGGATGCCGTAGACAGCAAGAGGATGTCCTTGAAAGCAATCGGTTGCGAGAGGATGCGAGAGGATGCAAGACGAATGCAAGACGAATGCGAGGGGATGTCAGCGGCTGCGTGAGGATGTCAGCGGCTGCGTGAGGATGCGTGAGGATGTCAGCGGCTGCGTGAGGATGTCAGCGGATGCGTGAGGATGCGTGAGGATGTCAGCGGATGCGTGAGGATGCGTGAGGATGCGTGAGGATGCGTGAGGATGCGTGAGGATGTCAGCGGCTGCGTGAGGATGTCAGCGGATGCGTGAGGATGCGTGAGGATGTCAGCGGATGCGTGAGGATGCGTGAGGATGCGTGAGGATGCGTGAGGATGCGTGAGGATGCGTGAGGATGCGTGAGGATGCGTGAGGATGTCAGCGGATGGCGCCCGGGCTACGCCCGTCCCTGGCTGGCTCCTCGCGGACTCGGGCTCGTGCCTCGCCCTCACCCCTCGGGCACAGCCATAAACCGGGTGCGTGCCGCACCCAGTTTCCCGTTGGCGACGCCATCACGCCTGCGGCGGGCGACAAAGAAGATGCGCGCCTGCTTGCTCACGCCCACGGTCGATGCGTCGATGCATCTGTATCGCAGCTTCCGGGTAGCTTCCGCGCACAGGGCTGATGATGACGCGCATGCATCATGCATCATGCATCATGCATCACGCATCATGCATCTCGCATCACGCATCATGCATCAAGCATCCCATGCCGCACCTCTTGCTCGATCTAGGGCTCGAAACACCCCTCGGTGTCGCGTCTATTTTGTGTTTCACGCATCTGCGATGATGCAGCGCATCTTTTTTTGTCGCCCGCCGCAGGCGTGATGGCGTCGCCAACGGGAAACTGGGTGCGGCACGCACCCGGTTTATGGCTGTGCCCGAGGGGTGAGGGCGAGGCACGAGCCCGAGTCCGCGAGGAGCCAGCCAGGGACGGGCGTAGCCCGGGCGCCATTTGCGCACGCATCCACGCGCTTCCTTGTGCGCATCCTCTTGCATCCACGCGCTTCCTTGTGCGCATCCTCTTGCATCGTCTTGCATCCACGCGCTTCCTTGTGCGCATCCTCTTGCATCCTCTCGCATCCATACAAAGTTTGGAGGTAGTTCGACGATTCTCTCCGAAGGGAGGGAGGAGGAAGATGCGATCGGCCAAGGAGCTCAGCAGGCGAAAAGGAAGACGATTGAGTACACACGTCTAGCGACGGTGAAATTCACCCAACTTTGATAGGGACTACATACAGGGTTGAAAAACTCTAGAATGGGAGAATACACATGTATGATGTTGCCAGACGGTCCTTCGAATTTGGAGCACGCGTTTCAATGCATCGAGAAATTATATCACATAAATGTAACTTTCATGTGTGGCCTTCTTTTCTACGATCTCGTGGCGGCAGCGGCGAATACCGACTCGCCCATCGACCCGAACTATATCGTCACACATCATTCTGTACATCTTGCGGCACGCGGGCCCGACTGTAGCAGGTGGACGGTCATCGGCCAGCGCCACCTGCTCTCTTTTCACCGCCTCGCGATCATCACCACCGAGGACGACGGCATGCAACCGATCTACACATCTGATTCTGCAATGGTGTGCTCTGGCGAGATTTACAACTACCGGCAACTTGGCGGAGATGCGCTAGATGTCGACGTGCGCGTCGTATTAAATCTCTTGCACGACACGGAAGGGTCTCTCATGAGCGACGCCGACGCCGTGACAGGTGCGGTACGCCTCCTTGACGGGGACTTTGCGTTCGTCATCAGCGGCGCGGCGGGCGAGCGAGTGATTGCGGGGCGCGACCCGTTGGGAGTGCGGCCTCTTTTCTATGCCGTCGGTGCGTCGCCGACTCACATCATCGCGTTTGCCAGCGAAGCCAAGGCGTTGGTTGGGGCACCGGGTGTCACAGACGTGCGAGTGTTCCCTCCCGGTCACGTGTGCATCGACGGCCGATTCGTGGAGTACTACATCTCCTCACCCCAACCTACCTCTACAGAGCAATACTTGTCAGGAGAAACACCTGAAAAAATAGCCAAAAGCAGAGTCCGTCGATTGCTGGAGAGCGCTGTGCACAAGCGCATGGTGCACTCGGATCGCCCGGTGGCGTTGCTGTGTAGCGGCGGAATCGATTCGGCGGCAATGCTGTCCATCGCATGCACTTTTCAAAAAAGTGCGCAAAACCAAACCGTGCAAAATGACCCCGTGCAAAACCAAAACGCACAAAAAGACCATGTGCAAAATGAACCCACGGCGTTTTCAGAAAAATGCAAAGTCTTCACGATGCGATACGGGCCTGGACATTCCGATGACGCTTTTTATGCCTCGCTTTTGTGCTCCAGACTTGGGTGCCCGCATGAAGTCGTCGAGTTCGGACCGTCTGACCTTGGGGATGACACGCTTCGAGAGGTCATCTACGTGTGCGAGACGTGCGATCCCAACACGATCCGTGCGGCGATCCCAATGTACCTTTTGGCGAAACACATCTCTCAGAACACGGATGTGAAGGTCATTCTGTCCGGAGAGGGCGCCGATGAGCTTTTCGGTGGGTACAATTACTTTCGCCTCTCTCCGGAGCCTCAGGACGCTGTCGACGAGTGCGGACGCCTCATGAGCAATTTGCACATGTTCGACTTGCTAAGGGCAGACCGTTGCTTCGCAGCACACGGGCTAGAAGTGCGTGTACCGTTCTTGGACAAGGACCTGGTTGCGGGCGTCTCGGCGATGGATGCAGCGCAACGTGTCAGAGGAGAGAAGCAGTTGTTGAGAGACTCTGTGAGCGACCTGACAGAGCTTGGGGAGCTGCGCATCCTCGATCGTCCAAAGGAAAAGTTCAGCGACGGTGCCGGATTCTCGTACGTTCCCGACCTGCTACGCCGCATCGCGATGGACTGGGGGGGCGACGACGGCAAGCTGCCATGCAGACTCGCGGCCGAGCGCAACGCGTACGCGACATTGTTCAAAGAGGCATTTGGGGGGGAGGGTGGACCCTTGCGAGGTAGATGGGTAATTGAACGAACAATGCCAAAGTGGACGGAGGACGCGAACTCGGTGGATGCGGGGATTGTGCATGTGGGTGGGATGTGATCAAGAACAACAAATGTCTCTTCGAGATGGATCGCATTCAAAATGGAGTCTGCATCGTCGAATCCGTTGCACTCCAAGGTCTTTTTGAAATACGGGGGCAAAATGTTTTTCAGAAGTCATACTTGTGAAAGCTGACTCAACGTCTTCATTTTCCAAAAAGTTACGCTTCACCGAGGAAAAGCATTTCTCGATGGGGTTGAACCATGGGGAATACGGTGGTACATGAGGCAAAGGGAGCGACTTGATGAAATCGCAGAAGACCGTCCTGTTCACACCTCCTTTGATCGACTTGAACCCCGCCCATCCATCCGTCTTTGGAAGCACACGCAACGACGGATATTGAGGTCATTCTCGGTTTCTCTCTTCGGACAAACAACGGAGCGCCAATCTTCGCGTACCCGTACGCCCGGTTGTACGAGAACCTCCCAAACCCTGTCTCATCGATCGAAAAAAAGGCACGCCCTTGTTCAGCGTAATGTTTACGCAGCCCCAAAAATGTCTGATTCAATTTGAGTGCATTTTTTGCAAGACCGTAGAACCTAGCCTTTTTACGAGTGTAAACCAGTTGTAAGATTGACAGCCTCACAAGTTCCTTGTACACAACCATTCCATCCAACTTTTCCGCAATTATTGCCTTCAGTTTCTTACAGGTCAGAAATGGGTCTGATTTTAAACTTGTTTCTACAATCTCCAAAATAGACATCATTTTAGTCTTTCGATGCATTTTGACCTCAACAACCAATGGGTTGGTGTTGAGCGATGTTGCTGCTACCCAACGTTGCACTGATGATTTGCTGACACCAAGAATGGCTGCTGTCTTTCGAATGCTTTGCACATGTTCGTACACCATCTTGGCTGATAATTTTCGATCGTTGGGGAACACTATCGGCATTTCCTTCTGGTAATGAAAGGGGATATATATATATATATATATATATATATTGCACAGCGCAGGTTTACGCAGGCGTTGGAACCGATTACGCAAGACACTTAATCGTGAAGGTATGGCGAATCGAATTGACTAATTCCATCTAGGCAATGTCAGCAACTGGCCGTGGGCTCTGGGATCTGCGCAACCTCGTGATCATGCCTGCGTTCCTCGACGCCCTACTCTCTCGGCTTCCCATGCGTCCGCCGCCAGGCGTCTGGGATGGCTCGGTCACCTTGGACCTGACGGAGAATCGGCTGGGACCCGTGGTGGACTGGCAGCCGCTGGTGACAGCCCTCAAGCTGCGCCCATGGCTGCGCGTCCGGCTGGGGAGCGAAATCATGCCGCCCAGGGTCATGGACGCCCTCGCGGCTGCTGACATGCGGCACCTCTGGGACTCCCAGCTGTTCGTGGACCGCCCTTGGGAGAACCCAAGCAACAGGCAGCTGGGGGACGCCATCACCGCCATGTCGGCCCTGGTCATGGAGATGAGGGCCACCACCGTGCTCTCCGCAAGTGAGGCAGTCGCCGCAGCCGCAGCGTCAAAGCACTCGGCGTCCGCATGCAAGCTCGCAGCCAAGGAGAGCGACACCAACAACCGTGGCGTCTCCAACGCCTGGGAGCAGCAGGCGGCTGCGGGCATCGCCGCCCACCTCGAGGACGGCGAGATCGTCGCCGTCAACTACAAGTGGCGCCACAGTGTGGATGGCAAGGCGGGCGACCTGGACTACCTCGTCACCGGCACGCTGAAGGACGTGGGCCCGGTAGTCGTCATCGGAGAGGCAAAGCTGAACATGCCCAGCAAGGTCGTCGACGCGCTCACTCAGGTGGACCAGAACCTCAGCCGCTGGGCCGAGCTCGTCCTCATGCACCGCTGTGCGGACGACGAAGCTGTGCAGCCCTTGCAAGAGAACGACAAGAAGGACATCCACAAGCTGCGTGTGGCGCAGCTGGGCGACAGGCTGGCGTGTGTGGCACTGAGCGGCGCATCCATCCCAGAGTTCACCATGAAGCACATCGTTGAGCACATGCACATGCGGAACCAGGGGACCCCGTGGTTCACGGTCAGCATGCCCAGCGGCGAAGGGTGGGGCGTAGGCGTGGTTCTTCATTTTTGAGCTTCTCGGGTGCTCGGTGCGAGGGGATGCGAGGGGATGCGAGGGGATGCGCGAAAGTGCGTGAGGATGTCAGCGGATGGCGCCCGGGCGCCATTGCGCACACATCCTCTTGCATCCTCTTGCATCCTCTCGTCTCCTTGAGCATATCCTCTTGCATCCTCGTGCATCCTCTCGCATCCTCGCGCATTTCCTCGCGCATCCTCGTGCATATACCTCGCGCATCCTTTTGCATATCCTCGTGCATATCCTCGCGCATCCTCGTGCATATCCTCGCGCATCTTTTTGCATATCCTCGCGCATCCTCACGCATTCTCACGCATCCTCGCGCATATCCTTGTGCATATCCTCGCGCATCCGCCGAACTTTGGGGACTTATTATACTCCTTGCCCTTGGCGTCCTTTCCGGCCCGGAGCGGCATGAGCAGTGTGTTGCCGATGCGGGTAGGATCCCGGCACCGTTCCTACGCCGTTTTTCAGAGTCTTCTCCTACGGAGGTTCGCCTCTCTCATACTATCTTTGAAACCGGAGTAGGAGTGGTGAAACAGGCTTTTCGGGTGATGCACATGGTAAAAGATCAACGAATACACGTTGCTACCAGGCTATACAATAAGCGCCTGGATTCTGCTGCAAAGGCATTTGATGCAGCTGGGATCAAATTCGATGCATGTGTTGACAAATATTGCAAAAACATCGTGTTGCCCGCAGGCGTATACGTGAAAGACCAAAAAACTGCCCGGTGTACCGCGCGACGATGCAAGACGGATGTGCGACGATGCAAGACGGATGCGCGACGATGCGCGACGATGCAAGACGGATGCGCGCGGATGCGCGACGATGCAAGACGGATGCGCGACGATGCAAGACGGATGCGCGACGATGCGCGACGATGCAAGACGGATGCGCGCGGATGCGCGACGATGCAAGACGGATGCGCGACGATGCAAGACGGATGCGCGACGATGCGCGACGATGCAAGACGGATGCGCGACGATGCAAGACGATGCGCGGCCTCAGGACATGGCGCCCGGGCTACGCCCGCCCCTGGCTGGCTCCTCGGGGACTCGGGCTCGTGCCTCGCCCTCACCCCTCGGGCACAGCCATAAACCGGGTGCGTGCCGCACCCAGTTTCCCGTTGGCGACGCCATCGCGCCTGCGGCGGGCGACAAAGAAGATGCGCACCGGCTCTGACGCTTCTTGCACGGATCAACTACTACCTACCCCTTCTACGCCGCTTCTTTTTTGGACAACCAACCACCGCATCGACCAAGACATGGATATGTCCGTGGCGTCGCTTGGATGACGGTAAATGAAGACGATCGTCGGAGTCCGACAGAGCAGGTGTGCATTTTCTTTGTCGCCCGCCGCAGGCGCGATGGCGTCGCCAACGGGAAACAGGGTGCGGCACGCACCCGGTTTATGGCTGTGCCCGAGGGGTGAGGGCGAGGCACGAGCCCGCGTCCCCGAGGAGCCAGCCAGGGACGGGCGTAGCCCGGGCGCCATTTGCGGCAAGATGCGCGAGGATGCGCGTGTCCCCGAGGATGCGAGCGGATGCGCGTGTCCCCGAGGATGCGCGAGGATGCGCGAGGATGCGCGTGTCCCCGAGGATGCGAGCGGATGCGCGAGGATGCCCGAGGATGCGCGAGGATGCGCGAGGATGCCCGAGGATGCGCGAGGATGCGCGAGGATGCGCGAGGATGCCCAAGTATGCGAGCGGATGCGCGTGTCCCCGAGGATGCCCGAGGATGCGCGAGGATGCCCGAGGATGCGCGAGGATGCCCAAGGATGCGAGGCGGATGCGCGAGGATGCGCGAGGATGCGCGAGGATGCCCGAGGATGCCCAAGGATGCGAGGCGGATGCGCGAGGATGCGCGAGGATGCGCGAGGATGCGCGTGTCCCCGAGGATGCGCGGGGCTTGCGGTCTTGAGGTCTTGCTGTCTTGAGTGTAGGGGGCTAGGACCTCCGCTAATGTCCTCTGCCCGTCTATGCATCTATGCATCTTTGCATGTCTACACCCCTCGGGCCACGCACTGCTCCGAATTCGACGGCAGGCGCCCGCCCCAAGACTGGTTTCCAGTGTTGCCATTTTGTTCTGGGACATCCCTCTTGTCGCGGACCCATTTTTATTGTTTGTTTCAGGGGTGCCTTCGGATAACAGAGATGGAACAGTGACTTCAGTCACCTTCAGTCGAACCTGCCTCGAGGCATCATTTGATGGACCTGCCTTCCTTTTCCGACAGAACGGCTCAGGCCTAGTGTACCCATGTGCATTATGAGCAGCATCAGAATGTTCCTCGATGCGTTCACATCTCGGTTCCACGTCGTCTCTGTGCAAGTTCGTTTGAACTTGCTCGCACTGGGTTTGCAGTGGAGAACCTTGTGGACCCGTTGATTCAGAAGTGTCACGATCTCTGGGGCATTTGATGTGTCTGATTCATCCCCCCCACCGCCCCTGGTTCGTGGCTGGTGTGGTTGATGGTATTGATTGACGGATGGTTTAAACGCCGATCGGGCTTCTTGAAAATCACCACATTGCCTTGGCAGCGTGTGGCATCTCCCATTTCCTGAACCGCATGCCCCCCGCAAAGCGAGGTCGAGCTGCCAGCAACGTCACGGGTCGCAGTGGGAGCAGCAACGGGAGCGCAGCATTGCGTGCCGGTGCCGTGGGTAGTGTCGGTGCAGGGACGACCCCGCCGTCCCTCGTGCATGACTGGCTGGAGAAAATGTTGGTCGAAGACAACGGAAGGGTCACCATACACCCGAAGACATCTGATGCTTCCCTCGCCACCGCCATCGAAGCTCGCTCCCGTCTGGATCGAGACATATTGAGACATCCGTCCTGCCCGGCTGTTCCGCCCGATCCGGTCACACTGGCAGAGTTGTACGACCCCAGTTTTGAAGTGATGCACCACCCCAAATGGCGAGAGCAGCTGGTGGAGCGGGCGCCCCACCGTCGGAACACAGCGACGGATATGGCGGAGCTCGTGCTTGCCTTGGATGACGGGATGTTGACGTCGATGTTGGCGTTCTCGACGAGCTCCTCGACCGAATGCTACGTCGCCGGAGACAATGGTGTGTGGAACGCTGTGAACATGAAGGAATACCACGAGCTTACCGCGTCCGTGTTGGCGCTGACGGACCGACTCGATGCAAAGATCATTGCGCCGACAAAAACGTTGCTGCGAAGGATGAGGGCCAATGCGAACGTATCCGAAACAAACGCTGTGGCCGCTCAAGAGGCCATGTTGGAGGCAGAGGACCACTTGCGTGATATGGCATCCTTGTACGAGAAGCTGCGCACGCCTGGGTTTCAGCAGGCAGTCATACGGATGATGATCACCATGCGGGTCATGATGACGGCGGCCGAGGAGGTGAAACCGGAGATTCTGGACTCAGAGAAGAACTGCGTCGCGTTCGAGGATGGCGTCTTCTGCTTCAACGTCGGGCGACTACTACGCGGTCCAGCAGCAAGAAAAAAATACCAAACGTACAGCGCCGGATACCGATTCAGCGAGCTCGTCAGCCGCGTGACGGGGGAGGCGGAGAGCGAGGGCGACGCATTCGATCTCCCGACGATGCGGACATCTGATGCGTGGGGGAACTACGACCGCTACGTGGACAAGATCTTCGGCTCGACGCCCAAAGTAAGGGGCTATCTCATGGATATGTTGGCGTCGTCATTGCTCAACGAAAACCGACAAGCCATCGTGTTTCACCACAACGTGCAAGGCGCCAACGGCAAGACGACCTTCTTCATGCTGGTCAAAATGGCGTTCGGCGGCATTTTCATGAAGTGTCATTCGGGGCTTCTCAACCCGGCCTCGACGGGATCGGCGTCGGGGCGAATGAAGAGCTGGTGTCTACAAAGGGGAAGCGGCTGGTGCTCTTCTCCGAGCCGAGCGCAAAGGTGAAACTATCCGCATCGTTCATCAAGGAGCTGACCGGAGGGGACGAGCAATCGACGCGGGCCATGTACTCTAAGAAGCAGACGTTCGTGTTCAACGGCACGGTCCACGTTCTATGCAACAAGATCCCCGAGGTAGACGATATGGACGGTGGAATGACACGGCGGTTGAGGTGCATCCCGTACGGAAGTACGTTTGTCGAAGACGAAGACGCCGTGCAAGAGGACAAGCACAAGTACTTGATGCGAGACGAGCGGGACCAGTTCTCCGTGTGGCGCCACTTTCTGATGTACGAGGTGATGCAAGCGGCGCTCGCAAGGGTCTCTGCGAAACGAGAGGGACGGCGCGACCCTGTATTGGCCCCGGACATTGTCATGGCGGCGACGCGTCGGCTGATCGAACGCGAGAGCACGGTTCAAACGTTTGTTTCGGCGCGTCTCAGGCGGACCGGCGTTCCCCGCGACAACGTAAGGCTCAAGGATGCGTACGATGCATATGTGAGTGGTTGCGTCGATGGAAAGGCCCCGGAGAGGAAGGGGGTGTTCAAGGAGGAGCTGATCGCAGTCATGGGGGCGTTCGCAGCCCCCTCTGGAGACAAGAAGAACTTCTGGCGAGGATGGGAGCTCATTCCGGATGACACGGATGACGACCATGAAGAGCCGGGCGAGGAACACTGACGTTTGGTGTACACCTCGTATGCCTCGTATGCCTCGTATGCCTCGTATGCCTCGTATGCCAATACCCCCCCCCCCCCCCCCCTTGGAAGGATACAAAAAGAAAAACGCAAGACCGTTTTTGTGACACTGGAGCGCCGCCAAACGTCGGCTGCAAGACTGGCTACCAGTGTGTGGGCGCAAAGAGATACCTTTGTTACTTTCTTTTAAAGAGTTATAGAAAAAATATTATAGGTATGTGTGTATATATATACCACGGGAGCTGGCGAGGTTGTGCCCCCAAAAAGTATCAAACCTATCCGACGCCTCCTCCGGACGTTTTGCCACTGCATTCTAGTGTGCGGGCGGGCGAGAGAGGGGCGGAGGCGTCTTCCCAGTGTCAGAAAAAGGATCCTGCGCTTTCCTGAAACTATCCTGCCGCCTGTCTCTTGATTTTTGCTTGCCCCCTTCCCGTCCCCCCCCCCCTGGAAGGATACAAAAAGAAAAACGCAAGACCGTTTTTGTGACACTGGAGCGCCGCCAAACGTCGGCTGCAAGACTGGCTACCAGTGTGTGGGCGCAAAGAGATACCTTTGTTACTTTCGTTTAAAGAGTTATAGAAAAAATATTATAGGTATGTGTGTATATATATACCACGGGAGCTGGCGAGGTTGTGCCCCCAAAAAGTATCAAACCTATCCGACGCCTCCTCCGGACGTTTTGCCACTGCATTCTAGTGTGTGGGCGGGCGAGAGAGGGGCGGAGGCGTCTTCCCAGTGTCAGAAAAAGGATCATGCGCTTTCCTGAAACTATCCTGCCGCCTGTCTCTTGATTTTTGCTTGCCCCCTTCCCGTTCCCCCCCCCCTGGAAGGATACAAAAAGAAAAACGCAAGACCGTTTTTGTGACACTGGAGCGCCGCCAAACGTCGGCTGCAAGACTGGCTACCAGTGTGTGGGCGCAAAGAGATACCTTTGTTACTTTCTTTTAAAGAGTTATAGAAAAAATATTATAGGTATGTGTGTATATATATACCACGGGAGCTGGCGAGGTTGTGCCCCCGAAAAGTATCAAACCTATCCGACGCCTCCTCCGGACGTTTTGCCACTGCATTCTAGTGTGCGGGCGGGCGAGAGAGGGGCGGAGGCGTCTTCCCAGTGTCAGAAAAAGGATCCTGCGCTTTCCTGAAACTATCCTGCCGCCTGTCTCTTGATTTTTGCTTGCCCCCTTCCCGTCCCCCCCCCCCTGGAAGGATACAAAAAGAAAAACGCAAGACCGTTTTTGTGACACTGGAGCGCCGCCAAACGTCGGCTGCAAGACTGGCTACCAGTGTGTGGGCGCAAAGAGATACCTTTGTTACTTTCTTTTAAAGAGTTATAGAAAAAATATTATAGGTATGTGTGTATATATATACCACGGGAGCTGGCGAGGTTGTGCCCCCAAAAAGTATCAAACCTATCCGACGCCTCCTCCGGACGTTTTGCCACTGCATTCTAGTGTGTGGGCGGGCGAGAGAGGGGCGGAGGCGTCTTCCCAGTGTCAGAAAAAGGATCATGCGCTTTCCTGAAACTATCCTGCCGCCTGTCTCTTGATTTTTGCTTGCCCCCTTCCCGTTCCCCCCCCCCTGGAAGGATACAAAAAGAAAAACGCAAGACCGTTTTTGTGACACTGGAGCGCCGCCAAACGTCGGCTGCAAGACTGGCTACCAGTGTGTGGGCGCAAAGAGATACCTTTGTTACTTTCTTTTAAAGAGTTATAGAAAAAATATTATAGGTATGTGTGTATATATATACCACGGGAGCTGGCGAGGTTGTGCCCCCGAAAAGTATCAAACCTATCCGACGCCTCCTCCGGACGTTTTGCCACTGCATTCTAGTGTGCGGGCGGGCGAGAGAGGGGCGGAGGCGTCTTCCCAGTGTCAGAAAAAGGATCCTGCGCTTTCCTGAAACTATCCTGCCGCCTGTCTCTTGATTTTTGCTTGCCCCCTTCCCGTTCCCCCCCCCCTGGAAGGATACAAAAAGAAAAACGCAAGACCGTTTTTGTGACACTGGAGCGCCGCCAAACGTCGGCTGCAAGACTGGCTACCAGTGTGTGGGCGCAAAGAGATACCTTTGTTACTTTCTTTTAAAGAGTTATAGAAAAAATAGTATAGGTATGTGTGTATATATATACCACGGGAGCTGGCGAGGTTGTGCCCCCGAAAAGTATCAAACCTATCCGACGCCTCCTCCGGACGTTTTGCCACTGCATTCTAGTGTGTGGGCGGGCGAGAGAGGGGCGGAGGCGTCTTCCCAGTGTCATAAAAAGGATCCTGCGATTTCCTGAAACTATCTTGCCGCCTGTCTCTTATTTTTGCTTGCCCCCTTCCCCTCCCCCCCCCCCCCTGGAAGGATACAAAAAGAAAAACGCAAGACCGTTTTTGTGACACTGGAGCGCCGCCAAACGTCGGCTGCAAGACTGGCTACCAGTGTGTGGGCGCAAAGAGATACCTTTGTTACTTTCTTTTAAAGAGTTATAGAAAAAATATTATAGGTATGTGTGTATATATACCACGGGAGCTGGCGAGGTTGTGCCCCCAAAAAGTATCAAACCTATCCGACGCCTCCTCCGGACGTTTTGCCACTGCATTCTAGTGTGTGGGCGGGCGAGAGAGGGGCGGAGGCGTCTTCCCAGTGTCAGAAAAAGGATCCTGCGCTTTCCTGAAACTATCTTGATTTGGGCGCGCTGCCTTGCTGCGCTGCCTTTGCCCGCCCTTCCCCTTGGAAACAACGCAAGACCGTTTTAGTGACACTGGAGCGCCGTGACAAAATACCGGCTACCATAGGGCGCAAAGAGATAGGGGGCTCTGTTCCAGATGTTCCAGATGAAAGCAAACTTCTCGGCACGCTCCTGTGCATTTTACCGTCGTGAGCGGGAGACGTATCGACGGCATGCTCTTTGCTATTTGCTATTTGCTATATGCTATTTGCTCTTTGCTGTCCTTCTCGTTGATCCTCTCCCCCGCCCTCTCCCCCGCCCCCGCCCCGCTCCTCCATCCATGATTGCCTCCACGAGGCCGCCCGCGACCCCTGCTGCAGCGAAGGCATTCCCTTTTCCACCACTCGGCAATCTGTATGCGATCTGCGCGACCAGATCGTTGAAGTTCCTGGATTGTGTGTACACGTTGCACGGTCCCTTGAACTGCATCCCGAAGCCTTCCCCCCCCAGGAAGCTGGACATCAAGGAGTTGCCGAGCTTGACCAGTTTGTACGTAACATGCGCATCGCACATGAGGAACAGTCCGTTGTCCACCAGCAGCGTGTCGCCCTCGGCCAGTTTGTGCTCCCGAAATCCGCCGTACGCTGAAACAAAGACCCCCCCCGGCCCGTCCTCGCACGTGGCGGTTGGCAGCACCAGTCCTTCCTCCTGCCCCACGGGCAGCAGTCCTCGCCAGTTGAGCTTTCCACTGATTTTCACATTTGGCGAGGATGCCAGGTACGCCCCGCGGCTCATCACCAGTCCTTGTCCGTCTTCCATGGGGAAGTAGCGCGCATCGCCTGGGAAGCAAGATGCAAAGCACACCTCTCCTGTCGCGCCATCAGCAGCTTCGGGGTCTATTTCGAAGGCATTCTGGAACAGCGACTCGCCCCCCAATCCACGGCCGATGGCCTGCATGAATCCTTTTGCTTGCCACTGTCCCCTCATCACCGGGCTCCTCAGGAATGACAAAGCGCCTCCGTCCGCCACTATGGTCTGCCCTTTTTCCAGGTAGATTAGCACCTCCGAGAATGCTGGCCCCGACCGGATTTCGTAGTTGTAGAGCGGTGTTGCTGCCCCACCGCTGCTGCTGCCCCCTCGGAATTGGGGGGATGCCAGGGATTTCCGCCTTTCCCCGACCATGCTTGTGCTTGTGCTTGTGCTTTTGCTTGTGCGTACCACATCCTTGCGAAAAAAAAAACGTTAGGTCCACGCGTCTGGAGAGATGTCGGTGATCTGTCCTCGCATTGCAAGCACTCCGAGCATGTCCCTCCATTTCACTGCGTTCTGGTACGTGAGGCGTCCTCATCCCCCGCATCACGAACGTCCATCTCTGGTCTGGACGTTCCTCTTCGCCTGCTTGCCGACCTCCGTGAGTCCGACTTGCTCCGTGAGTTGTCGTCCCTTCTGGAGGTTCCGTACTTGTCAGCGTCCGAAGAGGACGGCATCTGGCCTGTAGTGGGCGTGTTGTATGGGCCTTGCAAGCGTCCCATTGTATGTTTGCCCACCGCGTTCCGTGACCATCCGCCGAAGAACATCTTTTACCTTGTTGACACGGGTGCTCCCATGACGGAGCTGAGCCCACGCGCCTTGATGATGGCGCTCGTCTCTGATGGTCCCCCGCCTGCTGCGGGTCGTGCGTCCATCAACGGCATCACGTGCATTGTGCATCTGTGCGACCCCACCGTCAACCACCCGGACATCCCTTTGCTCGGTGCCGACTACATGACCCAAGCGGGCCTCATCCTCACGATCAACTACAAGACCCAGACTGTCAGCCTCGACCTTGCTGTCTGAGGCGTTTTCCATTTTGTTTTGATGTCGCCACAGGTCCTGCTGTTCTCGTTACTGGCGTGTCTGTGTCTGCACCTCTCTCCGACACGTCCGAAGCTTGACTTGGGCCTCTGTTCCTGGCCACCACCAGCCTCACGGGCATCATCGGCATCGATGAGTGTTTCCGAGGGAGTATTTTTGTTGAGCCTTGTACCGTTCATGGTTCATGGACCCTGATCTTGAGAAAAAAACGAGGGGTATTTATCAAATATAGAACCGTCAACAAACGACAGTCGTGGTCTGCGTCATCGAAGCCATCCGTGACCTCGTGACCGTGGCATGAAGCCCCTGCGGGCGTGGTGACGTAACCCTTCTGCCCGACAAGATGCTGACCGGGACCGCGGTCCCTGCCGGCCGCCTTAACGACAACCAGCGCCCTTACTGGTTTCCCGGATCTTCCCGGCGTCCCCCGTCTTCGGCCGATGCCGATGCGTCATCCGACGGCGATGCGGGCGATGCGGGCGATGCGTCAGAGCCAAGTAGACGTACCGCTTAGGTGTTCTTTTATCCGCCGGTGTGTAAAGGATGTGTGTATATGTATGTGAAACCATATGGTCCGTGCACCTGTTGTGAAGCATGCGTTTCCCGGGGCTCCTCCGGCAGAGGACCTGTCGCGGTATCAGGCCGCATTGGACGCCACCCCGAAGCTTTCGGCTGCTAGTAAGACCCAGTACAAGAACCAGCTGAAGCGTCTGACGGAGACGGTCGGTCACGGCGTGGAGTGGATCCTTTCTAACCCGAAGCCCGCCATGGTCCTCCTGCTCGACGCTGAGCGGACTGACGGGAAGCGTATGCTCGACGAACCTATGACGATCAAGGCAATGATCGACGCGGCTGTTGCTCTTCTGCGTCATGTCCCCGATCTTAAGGAGCGTTACCCCGACGCTCGCGAAGCGTTAGACAAGCTGTACGTGCACGTGTGTGCTCTGTCGGAGGAGCGGTACATGAACAACGAGGCTACCGAGCGTCACCGTGCCGACTACGTCCCGTGGTCGGAGGTTCTCCGGCAGCGTGACGCACTCCTGCGGCGTTCTCCGCCGGTCCACATGGATGCTCTTGTGGCTGCCATGCACACCATGGTGCCACCCGTGCGGAGCGACTACGGCGACGTTCGGGTGTACCGTCTCCCTGGCGACCCCGTGCCCCCCTCCTGCGTGTCTCCGAACCACATCGTGTGGAGCTCGTCAGGGTCGCCTCCAGTACACGTGATGCACCTCGTTCTGAACGAGTACAAGACTCGTATCAAGAAGAACGCTGCGTACGAGGCCGACCTTCCTGCCGACCTGGTTTCTCTGCTGGTGCGCAGCTTCGAGGCCCGGCCGCGGCAGCACCTGGTGTTGAGCAACGAGAGCGGTCTGCCGTACTCGGAGGCGTCGGCATACGCCAAGTACGTGACGCGGGTGTTCTCTACGCTGCTGGGCAAGCACACGACGATCAACTCGCTGCGTCACGCTTACTCTTCCCAGCTGGACCTGAACGTGCTGACGCCTAAGCAGCGCAAAGAGATCGCCGACGCTCTGATGCACAGCCCGGAAATGACGCATCGGTACCGGTACATGAACGTGGGTCCGTCTCCTTCTTCATCGTCGCCATCCTCCGAGGCTGCTCCCGCTCCTGCGGCGGCTGGCTCCTCCGGCTCCTCCTCCGAAGCTCCTCCTTCGTGCAAGCTGGTGTGCAAGCGGCCAGCTGTCGGCATCAAAAAGACTGCCGCCTCCATCGCAGCGGACAAGAGGCAGGGGATGGCTGCGGCTGCTAACCTTCTTGCTCGGAGGCTGGCCGAGCGGGCTCTGATCTGACAGAGCATCTATGGTGTCAACTATGGAGTCTCCCTAGGGGGTCTGAAGATCTGTGTAGTCTCTGATGTCGCTTCCGTGGCTTCCGTGTACCGTTTCAATTTCCCAAAAAGTCGGGCCCGTCTAAGTGTCCTCGGTGAGGTCCACGACGACCGGCGCTGGTGCCGTCTTTGCCTTCGCCTTCGTCTTCGCCTTCTTCGTGTTGTTGCGATCAGGAGCTGAGGTTTTTTTCTTGGGTTTCTTCTTCTTTGTCGCATCCTTCTTTCCCTGCGGACCTCTGAGAAGCCACGCGATGGCCTGTGTGAGGGCGTCGGCTTGGTCGAAGAGGTCGGCGTCCCTCCCGTTTGCCTCTTTCGGACGTCCCTTCGTGAATGCGGCCTCCGCCTGTGGCGGCACGTCCCCTTCGTCTTGGTCCGCGATCCACTGTCGTGCGCATCTGAGGGACTCATTCTTGCGTTGGTGGTATGCCTGTTTGGCATTTCCCGAGCTCTCTGCAAAGTTGAAGTGCTTTGCTTTCTGCGCGGCGTGCACTGTGACTACCTCGAATCCGTGCGTGCCCTCGAGGTGCTGCCTGAGAGCTCCGAAGACCTGCGTCACGCGCTTGCTTGCCATGAACTGGTTTTCGATGATGCATGTACAGTCGCGCCTCTGGACGGAGTGTGGCAGCATGGCTACTACCTCGTCCATCTTCTGGAGGAGGATCTTCGAGCTCCACCGCGCTTTTACGGTTGCCTTTGCATGCCTTTCTTCGTCGTCAAACAGGCTGAGCCGTCCGGCTGCATGCAGGTGCACAGTTTCACCGTTGGCCACTCTGTGGCAGATGGCATAGCCCAGTCGGCGTAGTCCCGGGTCGATGGATATGCACCACATTTCGTCAGTTCCTTGTGATCAGGTGTAGGTTTGCCCTATTTTTCTCGGCTCTCGGTTCATCTCCCAGGTTCAGCAACCAGATGTCATCTTTGCGGATTTTTGGGTGAGTTGTCCTGGTTCTGGGCGGTATCTCTCCCACCTTTCTGATGATGGCCAGCCCTCCGACAAATGGATCCCACGTCATGCTATAATGGGGGGGCGTTTGGTACGCTGCCAAGATCACCAAGATCTCCCCCGTCAAAGATCCCGATCATGCCTCGCAAACGGCTTGGAAGGTGTCTGTAAAGTGGACGACCCAAGGCACGTCCTCCAAAAACGTCAACCTGCGACCTGAGACACGCGTCCTAGCCCCTCCAGTTGAGAACCAACGATCGGCGGAGCACGACGCCATCAGCCCATGGTGGTGGGCGCGCTCAAAGCCCAGGCGCAAGGAGGCCGCGCGACGCTGTGATGCGTCGGCTGCGTCGGATGCGTCGGCTGCGTCGGATGCGTCGGATGCGCCTGATGCGCCTGATGCGCCTGATGCGCCTGATGCGCCGGCTGCGCCGGCTGCGTCGGATGCGCCTGATGCGTCGGATGCGCCTGCTGCGTCGGCCGCCCCTCCTTCAGCATCAGCCCCCGTTGTGCCTCCCGAGGCAGAGCCTGATGCAGAGCCTGAGTCAGAGCCTGATGCAGAGCCTGAGGTGCCGCCCAAGCCCAAGCGCAAGCGGGCCTCGCGACGCTCGGATGCGTCGGCCGCTGCTCCCGCGGCTGAACCTGCGGAGGTGCCCTCTCCGACTCGCCGCAAGCGCAAGTCAAAAGATCCCAAAACTTCCGCAAAAGCCGCTGCAGAGCCCGATCAGCAGCCTGCAAAGGGCGCCGCAGAGCCCAAGCAGAAGTGCGTCGTCTCTCACCGGAGATGGTCGGCGATGCGCGGCGGGAGGCTGGTTCTCCAGAACTACGCCGACATGAATTTCCACCTTCCGGACGAGTTGGTTGGCAGTCTCGTCCGCAGCCGCAAAGAGTCCGACAGCGATGAGAGCAGCGAGGAGAGCAGCGGCGATGACACCGAGGGCGGCCCGAGCAAAGGCGGCCCGAGCCACGGAGGCACGCGCAAGAAGGCAGGTACGTTCAAGCCGGCAGCCGGGGCTCTATTCCGGATGAGCTTGAACCCCGAGGTCCCAACTGCGTCGCACGTGCCCTATTTCCAGGCCAAGATTCTCAGTAGGTCGTCCGATGCAGCAGGGTGGACGGTTCATGTGTTCTCGAACAGCGATGAAGATGAAGAGGCCAGGGTGATCGTCATGACAGACGAATACATCAGAGGCAGGATCGTGCCCAACTGCTGGAACTGTGGTCAGTGTGCGACGCCTGAGGCGTGGTACAACTTCCTCCAGGGCGAGAAGATGGCTGCCCGCCTGCAAAACTGATCAATTCGGTCTTAACATTTTTGTGCTCACTTGTGTTGATCCGACAAAAATTGGGAGTTAGTTGATTACCAAGCATACAGATCATATTAATTATGGCCAACAATGGGTCCCGTGGCTCAAGCTATCTGCCTGAGGCACCAGCTACTGCCCTCGGCCCGAGCGGAGATCGGTGGCAGGATCATGGAAAAGTTAATCCCCGCGATGGCGACCCAGAGTGATGCAACTCTTGCACACAGCCGGAAGACGAAGGCTGAAAAAGTAAAGGAGGAGAGAAAGGGCAAGAAGTCCCCTAACACGGGGCATGGTAAAATCCAGGAGTTTGCGAAATTTAGGGGACTGGCACTGGTCAATGAGCTGCGAACAAAATTTCCGACCAGCAAAGATGCATTGGACTTCTATGAGTTGACTGTCTTCGGGCAAGCCCAAAACAAGAAGACCAAAAACCGGACCGTATCCAGCTTCACAGAGGTTGCGAAGCTCATGACGCTTCTGAGGAGAGACGCAGATCGTCTTGATCAAGTGTGCTGCCTGACCCCGCTCAGCGTGGAGTACTGCGACATCAAACCACACCTGCCCGCCCTATCTTTCAAAAAGCTCCTCGAAGGGTTCAGGCAGCTCGGTCGCACGGCGTTCGACTTCAGCCTCACTCAGGGAGGAGTCCTGGCTGAAGCGACTGACAGGCCGTACAAGACCATCGACTTCTTGAACCCCATGAAGCACCCGGATGCACTGAAGAATGAGAAGGCCAGGAAAAAAGGTCCTGGCGGCGCGGCCCGTATCGTGCGCGGCCCCTCAGGCGGCCCCTCAGGCCTCCCCTCAGGCGCCCCCTCAGGCGCCCCCTCAGGCGGCCGTGTGACGGGGAGGCCGGCCATGGCCTTGCGCACTCTGGCGCTTCTGTTCCACAAGCTGGTGCGCCTCCTAATGTCCAACGCTGTGAAGCACGGCGACACGCCGTTCGACGACGCCGGCCGCCCGATTGTCTCAGGCGGCTTCAAGGCCTACCAGACCATCGTCAAGGTCGCGTCGTCCATCCAGACGATGCTGTTCGGGATGCGGACGCCCATGCGCCCGATCGAGGGGAGTCACGCTTCGTCCTTCGCGCACACCACGCGTGTGTCCATCGGCTCGGAGGAGGTCGACGTGCCTATCGTGGTCGCCCGCAGCATCCAAATCGCCCTCGATCCCCAGAGCGTCCCTCCGATCACGGAGGCCACGGCTGTGCGACTCTTGGCTGGCAAGGCCAAGCCCAACAAGCGTCACCAGAAGAAGGTCAGCCACGTCAGCCGGGTGACCATCGTCCCGCCTCAGCTCCGCGGCCTCATCGACCTCAACGCTCTGTGCATGGCCTTGAAGTGGGATGTCGGATCCGGCGGTCGTGATGTCGGCGAGCAGTTCCGCCTGAACGGCGGCCTTGGCACCAGCACCTTCGACGGCCTCCTGAAGGAGATCGGCGCGGGGCACGCTGGCTACAAGATGCGCTACGCCATGGCCATCGAGGTCATCGCGTTCCTCGAACGTGCGAACGACGGTGGCAGCGAGAGGGTGCTCGCCCTCGCCAATCGGCTGATGAACCTGTTCGTCAAACAGTATGGGCACAAAGGGGCGAAGATGATCAAAGACATCTACGGGGATGCCGGGCGCACGGTGTCCTCGCCCCCGTTCGCTGTCGACTCGCACAAGGAGGTGTCCTTCGAACGCTTTGAGATGTACGGCATGGCCATCGACGGCGCCCCCGCCTTCGCAGAGAAATCTGTCCCGTCGGGCCCGCGTCGCCTCTGACGAGGCTGTCAAGGCCGCGTGCTGGCTCGCGGCCGAGCGCATGGTCCCCGCCCTGGCGGCGGAGCGAGACGAGCTCAGGGCTGCCTCGATCGCTGCCGGACTGACAGATGATCCGCATCGCAGCGCCATGTGCCACAGTGCTCACAAGGCCTTCAGGGGGCTCTTCCCCCGCGGCGCATCGCACGGCATCTCTGAAGAGGAGGTGGACGCCGTCATCTTCAGATGCCGCCCCCGCAGCTGGAACTGGATGCTGAAGCTCATCCAGGGCTTCCAGATCAGCTTCGACGTCGAGAACGAGATCGACCTTGGCGCTTGCCCGCAGTCCGTCAACGACGAGATCATGAGCGGCTTCTTGGTGCCCGACTCCTCACCGGATGAGGTCATGGAGGACAGCGAGGAGGAGGAGGAGGAGGACAGCGAGGAGGAGGACAGCGACTAGTCGACATCCCCGACATCCCCGACATCCCCGACATCCCCGACATATTTTTGGTGCTTCTTCGGGTACACCGGGAGGACAGACTTAACTCGCCTGGTGCATTATTAAACCTACCCTTCAGGGGGGCGCAATGGGTCTTGTATCTTTGCGTGAGGGCGTGATCATCCTCTCGGCCTCCATCCGGTCGTACGCTGCCTCAACGGCGATCGCATTCTCATTCCCATTCTCATTCTCATTCTCATTCTCATTCTTGCCCGTGACAGGGAGCATGTAAGACTCGATCGGAAGACAAGGAGGAGGGGCACCTCGAGGGGCGCGAACGGTGGCCACCAGCCTAGGCGGTGCGCTCTGACGTTGGCCCATCTGTGTTCATGCATGGAGCGTATAGAATGAAGTTGATGCATTCTCATGGCATGCCCCCATATCATATCAGAATGCCCCATGGCAATGCTTCAAGATGGTGTATATCCATCTATACAAAATCGGTCCTATGATGCGAACTTGGGGGGCATGATCAAGTGGTTGACGTGGTGTCCCAAAACAGCTAGGGTTGAGTGTACTTGTTCCTTCACACAGAAAAGGTTCTCGACATCTTTTTAGGAAGCACGCCCACGTAGCGCCAGGACTCCTCTCCCGGGCGCATCGGCGCCGGCTTTCCAGCGATGGCGTTTGCAAACACGATGTCTTCGCCTTCGTCCGGGATGAGAGTTCTCACCAGCTTCACTCCCAGCGCGCAATCGCCAAGCAGAGTCGCCTCCACGGTCGCCCCGATAGTGGGTTTGAAAAATCCACGCCTTTGCAGCACGGCCATCATGTTCAGAATCAACGTGGACCTCTCGATGATGCCTAGCACTTCAGGCAAGGTCAGCACTCGCGTGACCGGAGCTGAGCGCCCTGTGATGGTGCCGATCACGTCGCTGCGATCCAGCACGCTGCGACGAAGCGCGTGATCCTGCGCAGCGACAGCAGTGATCAGGCCGTCCGTCGGTAAGGCTCGCAGCTTTTGCGTGTGATCGTGATATGCTTTGGGCTCCAGCATCTGCAAGATGCAACGAAAGCCATTCGCTTCGTACCAGCCGTCGCCGCGTGTCAGGATGCGCATGTTGCGCAGCGGCACTTTGAGGTCATCATCATCTTCTTCTTCTTCTTCGTCGTTGACTGCAGGAGCGCTCTGCGCGGTCGCCATCTTGGAGCACGGGATGCGGGAGTAGTCGTACAGCGTCACGCGCGGCATCCCGAAGTAGCGGCATAGCCCGATCGCTAAGCCCAGCGCGTCGTTTCCGGTTGCCACGTTCTGTGCGGGGTTTGCTGCGATGGCTGAGATGACGGCGGAGCCTGTGATGAGGTCTGTCCTAGTGAATTGAATGTGTACTGCATCGCTTTGTCTGCCCCTCAGATTGCCAGTCATCTCAGCAGAAGTGTTCGTGGTGCGGATCGACATCTCGGTGACTTCGCCGCCCAATGTAGCCTCCATCTTGACGCCCAGCAGAACCCGCTTGCCGCGGAACATGGCGGTCGCAAAACGTGCGGTGGGCTCAGTATACCTCCAGCGGTTCGGAACGATCAACTTAGCGGTGTCCGTCGTCGGAACGGCCCAAGTGTGGTCGTCGTTGAATCGGCGCATGCGATCCCAGCCGCTGCCTTCTGGGATGCGGGCGCCGGCGTCCAGGCTTGCGAGCTCCGAGTCTAAATCGAGAGGGGACGGTGTCCTCGAGGCAACAGAGGTCCTAGATCGTTTGACTTTGTTCCTCATGGCTTGCGTTTGCTTTGCCTTCGGATGCATCATTGCATACTACTGCATACTGCTTACAGGGGGGGGGCGAGAAAAACGAAGCCCGTCAAGCCCGTTTTATCTGCCCCCCACACACGATCGTTGCGGCCTCAAAGTACACTGAGAAGAGTCGAACAATTCGGAACTGATCCATCCAGCACAGTTTGAATCCTTATTTTCACACACCATTATGTCGGGTATCCATCATCATGCACACATGCACACATGCACACATCCGGACCGCATGCAATACCGTCTCTGCCCTGCCTTCCCTGCCTGTGAGGGAGCTTCAAAGCTCCCTGTCGACTTCTCCTCGGACGGCTGGCGCTTCCGATCTCCAGGCGCAGACACAGCGTGGCAGCCGCCCCCGTCCTGGATCCGTTTTCGTGCTGGAGTGCCAGAGCGGCCCGGCGGGGTCAAGAGGTCGACGTGGGGATGTGTGCCGAAGATGGATGAGTGCATGGACCTGAAGTCGCCCGTCGGCGGTCGCTGCGACACGAAGGTGCTGAGCATACAGCGCCCTTCTTGCTCCCGTACGTTGACGTCCCGCCAGATGCATACGACGGGCCTTTCATGCGACGCAAGCTGCGCAGAGTGCAGAGTGCAGCCGTGTGTACAAGCCGCTGAGCTACCTGTTCGTTGACACGAGGAGCGGCGAAGTAAAGTACGTGGGCACGACGGTCGACCTGCCGCATAGTCTGTCAACGCACGGCAGTACTCACAAGCTATCGTTTACGAGAGTGCGTCTAGGAGGGAAGTTGAGGGCCGGCGAAGCTCGAGGCGTTGATGTGGCCTTGCATGCCTACGAGCGTATGCTGTACCAGGCACACGGGTACGTCCCAGAGTGGAACCTGTGCCCTCCTCCGTCGTCGAACGTGACGTACCGCTATATCCAGCTGACGCCGTCGGGCGTGACTGAGGTGAAGACGTACGTGCCAACGGACTGCAAGCATCTGCACGCCGAGGCGCTCGGCCTTCGCCTAGCGGCGCCGAAGAGCAACGTGCATTATGCCATAGCCATCTGGACGGAGAAGAGGGTGTCGACGTCGGCAGCGGAGCACGATCAAAATCTCGGCGAGCTAGAGCTGCCTGGCGTGGGCCTGCTGTCGGCATCGGCGACGACGATGCTCGAAGGCAAGACACAGTACGAGTGGGCGTTGAGGAGGACGGACGGAACTTCATCAATGGGGAAGTGGCCGGTGCTCCGCCAAGGCGAGTGCGAGCTGCTGGGCTTCTACGGCTACTGTCGGTGCCCGGTGCCCTGTGGCCAACGGTGGATTCTGCTGGGAGAGCCCGAGGCCAGGCGGACGAAGCGGGAGGAGAGCAGGTTCGCCGAGTGGACCGACCCCTGGCGCAAGCACGGCGTGATGGGCACCGACGACGACGAGGTGTGGGAGAAGGTGGCCACTGCGATGGAGATCCACGCAGAGACGGAAAAGAAGCGGGCCGACGGGCTGCCCTCTGGTAGCCACAGGCGGAGCGAGCTGGTCCAGCTGACCAAGGAGATCACAGCGTTGCGCACGCGGCAGTTCTACGGCCGTCGCCGTGGAGAGTGCACGAGGACCATCCCTCTGAACTGGAGGCACAGGTACTTGTTGGACCGTAGTGTATTCCGGGTAAAATGATAGATTGGCACTCTTGAGAGTGCACCGTGTTGAATGATCTTTGTTCCGTGTTCCGTGTTGTATCGCCCTGTGTTCCGTGTTCCGCGTTGTTCCGTGGTGTTTCCAGAAACCCTAACTGCGGCCCAAGTACCCGTGTTCCGTGATGTATCGCCCCGTGTTCCGTGATGTATCGCCCCGTGTTCCGTGTTGTATCGCCCCGTGTTCCGTGTTGTATCGCCCCGTGTTCCGTGATGTATCGCCCCGTGTTCCGTGTTGTATCGCCCCGTGTTCCGTGTTGTATCGCCCCGTGTTCCGTGATGTATCGCCCCGTGTTCCGTGTTGTATCGCCCCGTGTTCCGTGATGTATCGCCCCGTGTTCCGTGTTGTATCGCCCCGTGTTCCGTGTTGTATCGCCCCGTGTTCCCTTAGCCAATTTGGGTCGGCCTCAGAGACCACCATGACGTCTCTGGCTAGAGCTACGCTCTAGCCGGGCGCCCCCTCCGCAGCTCTATATAGATAATGCGATATCAGTACCCCTAAAGTACCTCCACGATTAAACCACTTAATAGTATAGATGGACTCCAAACCCGAACCACGATCTTGCGTAATGCAGCACACTTGTCATCAAATGCAACTATTCCTGCGTCGGTTTCCAATTGAAGAGCCATGAAGTTCACCGCACGTGAACGTGAACATCCCATATCCGGCGTCAAAGCCTGGTATATCATCCAAGACGGTGGGAATTCAATCCCTGCCTATCCCACTCCCCGCCGATCCTACTACACGGGATACTGGCATCAAAGTTACTTTTCTTGATGAAGCATATTCAAATCAAGAAGTGCGTGGATTCACAAAGCGCATTACTGAAAACTGGTGGATCCAGTACCTGAAAGAGCCTTCTTGGGAGACATTTCTGCAGTCCGAGAGGAGACTGAGCACCTCGTTCGGCATCTTGACAGGCATCATTCCTCCTATCATTCCCCCTCGCTGAGGTAAGGTGATTCTAGGCATCAGCTATAAATAAGCGAACTCCAGTTTTATCGCGAGGGCCCTGAAGCTGCAGTGCGGATACTGGCCATGTGGGTTGTTGACGCAAAGGAGGCTCGAAATAGGCTCCATATTGCATTGGCTTACTTGCGCAACTTTGATCATGTGCTTGTGCTTGTGCTTGTGCTTGTGCTTGTCAAGGAAGTCCCTGAATGTCTGAACTCCCCCGCTGGCGCAGTGTGCACCTGGAGAAAGACGTCCATATGCTCGATCGCCCCTCATCTGATTCACCGAATGATTCAAGAAGGCACCGATGTAAAGAAAAGGAAGGACAAAAGTGTGTAATGTAGTTCCCGGATACTGGGGAGGCTGTTGTCGCTGATGCTGTTGTTTGCAAGATTGGGCACCCAAGCAAAGCTTTCGGCCTGGGAGTTTGTTGTTTCGGTTCAAGGTGTCTCAATGCCAGTGGGCAACGCTCTTGGGCTGAGGTGTTGAAGGGCGAAGTCTTGATACTTAATACTCATCTGAACGTTAGCATCCAAGATCAACTAGTTAGAATCCAACACAGCTTGGCAGGTAAGGCGATCATGGACCGTCACCTCCCTCCTCCTCTCACGGCCGCTGACAAATTTATCCCCAGACCAGATACGAACATGTGCAAAGCATCTTGGTGTCAGCAACTTACAAAAAGTATGCACTGAAATTGAATCAAACATAGGGGGTCAACATCCCTCAGCAATCACATTCTCAATAACATGCAGACTCAACAACTCGCAGTCAACAGCCAACAACCTTAACAGCCCGCCGCCTATGGCTTCCACAGCATACAGACTACAGCATCTCCAGCAGCAGCAACAGCTAATATCAGCAGTAGGAGCAGCAACAACAGTAGCAGCATGCAGCTCAACAACGAGCAACACCACCATCATGCAAAACTAACAGCCTGCAGCTCAACATCATGCAGCCTAACCAGCATGCAGCTCCACACCATGGATCTGCATGTAACACAACAGCATGCAGCCTTAAGAGCTTGCAGC
Organism: Limnomonas spitsbergensis; assembly: GCA_037349105.1. Lineage (NCBI taxonomy): Eukaryota > Viridiplantae > Chlorophyta > Chlorophyceae > Chlamydomonadales > Limnomonas > Limnomonas spitsbergensis. The sequence continues at coordinate 870,592 of JAYJMM010000014.1, forward strand.
TCAAAACCTGTCGTCTCTGCCTCCTCAGATCACCGGGCAGCAAGGCAATGCCCTGAACCCCAAGACTAAAAACAGCTTGCAGCATTTGACCGAACAGTTGCGAAGGAGTTGAGAAAAGGCAAACAACAACAGCAAACAAAAAAACCAAGGCCAACGACTAACCCTCAACAATCCACGAAAGCAAGCCAATGACATTACACCTCTGGGCCCTGCTAAAAAATGCTCGGCCGCCTGGGCGCCCAACTGTCTCGTTGGAATGAAGGAAACTTAATAATTAAATTGCTCCCTGATACTAGGGCACTGGAAGCACAAATGTATCAGTATTCCACTCCAATCCAATATGATTCAGTCCATCAGTTAGGCAACACAGTACTTGATCCAACCCGACACAAATATGCAACCCCCATCGGTCATGCAGGCTTCAGTTTTCCGCTTGGCCAAGGTCAATCTAGACAAGATTTTTTGCAGACCTTCAGTAAATTTTTTTCTAAACATGTAAGTTGTGTCACCATTCTTCTCAATAAACTTGCGCTTCACCAGCAGCTCTTTGTCCTCCTTGGCACCTGACAGAAGCTTCTCCTTAGAGAGGAAAGCCTGCAACACAGGGGGTGGATGGGGGAGTGAAGGGGGGGGGGGATTCAGTGACTACAATGGCTTCAAATGTATTCAAACAGTAGACAACAATGTCTGATTATGGGGCCCCCCTACACATAGCATAACCTCTCACATTGTTTTCAATACTTGCTACTCTTGAGTTCCGCGTCTCCTGGTCATCGTCAAATGTTATCCTCCTGCCGGAAGCAGTGCCGCGATACAGGATAGGTTGACCCGTATTCTCATCATAGACCAGCTCGTACAAAATAGTCTCCTGCTCCTGCTGCTGCTTTCGCTTCCGTGTGGAAGGCCCAGTGAAGGAGGGCCCAGACAGCGGCTGTTGAGGCGTCAGAGGCAGTTCCTGCTGCTGCTCCTGCTGCCTGCTTTCGCTTCCGTGTGGAAGGCCCAGTGAAGGAGGGCCCAGACAGCGGCTGTTGAGGCGTCAGAGGCAGTTCCTGCGGCTGCCCTCCCTCCTGCGGCAGCTCCTGCTCCTGCGGCTGCCCTCCCTCCTGCGGCAGCTCCTGCTCCTGCGGCTGCACTTCCTCCTGCGGCTGCACTTCCTCCTGCGGCAGCTCCTGCTCCTGCAGCAGCTCCTGCTCCTGCAGCAGCTCCTGCTCCTGCGGCAGCTCCTGCTCCTGCGGCTGCACTTCCTCCTGCGGCTGCACTTCCTCCTGTGGCAGCTCCTGCTCCTGCGGCAGCTCCTGCTCCTGCGGCTGCCCTCCCTCCTGCGGCTGCCCTCCCTCTTGCGGCCGCTCCTGCGGCAGCTCCTGCTCCTGCGGCTGCACTTCCTCCTGCGGCAGCTCCTGCTCCTGCGGCTGCACTTCCTCCTGCGGCAGCTCCTGCTCCTGCGGCAGCTCCTGCTCCTGCGGCTGCACTTCCTCCTGCGGCAGCTCCTGCTCCTGCGGCAGCTCCTGCTCCTGCGGCAGCTCCTGCTCATGCGGCTGCACTTCCTCCTGCGGCAGCTCCTGCTCCTGCGGCTGCACTTCCTCCTGCGGCAGCTCCTGCAGCTGTTCTCCCTCCTGCGGCTGCTCTCCCTCCTGCAGCTTCTCTCCCTCCTGCGGTTGCCCTCCCTCCTGCGGCTGCTCCTGCTGCTGCTCTTCCTCCTGCTGTTGCTCTTCCTCCTGCGATTGCTCTCCCTCCTGCTCTTCCTCCTGCGTCTGCTCTTCCTCCTGCGTCTGCTCTTCCTCCTGCGTCTGCTCTTCCTCCTGCTCTCCCTCCTCCTCCTGCGTCTGCTCTCCCTCCTGCGTCTGCTCCTGCTCCTGCTGCGGCGCCTCCACATGTGCGGGACAGTAGTAGCTGCTGTCAGGAGCACGGGTCAGGCCCGCACACAAAACATGAATGCATCCCTTGCATTCGACATGATCGCAAATCATCATGTCATTTACGTCTGGTATCCATTCCGTTCGCCCGCATACCAGGCAACCGATATCATCATCATCATCATCCTACAACAAGAAGTGCACATGACATGTCAATGCAGTAGAAAACACACAACACAAACTGCATTGGGTATGTAACAAAATACAGGATCGTCACTGACATGTTGGGCATGTAACAAAACACAGGCCAGAAAGCACGTAACAACAGCGACTTACAGGGAAGGCATACTGGGGGTCGGTCGCGGTCCCATTCTCCAGCCAATGAGACATACAGTCATGAAGATGTGCAAATGTCTGCAATATAAATTGTCATCATGTGGTCAGACAGCAGTCAAACACCAATATGCCCCATTGTCATCACCTTCGCTCTCCCTAAACATGTGCTGCTGTGACCAGTTGCGAGCTTGAACTTGTCGGTTTCCGACATAAAATGCTCGAATAGCACTCGTGCATTGGGGTGATCCTGTATGTGTCGAGGCAGATCTAGAAAGCATATTTCCCGCATGTCTACTATGCGACAATCCTCAAGCATGTCCATTTTGCTGCCTTTGACACGGCAGCAGCAGAAAGAAGATAGAAAGAAGAAAAACGCCTGAGCGTGCTGCCTTGTGGAGTATGAAATTATCCTCGGCCCCGATTCTTATCATGAAGATCCAGTAGTGTGAATCGTCGCAAACACTTCTTGATGGGAATGTCAAAGCTTGCATGGACGTGGGCATGAGCATGAGCATGAGCACCGTCCGTGTGCGGGATTCCATACTTTCGGATTCGTGTACAGCAACGGTGTGTCCGTCCTCCCCAGAGTTCTTTATGGTCCTCCCTCTATTAAAACTAGTCACCGAACGTAGGCAAGACAAACAAAGAAGGAACGGTCACGAAGAAACAAGAGTTCGACTGGCACAAAAGTGTGATGTCACGTGTGCCTCCAAGACGGGACAGGCCTGACGCGATGTCTGCCTCGGGGACGCTGTCGATCCTAAAAGCGCTATGACCTCACCCAACAAACCCTGAAAGCCCTCCTCAAAATCTGGGGCATTTGGGCTACTGACGACGTTCGTAAGGATATTGTGTCTGACTATAGCATCATGAAACAAATTGCTCCATTCCTGCAAAAAAGGTAAAAGTCCCATGCAGCCCGTCGCTCCCTTTTGCAGCATCCCATGCGCAGAGCTACACATCAGCTTATTAAACATATAGAATCGGTAGATTAAAGTAGCGGGGGAAGTGCATCATTTCTAGTAGGGCTCATTACGCGCGGAGACCATCTGAGCCGCAGCTTGCATGACAGCCTCTGCGGCAACTTGGGGTTGTTGCATGGTCATCGTGGACCTACGGGCATGGTCGCATGTACGGCAAGTTGGTTTGCATCATCATCATCACCATCATCAATCAATATGAACCGACACATGCATGTCCCATGTCCCATCCCTGCATACTCACAACTCGATCGGGGACACGCTGTGGTCTCCGTCCACGCCATAACATCACCGACAAAGCGGTCGGTGATGCGGCAGGCGGCGTTGAACCCCGGGATCAACAGATCGTGCACGACGGGGCCGCTGAGCGCCTCGCCGTCTCCGGCGAGCACGAGTTGGAAGTCGCGAAGGGCGTGCAACCTGCCGCACGTGAACGTGATCGGCAACGGTTGGTAAGGGCAGGTAGTGCTTCCAGAAGTTGACCACCGTCCAAAAGTCTGCCTGCACCTCCTGGTCGGCTTCTTTGACGGAGCGCAGCCCGGCGACCTCTTCCTGAATCGCACGAAGGTTGCCGTCTTGGAACGGCGTGGCTGCAAAAGACATGTATCTTGTCGGGGCGCGACCAGGAGCCAGTTCCGCGATCACACAACCGTCCGAGGATGCCGCTGAGGAACATAGAGGACATCGTGAGCTCGCGTGCGACCGTGTCCTGCACGAGCGGCCACGGCATGGCGCCCTCGAGCCGGTTCTTGACGTACAACAGGCTCGAGCGTACCGAACTGAGGCCGCTGCAGAGTGCGCGAACATGCATGGCCTTGCCGGGGAGCTTCAGGGCAAGCACATCGGGTCTGACCTGGGAGCGCGGAGGAAAGGCGGCGGTCAGGACATGCTCCATCTCTCTCACCTCGGCGGAGTGCCTTGGGGCAAACATGCTGTCTGTTACGCATGGCCCAGATGTATGCATGGATCGGGCGAACGCACGCAATGCCGAAAACAAACGTGCGCAACTCATGTTGCAAACAATTTAGTACCTGACTAAATGAACTGTATGATGTCCCCATGCAGCTAGCCGACTTCGCAATCCGGAGCATGCCCCCACGCGCAGCCCAATGTTCATTTCTCATATACTTTTAAAGATGTCCGCAATGTTTCCACACTTCGCGACAAAAATGTAACAAACCAACCAGTCTATTTCACGACATTGTGTATTCGTCGTCTCAATAGACGAATCCTCGCTGAAAGCTGCAAGATCACATGTCGTCATAACTTAATACGACACTGTGTGTTCTTGAGAGAGACATGAGAAGGTCGAAAAAACATACAATGTAGTACCACTTATCGTTCCGATATGCACCACAAAAGCAGCACATCGTGAAGGGGCTTCGAGGACGCTGACGAAGAAAACACAGCAAAATCTCTGACACAAGCCGTAACCGCGGGAACGGAGCTTAAGTGTGTTAGAAAGATGGTGTATCCATCTATACAAAATCGGTCCTATGATGCGAACTGGGGGGCATGATCAAGTGGTTGACGTGGGTGTCCCAAAACAGCTAGGGTTGAGTGTACAAAAGCGGGTTCTCACTCTCCCGCCTGACATGCAATGGGCCATCTACCGCAAGTATTTCAGCCTATATGTGGTACCTATCCTCTCACAAAAACAAAATAAATGTAATATGATAAATGAGCCTGTCGATTTAGGTATGGAACGGAACCCGTTCGATGCGGATAGAGGAACCATGCGGAGCGCATTCTCAAAAGTGTGTTTGTATGGGCGATATGGCGCTGAGGTGGACATCACGGAACTGTCAGCAAATGATAGATATTACGTTTACCGAGAGCTGGAGAATGCTGGAGGCCAGCTGGTTGTACAGGGGTAGAAGTCGAGACAGTTTCACGGCCCAAGGGACGCATTGTAATTGTAACCCCGGACTGGGGTAGAGACTCTTGTTGGGGGATTCGAGCACACCACGCTCTACGGCGACACATGAAATTATACAAAACGGATTGCATTATTCCTGGGTTGCTTCACGTCACTCAATATAGACTGCGATACAGCACTGTCAATGGGGAGAGTAGATATGTTCCCGTGGCATATCAAACCGCCTTGTTGCCAACAAAGTAGGACAAGGCTCCCCCTCCCCCCTTCAGCTGGACCAGCTGCTGTGCCCAGATGCGCAAAGCCCACGCAAACTGCCAGTCGATGCTCAGGGAGAGCTGATGTCCTTCCAGGGCCTGGGTGCCATGGGGTGGAACCACTTGGCTTCTGGAAATTTCACCCTCGTCCACAAATGATGGTGGTGTCGTATTGAAGTCACGGTATCCCATCTAACATTCTCGCTATCAATTCGATATTATGCTCGTTCTTTAGTTTGCTTCGAAGTGGCTCCCTTACCAGTTTATTCTCTACCATATGGTAGAGAATCTGCAATATCAGCTATGGACATTGATTTGAGCGACATCCTACAGATCGAGATTGTATTTTTGACATGACATCAACCAACTCTTTCTTTGTTTTTTGTTGTACTTTGCTGCATCCGCACTGAGGTATTTGACTAATCGATGCCGGCGTGCTAACTGCTAACAAGGTTATGCTCTCACACGCAGATCACGCGCACGCATTTATACCCTGAGCGATGGGGAGGGGCTGCATGGATGCATCCCATGCAGCCCGTGGCGCCCTAACCCATGGCACCCCATGGCGCCCCATGGAATCCAATCCCATGGCGCCCTAGCCCGTGGCGCCCCATGGCATCCCTCCCCCAGACCAGCCAGGTAGTGACTTAGGGCAATGTTCTTGCACATGGGATAGTACGCGACCTCCTTGTCATGAGCAAGAGAGCCCTTCCTCGTGTTCCCGAGCTACCGTGTCGACGGCATTGACGCGCGCATGGCCTACGCCCTGACGCAAGCGGCGGTCTTTCCAAAGGACCTCGGCGCGTACACGGACGATGGCGCCCCCCGCGATGCGGCCAGCGCTCAAGCACGCGCTCGGCGGCGGCTTCCAGGTCGACACGCTGGACGGCGTGGTTCTCGCGTCGACCGTCAAGCGCGGGATCGAGTGGTTGCTCGCCCGCGACACGTCGGTGGCCGTGCTTGTGTTCTGCGGGCACGGGGTTCAGGAGGGATCGCCTAACCACGGGACGTTTGTCTGTTCGTACAAGCAGCATGTGACGGCCGAAGCGATCGAGATGATCGCGGCAAGGCAGAAGTTCAGCGGGACCTTCGTACGGATCGTCAACCGCGTGCGAGGCCGACGGAGAGCCCGTGCCGTACAACCTGGTCGACCCTTCGCTCTGGGGCAGATCGGCCAGGGATGCGGAAGCCGCCAGGCACAACAAGCCTGCCGCCGTCGACGAGACGTCGTCCCCCTTCGCGACGACGACCTACTTCGGAATGACCATCGCCGCCACCGAGCAAGTTCGAGGTGACTTCGGGGAACAGGAGCGGCAGCAAGTTCGTCTCGGCCTTCTGTCGCATGCTGCATGCGGCTTCTGTCGCGCCGTACAACGACATAGAAGCCTTGCTGATCGAGCACTGCCGTCTAGCAAAGATGCCCGCTCCGCACGTCCACATGACTCCCAGCAGGTTCGCCGGCGTCTTCGGACTACCCGCGTCTCAGGTAAGAGCAGAGGAGGGGGGGTGCAAGAAAGAGGAGCGACACGCCGCTTCCTTCCTTCCGCCCACGTCCGTGCATCACCCCATGTCTCGTCGAGGATGAATCAGACGTTGAATTCTAGCCGATGTATGTTGCGTTTGTTGCTGTATGCAGTGTTCGAGAGCAAGACAAGAAGCTGGTGAACTTCACGTACATGGACATGAACAAGTGCGTTGGTATTGGTGTTGGTGTTGTTTTTGCTCGGGCGGGCGAGAGAGGGGCGGAGGCGTCTTCCCAGTGTCAGAAAAAAGGATCCTGCGCTTTCCTGAAACTATCTTGCCGCCTGTCTCTTTATTTTCGCTTGCCCCCTTCCCCCCCCCCCTCTTGGGAGGATACAAAAAGAAAAAACGCAAGACCGTTTTTGTGACACTGGAGCGCCGTCAAACGTCGGCTGCAAGACTGGCTACCAGTGTGTGGCGCAAAGAGATACCTTTGTTACTTTCTTTTAAAGAGTTATAGAAAAAATATTATAGGTATGTGTAGGCGTGCACTCTGCCCCTGTTGGGGGCACTTGGTGACTGCCTCGACTGCCTCGACTGCCTCGACTGCCTCGACTGCCTCGACTGCCTCGACTGCCTCGACTGCCTCGACTGCAGCCGACGGCGCTGCACTCGAAAGCAACGGAGAGAGCGCGGTGCTTTCCAAGTACGCGTTCCGCGACATGATGAAGGATTGAAGCGGTTGCCTGGGGGCCTGACTCGAATCCGATAGGGCTCCCAGGGTCGCGTCTGTTTTGGGCACCTGGTGGCCGTTTTGGGGGGGTTTCGTGGCACTTTTGCAACACCCGTCGTTTCGGCTGTTTCGGGAGGACCGTCGATACACTGGTTCGTGGTCTTGGAGGCGCGCCCGCCCGCTCGCACCCTCGGCCCCAGTTCTTGTACCACCAGTGTGTATGTAACCACCCAAATAGATACTTCACCACTGATAGCCACTCGTCGTTTTCAGCGGGCGGGCGCTTACACCGTGGTTCTCAGTGTCCCGCCGAAAAAGGCGGCCAGTTCCCTGAATCCCCGGTGTGCCTCGTGCCTCGGACTGCCCAGAGGGGTGTTTCGTGCCATGGATCGAGCACGAGGTGGCATCATGCATCATGCATCATGCATCATGCATCATGCATCCCATGACGCACCTCGTGCATCATGCATCCCATGGCACGAAACACCCCTCTGGGCAGTCCGAGTGCATCATGCATCATGCATCATGCTCTCCCTGAACCCTTAGATTGATGCCACGCCGTTTCCTGTATCCCCCGTGTGCCTCGGACTGCCCAGAGGGGTGTTTCGTGCCATGGGATGCATGATGCACGATGTGCGTCCTGACAGTCGAGGCACGATCCCGATGTCTGCGAGGAGCCAGCCAGGGACGGGACTGCATTCGTAGCCCGGGACTGACAGTCGCCATTTGAGGAGTATCCCCTCACATCCTCGTGCATCCTGTCACATCCTCTTGCATCCTCTTCCATCCTCTTTGCATCCTCTTTGCATCCTCTTTGCATCTTCTTCCATCCTCTTTGCATCCGTCTCGCATCTTCGACGTTTTCAGAGTGATGGAAAGGTACACACCCTACACAAAATACACCCTCGGTTTGAGCCTCTCTCTCTCTCTTAGGGGTGATCTGCACCCTACTACCATCCCCTTCAATACCCTATAAACAACAATGTGTATTTTGTGTATTTTGTGTTGTTTAGACTGTACAGGGAGGGGGAGGGGGAGCAGGATCTCCAGCATGCCATGTTTTGACACTGATTACAGCCGGCCACAAGCTTGTGGTGTCCCCCCTTGTCACGGACATCCTCTTTGCATCCGTCTCGCATCTTCGACGTTTTCAGAGTGATGGAAAGGTACACACCCGACACGAAATACACCCTCGGTTTGAGCCTCTCTCTCTCTTAGGGGTGATCTGCACCCTACTACCATCCCCTTCAATACCCTATAAACAACAATGTGTATTTTGTGTATTTGTGTTGTTTAGACTGTACAGGAGGGGGAGGGGGAGCTCCAGCATGCCATGTTTTGACACTGATTACAGCCGGCCACAAGCTTGTGGTGTCCCCCCTTGTCGCGGACATCCTCTTGCATCCGTCTCGCATCTTCGACGTTTTCAGAGTGATGGAAAGGTACACACCCTACACAAAATACACCCTCGGTTTGAGCCTCTCTCTCTCTTAGGGGTGATCTGCACCCTACTACCATCCCCTTCAATACCCTATAAACAACAATGTGTATTTTGTGTATTTTGTGTTGTTTAGACTGTACAGGAGGGGGAGGGGGAGCAGGAGCTCCAGCATGCCATGTTTTGACACTGATTACAGCCGGCCACAAGCTTGTGGTGTCCCCCCTTGTCGCGGATATTCGGCGAAACTTGCCCTCCCTCCATTTTCCGACTCCGAGTCGTGTTCCTATGATTGGGCTTGTGTCCCACCTCGCCATCGACCGCCATGGCTGCCTCCATAAGCCGAACCCCCATGAACCCCCTTCCGTTCCGGAAACCTCGGACGCAACAGTTGTTGTCACGCATGGCCCCATCTTGCCTAGCCGGTCCTTGAGCACCGTGATGGACATCCCGTTCGAACCGTGCGACGTTGTCTATTTGTTTGGTCAAAAACGAAGTCCTCTCGGTTGCCGGTGACCTTGAAAGCATCTAGCCATGACTGCGGCGTCGTCTCCGATGTCCTCTGCGATACTCCATCGTGTCGTCCCGAATGCTTGTGCAAGGCACCACGGGGCCGGGTCGGTATGCGTCTATGACCATCCAAGTGAAGGCGGCGCTCTGCCGCCCTCTGCATCTGCAAACCTCATGTGTCTCGGATGCCCTGACCGCGATGGCATCAGCGTGCCATGTCCCCTACACAACAAGAGCGTTGTAAATCGTCGCAACCCAGAAGATGCGCGCCTGCTTTGACGGATCCACAATAGCATCTCCCCTTCCAATCGCTTGTCCGGACAACCAACACCGCATGGTGGCATTCCTCGGACGCCATTCAATGAAGTGTCCGTCAAAGCAGGCGCGCATCTTCTTTGTCGCCCGCCGCAGAGGGTTGTCTCTCCCCCATGGACACATAACCCCTACACATGCATGTGACGGCGGGGGATTGCGGCGCCCGGGTCGGAAGGCGCAGTGGGTGGGAGTACCATCGCCCGTGGCAAAAAAGGCAGTTAAGGCGATGTAGGGCATCGTTTTCGGAACCCCCCTATACATATGGGGGGTGTGCTTGTACACTATACCCCCCCTACATTACCTCTCTTAATCTTATGCCTAAATTGCCTAAATTGCCTAAAGTGTGTTTCTTGGTTCTTGACCATGGGGGTTGTCTCTCCCCCCGGGGATTGCGGCGCCTTGTCGGAAGGCGCAGTGGGTGGGAGTGCATCTCACTCGTTACATCGCACCATCGCCCGTGCAAAAAAGGCAGTTAAGGCGATGTAGGCATCGTTTTCGGAACCCCCCAATACATATGGGGGTGTGCTTGTACACTATACCCCCCCTACATTACCTATCTTAAATCTTATGCCTAAATTGCCTAAATTGCCTAAAGTGTGTTTCTTGTTCTTGACCATGGGGGTTGTCTCTCCCCCCGGGGATTGCGGCGCCTTGTCGGAAGGCGCAGTGGGTGGGAGTGCATCTCACTCGTTACATCGCACCATCGCCCATGCAAAAAGGCAGTTTAAGGCAATGTAGGCATCGTTTTCGAACCCCCCTATACATATGGGGGTGTGCTTGTACACTATACCCCCCCTACATTACCTCTCTTAATCTTATGCCTAAATTGCCTAAATTGCCTAAAGTGTGTTTCTTGGTTCTTGACCATGGGGGTTGTCTCTCCCCCCGGGGATTGCGGCGCCTTGTCGGAAGGCGCAGTGGGTGGGAGTGCATCTCACTCGTTACATCGCACCATCGCCCGTGCAAAAAAGGCAGTTAAGGCGATGTAGGCATCGTTTTCGGAACCCCCCAATACATATGGGGTGTGCTTGTACACTATACCCCCCCTACATTACCTATCTTAATCTTATGCCTAAATTGCCTAAATTGCCTAAAGTGTGTTTCTTGGTTCTTGACCATGGGGTTTGTCTCTCCCCCCGGGGATTGCGGCGCCTTGTCGGAAGGCGCAGTGGGTGGGAGTGCATCTCACTCGTTACATCGCACCATCGCCCATGCAAAAAGGCAGTTAAGGCAATGTAGGCATCGTTTTCGGAACCCCCCTATACATATGGGGGTGTGCTTGTACACTATACCCCCCCTACATTACCTCTCTTAATCTTATGCCTAAATTGCCTAAATTGCCTAAAGTGTGTTTCTTGGTTCTTGACCATGGGGGTTGTCTCTCCCCCCGGGGATTGCGGCGCCTTGTCGGAAGGCGCAGTGGGTGGGAGTGCATCTCACTCGTTACATCGCACCATCGCCCGTGCAAAAAGGCAGTTAAGGCGATGTAGGCATCGTTTTCGGAACCCCCCAATACATATGGGGGTGTGCTTGTACACTATACCCCCCCCTACATTACCTCTCTTAATCTTATGCCTAAATTGCCTAAATTGCCTAAAGTGTGTTTCTTGGTTCTTGACCATGGGGGTTGTCTCTCCCCCCGGGATTGCGGCGCCTTGTCGGAAGGCGCAGTGGGTGGGAGTGCATCTCACTCGTTACATCGCACCATCGCCCATGCAAAAAGGCAGTTAAGGCAATGTAGGCATCGTTTTCGGAACCCCCCAATACATATGGGGGTGTGCTTATACACTATACCCCCCTACATTACCTCTCTTAATCTTATGCCTAAATTGCCTAAATTGCCTAAAGTGTGTTTCTTGGTTCTTGACCATGGGGGTTGTCTCTCCCCCCGGGGATTGCGGCGCCTTGTCGGAAGGCGCAGTGGGTGGGAGTGCATCTCACTCGTTACATCGCACCATCGCCCGTGCAAAAAAGGCAGTTAAGGCGATGTAGGCATCGTTTTCGGAACCCCCCAATACATATGGGGGTGTGCTTGTACACTATACCCCCCCCTACATTACCTCTCTTAATCTTATGCCTAAATTGCCTAAATTGCCTAAAGTGTGTTTCTTGGTTCTTGACCATGGGGTTTGTCTCTCCCCCCGGGATTGCGGCGCCTTGTCGGAAGGCGCAGTGGGTGGGAGTGCATCTCACTCGTTACATCGCACCATCGCCCATGCAAAAAGGCAGTTAAGGCAATGTAGGCATCGTTTTCGGAACCCCCAATACATATGGGGGTGTGCTTATACACTATACCCCCCTACATTACCTCTCTTAATCTTATGCCTAAATTGCCTAAATTGCCTAAAGTGTGTTTCTTGGTTCTTGACCATGGGGTTTGTCTCTCTCCCCCGGGGATTGCGGCGCCTTGTCGGAAGGCGCAGTGGGTGGGAGTGCATCTCACTCGTTACATCGCACCATCGCCCGTGCAAAAAAGGCAGTTAAGGCGATGTAGGCATCGTTTTCGGAACCCCCCAATACATATGGGGGTGTGCTTGTACACTATACCCCCCTACATTACCTATCTTAATCTTATGCCTAAATTGCCTAAATTGCCTAAAGTGTGTTTCTTGGTTCTTGACCATGGGGGTTGTCTCTCCCCCCGGGATTGCGGCGCCTTGTCGGAAGGCGCAGTGGGTGGGAGTGCATCTCACTCGTTACATCGCACCATCGCCCATGCAAAAAGGCAGTTAAGGCAATGTAGGCATCGTTTTCGGAACCCCCAAATACATATGGGGGTGTGCTTATACACTATACCCCCCCTACATTACCTATCTTAATCTTATGCCTAAATTGCCTAAATTGCCTAAAGTGTGTTTCTTGGTTCTTGACCATGGGGGTTGTCTCTCCCCCCGGGGATTGCGGCGCCTTGTCGGAAGGCGCAGTGGGTGGGAGTGCATCTCACTCGTTACATCGCACCATCGCCCGTGCAAAAAAGGCAGTTAAGGCGATGTAGGCATCGTTTTCGGAACCCCCCAATACATATGGGGGTGTGCTTGTACACTATACCCCCCCCCTACATTACCCTCTCTTAATCTTATGCCTAAATTGCCTAAATTGCCTAAAGTGTGTTTCTCAGTGGTGTTGTCTCTCCCCCCTCGATGACGGATGGACACATACCCCCTACACATGCATGTGACGGCAGGGCGGTGGGGGTGCCTACAGGTCGCCGAGAGCAAGGGGTGATGGCTCCAACAAGCGCACACCTGTGAAGCCTCTCCCATGCGCTTTGCCGCCGACGCAACAGTTCTTGTTGTAAGCCCCCCCCATCTTGCCTAGCCGGTCCTTGAGCACCGTGATGGACATCCCGTTCCCCCGGGCGACGCTGTCCAACTCTTTTGTCAGCACGAAGTCCTCTCGGTTGCCGGTGACCTTGAAGCATCTAGCCATGACTGCGGCGTCGTCTCCGATGTCCTCGCGGTACGCCATCGTGTCCTCCTGGATGCTGCGCAAGGCACCACGGGGCCGGGTCGGTACGCGTCTATGACCATCCAAGTAAAGGCGGCGATGACGTCGGTCCGCCTGATGAAGTCGTTCTTCAACGCCTCGTCACGCGGCCGGTAGTATGACAGGGCGGTCGGGCTTGATAGCTCCTCGGCGGACACGAACTTGTAGGGGAACTTGATGAGCACCATGGTGGACATGGCGTCACGGGGCGTCACCATCGGGATGTCGTTGAGGTTCATGAACAACTTGGTCGCGACTCGGAATGTGCATTCGTCCTTGAAGTTCTTGCGCGCGCTCATGGTGTCTCCACCGGATTGGAAGCTCTTGAGCAAGTTCCCATCGAGCTTGATGGACTTGCTGGACGCATCGCACTTGACCTCGTTCGTGTACGTCTGGCGTGCGTACTCGCAGTCGAGCGCCCATGACAGGGACTTTGCCGCGTCCGACGCCGCGTTCTGTTGGAGGAGGAAGGCGTTGGCGTTGACCGTGTTCACGTGCACTCCCAAGCCAACTGGTTCAACTCCTGGACCAGGCCCTTGCCGCTGTTCCTCTCTCCAACGCCATCGCAAACTGCTTGTCCCCGTACTCGCCCGCCATCGCAACGAGCTATGAGCGCCAAGTACGTCTCGATCTTGTTCCGCGTCGCCGAGCGTGGACATGAGCACACCGCTCCCTCAACTCGTCGAACACCGTGCAAAGCGGACGCTCCGCCGGGAAATTCCGCTCGATGC